>LPNX010636296.1:484746-495203 GCA_001517045.1 Pseudotsuga menziesii
ATTGAGTTTGCGCAAATCAACACAAATCCTGATTTCTCCTTTAGTTTTCTTTTCCTGAACAACGATGGGACTAACCCATTCGCTCTCTTCTACTGGCTCAATGATGCCTACTGCTGGCATCTTATCAATCTCATCTTTAAATTTTTCTTTATAACGAGGATTTAATCTATATGGATGCTGCTTAACTGGCCTAGCATCCTCTTTTAAAGGTATTCTCATGACTCCCAAATATCCTACTATTCCCTTCATCTCTATAAACTTAGTGGGAAATAAGTCCTGATAGTCGTGTAACAAATATGCAATGTGTCCTACCGTTTCATCATCTTAATAGTCTGCAATAGAGGCAAAATTTGGTTCTGTTTCTGTGCCAATATTGATATTTTTAATCTTAATAGGCTCTGTGACAGCTGGAATCTCTGGCTTTGGTCCATCAACTTCGTGAGTCCCTTCTGACTTTGGAATGTTGATACTGTGAGGATTCTCATCCTCATCACCTGGCTCTTCTGCGAAGTTGTAACACTCTAGCACATGTTCTAACTGGATGGCCCAATCAGGCTGAGCATCGCCAACTAATATTTCCTTCTGTGGTGGGATTGATATAATCACTTTGGTTAGCAGTCATCTGATAGAGGCTCTCCATATTACACACCTCTTCCTCGGGGACCCTGAAAAGGATCCAACGGTGTGATGAATCAAATCTGTTTATCCTCAAAGGTCATTTGTCTTTTCTTCAAATTGATAATAGCCATGTTTTCAAATGCCAATTGATACCTAATAAATCTAGATACAGTCTTCTATCGCAAATAATTTCTATGACGTCAAAATATGTAAAGCTGCGAACTCCATCAATATCAACTGGTACTTGCAGTAATCGACCTAGTGGCGATACCCTCTACTGATTGGCTAATCACAGATGGATAGGTGATCTACCTAACTTAGGGCTACCCATCTGTTCCCATGTTTGCTTAGTAAGAACATTTACCTCTGATCCTAAATCTAGGATTACCTCATCCATTTCAAACTCTCCAATTTGTGCTGTGAGTCTCATTTCTCTTCTTGTTCTTGTATGGCCCATAATATTATGAACAACACACTGCGTACTGCTCACGGAAGAAGACTGTTGATACTGATCTATGATGCATTGAATCTCTTATGTGGCTTTCTCATTTCTTACGAGTTTCAAGCAGCTATGCAGGAAGGATTGTACACTTCTTGTCAACTCATCCTCTTCGCACCTTCCCAATGTGGTAGCCTGCGATATCTGCATAGGACTAACGCCACAAGGTTTTTGCTATGGTATACCCCTACAAGGAAATATCTGCGATCCTGATGGTGTAGGGTCAGTAAAGAAATTTTTAGCTTGCTGAAATGTTTCTTTGTTCTTCTGCAGGTCAAGTGGTGTAGATTTATTAGTGGCTTTATGCACCCACTTTGGACCTATATTCTTTTCGGCATCTTACGATGTCTTACTAGTATAAGCACCACTACGAGTCACAATATTGACTCTTGGTTCTGGTTGTTTCTGCTCAGCAACGATAAGTTGAATATTATGGTTTACTACTGTCTTAGGATCCTTAATCTTGGCTATCAAGATAGGACATTCTTCTATAGTATTATCATAGGACTTGCAATACTTACATGTTGTAGTAGGGTTCTGACAATCTCTAGCATAATTTCCTATGGCTCCACAGTTGTAACAAACAATCGGTCCATGTCCACGGCCAAAGCCTCCACCACGGCCTCTTCCTCTAAATCCTCCACCACGGCCATCATGAGCTGGTTCATGCTGTGGACCTGCTGCTGGTCCTGATGTCTCTGACTGGACTCTATAGAAGTCATGTTTTATCTCTATCATGAGATCATAAGCTCTACAATTATTTTCACAATGTCCTACTGACTTACAGAAGTTACAGTATAAATTCTTAGGAGTTTGTACATAATTCTGAAGTACAGGGCATTCTTGTGGTCTATGTCCTCTTGTTCTACAGATTTCACACCATGGCCCTTGATTCTGTACTAAGGGGTTAGAAGCCCCACTTGCTAGATACTCAACAAATACTGGATAGTTATCTTTGGTATGGCCATGTACTTTACACTTTGTACACCATAGTTCTTGTTCAACCTCTTTTCCTTTCTTAATCTCATGTAGCTGTAAAGTGAGATTGGGTAACTGATTCTGTAAATTTGTCATACCTGCACTAGTCTCTACTAGAGGTGAAGCCTCTAGTTTCATTTCCATCTCCAATGCTTCATCCTACGTATAGAGTTTCTATTGCATTAGTGGAAGTCTGATACGATGGAGCAGTGCTGTGATGAACCATTCCTTATGCTGCTCTGGCGTAAACTCAAAACTAACTTGGTCTATAAGAGCTTTAAATTTCTGATCGAAATCCCATACTGACTATGTTGGTAACTGTTTGATGTCTTTAAGTTCTGTGATACATTGTGAATCAGACTTGGGTTTCTTAAATTCCTTAATCATTGCGGTCCTGACCTCTACAAGTGTTATGTTCTACGCTGATGTATACTTCATATACCATGTTAAAGCTCTTTCTCTAAGTGTAGTGGCCAACTGGACAAGTTTAGTATTGTCATCCTGGATCTGTTTAATGGTCCATACAACTTAACATAGGAACCAATGATGTTCTTGTTCTTCTGCTCCTATACCCCTAAAGGTAGGTAATTTCATGTCATCTCCCATTCTGTTTCTACAAGGTGGATTCTGATTTGCTATTTTACTACCACTTGGCGGTATAAATGTAGATGGTGTAGAGGTAGTATGTACTGTGTGTGAACTACTATATGGAGTTCCTACGGGATTATTTTGAGTCCTGGTTTGTTTCTGTGGGGTATAAGGGTGGTAAGGGATACCCCCTAATATTCTTTCTCTATTACTTTGACTCTGTTCTCTAGTACTGTCTGAACTGTCTTCAAAGAAGGAAGATCTGAAATCTACTTTATATCTTTTATCACTACATGTACATCCAATTTCTTCAGAGTCACTCTCAAACTCTTGTGACATTACACTTACTTAACTTATTCATCTGAGAATATATCCAATACTCCTTTTCCATACAATAACATCTTAAGAGACAAATTTAAAGAGCTCAAGTACTTACTGTGATATCCCTTGAAGAAGTACCTCTCTGCTTCGTTGAAACTCTTTCTTTGATCAACTGCAAACTCTGTAATGAAACCTTCCAGCAAACTTGCAAGCCAGAAGTCTACTACCCGCAAAATGGGATTATCTATGCTCTTCACAGTGTGAATCAGCTCCGGTTTCCAGACAATGTTCTGTTTCTTCTTGAATACATGCTTATCAGTCAACTTTGACAACCAATCATACAACTCATTTGCATAGGTCGCAAAAAATATTGCATGTAGGTCTGTGAAGATATGTTTCTGTAACCAGTCCTCTGTACTCAGCCTAGGAATCTTGTTTTCTTTCTTAGCAAATTCTCTTTCCTTAGACTAAACCCACTGGTTAAGTTCTTCTTTAGTAGGATGCCAACAGAACATCAGCTCTTCAATTTGTTTAAAACCGGCGATGGAACCATTCGTTGGTCTTCCTATAGGAAGACCTGGGTTTACTTTATTATACCAACAAAACCTCTAGCTCACTGGACCTTTCAGTGATAGACCACAGAATGGCCTGAAGTCTCACCCAAAGTGGTCCTGGATGGGGTGGCTGAAGAATCAGGTTTCCTTAACCAGGTTCTGCAGCATCCTGGGTTCTCTTGACTCTACTTAACCAACTAAATATCTCTGCAAGGGCTGTTTCTCTCTTCCTAACTGACCCTGCTATGCGACTGACTCTTATCGCATAGCATCTTCTAGGATGAAGCGCCAACTCTCTCTTCCGCTCGGCTCTTAACCTGCGATATCTCACACCACAGCCTCCCCGACAGTGTGATATCGCCTTTTCTACGCTACGATATTGCCTACAGTAAGACTCAATATACTCATCAACTCTCAAGGTCTAGAGGCTTCCTTTTTGGGTATAATAGCTCAGTTAACCTTCATTAAGGTGTTAAACAACCTCACTTAAGCTTCTACAGTTTAACGCGCTTAACATCAATTACACTCAACTCGCTGAACTAAATATACAGAAGTCACTTAACACAGTAGCTGCTACTGTCATGAATCAAGCACTGATAGACTCATATGTAGAGTACTCGACACATTCAACTTGCATTTAACCTCCTATGTTACTGTAAACTGAAGGATAGCATACATACGTTCATTAACTGATAAGCAAAGTTCATGTAACAGATAACAGATAGCAAATAAGTAGAGCACAATCACATGAAACAATCGCACAACACACGGATGTACGTGGTTCACTTCCAGGGGGGAAGCTACGTCCATGGGAACTGTGTTTGTATTATATCTTGAGAGAGTAACACAGTTCCACTGCAACCTCTTATGCAGCTATAGATCTTCTGGCAAACTCCACGCACATGGCTGGGAGCCCTTCTCTCTTAGATCTCTTCTCTTCCTATATTGCTTTCTTCTTACAATATACTCTTTCTCTCTCTCTCTCAATCCCTGCAGATTGTTACATTCATGCTCAAGGAGCCAGCCACTAGTTACAGTAAGATAACTACAGACTTAAAGAAAGAACCAGAGCTCGACTCTTCCTTAGTGTCTCACTATACTGGTTACAACCTTATCAACAAACTATCTAACTAGCTAGCTGTCTATCTACCTCTCTCTCTCTATCTAGCTAGATAACCCTTCATAATACAAAATACATGCTTAAATAAGTGGCCCAAAGGTCTCACCATGATCCAAAACAATATGAAGCCTTTTTTTGGCCATAGGATTCTACCATCATTAGTGTGCATGCCATTAAAAACCCTTATATAATCAATGCACACTTTCCATTTCACCTCAAAACACCATGGAATTCATCCACCATCTCATTAAGGAAGCGACATATCTCCTCTTTGACTCATTATGCTAACCACCCTTTTGGATTCCCTAGCACATTATGGTTATGATTCATGATGATACATAGATCGTTTCTGTTTATCCTTATCTCATCAACCCTTGATAAGACCCACTATAGGGCCCTCCAATTGACTATAATACCATTGATACATGTCCATCCCTAGAAGAATTCTCTATTAAATTTGAGAACCATAGATCTACACGACAATATGAGAGCTATTGGAAAGAAATTATATAGTGGAATAATTAAGATCAATATACAATGAGCAAATAATTCATGACACAAATTTTAGATAAATTAGACAAGAATTGCTCAGATAATCACAACATCAATCTTCATTCATTAATCAATAATACAATGATTACACCATAAGTATAATTAGAATGCTAAAGATAGGATTCGAATCTATCAGTTCTAACCAAGTAATTAGCTGACTCAATATAGAAAAATCATAGCTGGAGATCACTAGTTTAACTCTAGATGTCTAAATCAGTCCACAATCAGTTAACTAATGAGGTAGGTGGAAAAAATGTGCCACTCCCTTCATGCATGCAAAATTGGTTCTAGGATAATGGATAGTGATCTAACTAAATGTAAATGGAGGATAACTTAGCATAATTGCTTACCTACCACAACCAAATGAAGGAGGATGTTGGTGGCACTCATAGTGGGGTCCTATAATGAAGGGATTGGTCACCGATGCTCATAAAATCATGCATGCAGATGCATTAAGTCAATGATGACCTATAGTTGTGTCCCCCATACTCTAGTATAGTGATAATAACTTCCTAAGTTAGGCATGATGACCAAATAGACTATATTGGATAAAGGAGGATTAATTAATCCTAACACCCCCGCTTAATCCTAACTTTGGACAACTTGGGCCTTCGCAACTAGGACAAAAGTCACCCATACAATATAAATGAAATAAAATAAGGAAAATGGAGAAAAAATCATGGGACCCCCCCCCCCCCCCCCCTCAAAATAAGAAAGAATCAGGAAACAAGCTATACTTGAGAGAAAATTTTCCTCTTTGAGCAAAAACTTGTGAAAAAATTGTTGCAATCTGCAATACTGTGGAGCAGTAATACAAAATATTGGTTCTTTTGTGCATCAAAATCCTAAGAGTGTGCATGTGAACCTTTCAATATTATTCCTTTCTGATGAATGTTTTTTTTGTCTCTTCTTTTTGGAGGAGGAATGGAATGATCCATTTTGTTCTTCAGTGGGCCAAATTGTAGATTTGTCTTTATCATCAAGTAGCATATTTCTGGAAGTATGTTGCACCACTATGGAGATAGTGAAGTTGTGTGAGAGAGTGCAACATGTTCATTATGATACTAGGACCTAGTTCTTCTTTTGTCATTTGGATTCCCAGTATCATTCCCATCTGCTTCAATGAGATTTTGGGTCCATTTAGGCCTTTGATTTGGAATAGGAGTTGGATCTAGATATAGATTCTCTTGAGGTACAACCTCAATATCAAGGTCATGCAAAACCTTGTTCCCCATCTTCTGAATCTGAAACATGAGACAATATATCATCATTAAATGGAAATGAAAGAGTTTCTATACCTTCTTCTGCTTCAGATTGTGGTGGATCATGCAATTGATCTTCTTCAAATTACACACTGTGATATATGAAGAACTTCCTTGTTGAAAGTTCCATCAATTTATATGCCTTAGCATCCTCACCATATCCCAGTAGTATGCATTCGCTACTATGGGCTTGGAAGGCCTTTCTCTTGTCAATAGGTATTCTGGTCCAAGATTTGGAACCAAAACTCTCAAGTGCGAGACATTAGGATTATGCCGCAATAGTGCTTCAAAAAGAGTAGCCTTGTAGTAGGGCTTCCACCCTAGCTACGAGAAGGAACAACTACCTTCTGTCTATAGGACGGAAGGGTAGGTTTCCTGTGGATGAAAAAAACCTGCAAGGATATGTTAGCTTTGAGCCATGGAAACCCTGCAAGAAACTATTAGAAAAATAAGAAGTGGATACAAGAAATCAGAGGAGAACCTATAAATAAACATGAGCTAGAACACTAAACTATCAACAAAAACACATGGTTATACCTTCAGCTTTTGTGGAAATAGGCCACGATTTCCTAGCTTTGGAAGCACCTCTCTATGGAATGGGGTTTTGGTTTATGGAGCTATGGAGGAGAGGGGTGAATAGCTTGAGAGGAAAGGGTCTCAAGGCACTCACATGGGCAGCATAGCGATAGGAAGAGAAGGAATTGAATTCAGAGTGACCCCCACCCCTCTATTTATAGTTTTTCTTTGAGATTTTAGGGTTTTAAGCCCTTGGTCAAGGATTTAGCCCCTTTTGGGGGATTTAAGCCCCTTTCCCCCAATTCTTAGCTCCTTTGGGCATTTTAAGCTCCTTTGAGGGGTTTTAGCCCCTTTTTGTAGGTTTTAGCCCCTATGAGAGCTGTTTTGGCTGTTTTTAGGGGTTTTTAAGCCCTTTTTATCTTTTAGAGCCTTTACAAGGGTGTGGGGGTCAAATGAGGGTAGTGAAATAGATTTATTTGGGTGGTGTAGGTCATGTCGAGCTCATTGAGGTATTTTTTGGGTTAACATATTTCCCCCTGATGTGTGAGGGTAGGATCTCATCGTATGGCCATTGGACATCATAGGATTTTTTAGGGAGCGGTGGTGCTTGTTGGGCCGGGGCATGGTGGATTTTGGTTTTTGTATTAATATGGTTCCTATCAATGGGTGAGATACAATAATGTGTGACATGTATATGGACGAGGTGGGAATCCCCATGCTCGTAACAATGTCAAAAGGATAATGTGATCTAAGCTCTAAAATGCAAGAGCTGATAATGTACAATTGTTTTTACAATAGTGGTTGCCTCGATAAGAGGCTGAATGCAATACTGATATGGGGAACTACTACATCGGACCCATGGCATTTTCATGGAATCTTATTTCTTCATGACTGATGGTATGCTGGATCTGGAATGGTACATAATTGTAGGGACTTACTAATGGGGAGTTAGAGTCTCTGTGGTACAAATATGATGGTGTGGTAAAAATGATGCAGAAATTGTCAAATAGAGTAATTGATATGGAAAAGGAGATGGAGTCCCATAAACAATACAAACCTTATAATAAAAAGAGAGAGGAGAATGGTCAACCCAAGCCTCCCCCTAATAGTCCCTAGGCTATGAATTTGACAAAGGCGGGAATGGACAATTCCTATACATTCCATCAACAATGTCACACCGATAAAAATTGACCACAGTGGATAAATTCTATGACCTTAGTGATGAACCAGTTGTTGGATTCCAAGTTAATGAAAATTGTGGATGAGAAAGAGAAAGGTCATGAACTGACAGAAACTGAAGAAGAAAACACTTTGGTTTTATGGGATTGTGTTTCCATGTTTAATATAGAGGACGAAGATCTCACTGAGGAAGAAGAAATACCAGAGACAAATGTTACAACAAGGAGTCAAGTCTCATTGAAAGAAGATAACATGATACTGCCCAAGATTAAGAAACTTCAGGAGAACATGATACTCAAACTGTTAACATACCTAAGTTTTTCATCTCAATCTAGAGTCTCAAGAACAATATGCCTATAAATTCTACTGAAAATAAAGTTGAGAATGTCAAGAAGAATTCTACTGAACATGAAATGGGATATGACATTGTAGAAGATATAAAAATGAGTAAGGAAAATATCTCCTTATTTGAAATGTGTAATCTACCCCAACAAAAGGAAAAGATGTTAAAAGCACTAGAGACACCTATGAAGGAAACCCATAATGATAACCAAACTAATGAAGAGATTGGTGAAGCAAGTTTAGGAGGAAAATCTAAATATAGAACTCCAGCTTTCCTCCTTACTTTTGAAATTTTCAATTACAACGTGCATAATTGTTTGGTGGACTCTGGAGCATTAGTAAATGTCATGCCACTTTCAGTTTGTAAGCAAATAAATGGTCAACCTAAGCCAACTATAGGCCAAGTTATCCAATTGGATAGGACTGCAGTGAAAGTGATAAGTGAAATGGAAGATGTCCTTATCCATTTATCAACATATGAGAGGGTCTGTTAGTATATTGACATTGTTGTAGCAGACATCCCAGATGCCTATGGTTTGGTTTTGAGCCGGGATTGGGTAGCAAAATTGGAAGGATATTTTGCATCAGATTGGTCACATGTATGGTTACCTTATAAATGTTGTCAAAATAAAATAAAGGTTTTGAGGGAACCTCAGATGAAGCACAACGTAACTCAGTTGGAAGGAAAGAATGAACGGGTCAATTATGTGTTGGGAAACTATTTTCTTGAGATGGAACCAGGAAATTACAAAGATGAAGAAGCCAGTAACATATCAGATATCCAACCCGATCTCCTTCAGTTCTCACGGGATGATAAGATTGATTGTAATATAGTAGATTTAGTCTCAGATGTATTTAGTAGTTCAAATTCAGTAGGAGTAGAAAATTTTTAGATTCTTTACTTTGATGGTTCCAAAAGCATCGAAGGATCAGGAGCTGGATGTGTCCTGATTGATCCAGAGAAAAATAAATATTTTCTTTCATGTAGACTAGAATTTGAGTGTACAAATAACACAGTTGAATACAAAGCACTAGTCTAGATACTAAAAAAAGCAATGGAATTAAAAGTAAAAAATCTAAAAGTGTACAGAGATTCCGAAATTATTGTTAAACAAGTTCGAAACAAAATTCATTGTATGTCACCACATTTGAAGGCTTAGCAAGATGAAGTTTGGTATTTATTAACAAATTTTCATGCATTAAATATTTCTTCAATTCCTAGAGTAAAAAATGCAGTAGCTGAGTTGTTATCTACTTCACCTACAAGGATGGTACCTACAAATAACATATGTTCAATTGAATTAATTTTCAGGTCTTCTGTTCCAGACAACATTACCAATCTAAGGGTGTTTGATGATGATCAACAAATATTGGAATGACTAATGAATGATGATACATTTAAAGGAGCCATAATAGATGACGAGGAACATCGGGAAAACCTCCAGAATGGAAATTTCATTCCTAAAGGAGTCATAACTTTGGAATAGATGTTCGATCTCGACAAAAAGTTTAAAAAACCAGCGAATGTCGAGACACATAGCTCGTCTTTGCAATTCAAGCTCATAAATCTAGGGTCAGAGGATGAACCCAAATATGTGAATTTGGGAATTGTTTTTCACCCGGGGAGAGGACTAAATTCATCAGTTTATTCAGAAAATACAAATATGTATTTTCATGGACCTACGAAGACCTCAAAACTTATGACACCAAAATTATAAAGCATGTTATTCCAATCAAAGTTGGAGTCAAACCCTATCAACAGCCTCTGAGAAAGATGCATCCCAAACTAGAACCCCTAATTCAAAGTGAGGTGAAAAAGATTTTGGATGCTTGTTAACACCCAAAAAGGGTTCACTGCCTCATCTGCCCCATTACATGGCTCATTTGTCCATTTTCCTACCATATTTCCATCAAAAACCCATAAAACC
>LPNX010636296.1:496722-508881 GCA_001517045.1 Pseudotsuga menziesii
TTCATCACCTTGCTGAGGATATGTCTAGTTAAGTCATAATACTTTTAGTTAGGTGTTTGCATGCTCCCTTACCTCCTTTTGGTCTAGTGAGTCCACCGGTTTTTATTTTTGTACGCAACCTGCTGTTTTTTGGTATTCTGACCATTTCTGTTGACACTCCGCCTATTGTAGCACGTAGTTACAGTGGGTGTTTTGAGTTGGTTGTTGGCCTGAGCACCCTATTTTTGAGCTCTCCTTCTGCACACTCGGTTGCATTAGATTTTTTGAGATGATTTGTAGTTACCTCAAACCGTAGAGATTTGACTCCATTTGTCACCATTGAGTCTCCGAGACATTCTCGGCGCCTCAGAGGCGAGCCTCCACAACATGGTTCACTTGACACCACCCATCATCGACACAGGTCATCATCACTTGATACCGCTCATCATAGATCTCGAGCCTTGTCACTTGACTCCACTCATCAGCGGCATAGAGCTCTGTCACCAGATACTGACGCCCCTTATTTTACCTCCGATTTTGAGCCAGAATCCGAGAACCCCCTTTACACTGCTCCTACTAGCCCCATGGCTGGCGTGAATCCCATATTGGTAGGGACCGTTGGTGGCACATCCACCACGACACCCGTTACCACACCTACTTTGGGTATGCCCTCCATGGGGCCCCCCTCTACTGTTCCCCTCACGGTACTGATTCCCGCAGCGGGAATACCTATCCCCACTCCTTTAGTGACCCATACTACCCATGGTGGTGCAGGACCGTCCTATACCACCTTAGTTCCCCCACTTGGGGGCAACCTCCCTCACATGACCCCTCCACTTGGGGGCATCGGCCCCAACTTGGTTCAACCCACTACCGTGTCACATCCTTCGTCCAGTTTTCCATTCATGGCTAGCCTCAACCTGCCTGACCTAGCCAGATTAACCAACGACCCCATCCGACATGACCCTGCGTGGCCTCACATGCCCACCAAGCTCCCCTCTGACATCCCTAAGTTCGAGGGAAAGGCAGATGAGGACCCACAAAACCATATCATGTCCTTCCATCTATGGTGTTCCTCCAACTCCATAGTAGACGACTCTATTCGCCTCCGTTTATTACAGCGCACTTTGACTGGCTCTGCTGCCAAGTGGTATATCGAACAACCCCATGGAACCCATGCCACCTTTACTTCCCTTGCCTCGACCTTCCTGCAGTTCTTCCAGTTACCTGTCCGCTATGATGCAAGCGTTGAGATCCTACTATCATGCAGACAAAACACGGCTACCCACATCATGGACCACATTCATGAATGGCGTCGACGCCGTAGCCTATGCAAAATCAAGTTAGATGACCGGATCTTCCTAGATTGGTTCCTCAAATCCCTCCTTCTTATCATTGCTAAGGATGTGGCATCCGAAAGACCCCAGTCTGAAGAAGAGGCTATCCTTAAAGCACAACAGTTCGATCTCATTTATGCCCAGTCGGGTTATCTTTATACCATAATACCTGACGCCCCTCGCGACGATTCCTCCTAGCGCGATGCGCCGGGGGGCATCCCACGCTGCCGACGGCATCATTGGCCGTGTCTCTTCATAGCCTCAACCATTTTCCATAGTCCGTCCTACCCCTGGCCCTGACCCTTCGCGGTCGACCTCACAGTCTGGAGCACACAACCCGTATGCTCCCATGATACATCACCACCATACCCATGGACCCTCATGTCCACCACAGTGTTTCGGAAATGTGACTCCTACTCACGCCCCCCCTGTCGCACCTCAGCCCTACTATCACCAGCAGGATGCACCAATCCCTGTGGCACACCCACGATCCGCTCCATAGCACTATCAGCAACCCCCTAAGGGTGCTGCACCTGCACAGCCTCCACCTACATATCATCCACCGTAGCTGGCTCCAGCCCATGCGCAACCTCAGAATCCACCTACTATCCAAGGGCAAGTTTATGCTCAACAAAACCCGCAGCAAAACCAGAACAACCAACGCAACCAGGGCCAACAAAACCGTGGCAGAGGCCGAAATCGTGGGAACAACCAACCAACTGAGAAAGCTGGTCAACAACCTAACCCTCCTGCTAGTAATAATGCGGCCCCTGATAACCAAAACCCTGATCGCCCGCCTAAGCAGGCTAAAAACCCCAATTTGCGCACAAACTATCCTTGTTCTGTTTGCAGGGTCTATGGCCACTACACACATTTTTTTCCACATATGGAGCGAGTTCGGAAACTTTTGGCTGTGGATGTACACCGCCAAGGGCAGGCGGCTCCTCAAGCACCACCCAACCCCCCACAACCTCAGCAGCCACCTTTGGTGCTGCAAAACCCCTTACCAACCGAAGGCGTAGTGAACACTGAACCGTTGGCTCCCCCTCAAACTAACGCACCAACCCAACAAATCACTTACGCTGCCCCTGGTCAACCCATGTTCGATTCAGGGACCCACCACTTGTTGATGATGTCCTCCGATGAGGTCAACCTCAAGACCCGGCGGAACCAATATGGCTCCACCCCTGAAGCCCCTCCTGCCGATACACCTACTAACGCTCATCCCACTGATCAGGAATTACGTATACCTCCACCTCCACTAGATGGCACTCCCAGAGCGCCTCGTTTCCCACTTCACCGTATCCACAATAACCCAATGCGCGGGCTGCGTCAAACTACAACATTGTCGATGACTTAGCCCAATCCCCCGCAGCCATGTCTGCGTTAGAAGTCTTAAAAAACTGCCCTTCGCAGTGCAAGAATTTACTCTCACCCATTGGGGCTATTGATCCAAATGATTCGCAGTTAATGGCATTTTATTTGGACCAATCCGAACCCCGCTTGCCTTCCACTTTGGCATTCCAAGTTTCTGTTTCCATTCGAAATTTTGTCATCCATCGATGCATTATCGATGAAGGTGCCTCTACATGTGTCATGCCCACCTCCATCTGGCAGAAAATGGGATCCCCCCCTCTACAACAGTCCTCTACTGCGTTGCGAGCCTACGACGGCCGTTCAGCTCAACCCCAAGGCCTATTAACTAACGTTCCCGTCTCACTGGCTGGCAAAATTGTCCTCATAAACATCGAGGTTATCAATGCACAGCTTGATTACAACCTTTTACTTGGCCGCAGCTACATGTATGCCATGCGGGCAGTTGCTTCTACCATTTTTTGTACCATGATGTTCCCCCATGAGGGACACGTGGTCAAGGTTGACCAACTCACTTACCATGATCCCAATGCCCCCGCAGCACCCGAAAATGTTCTCCCCATGGTTGAACAACCTGGTTCGGATGCCACCACCTCATTCGTTTCTTATATGGGGCCCGGAGTTTACTCAGATGCACTAATGACCTCGACCTTCCCATCTCTTTCACCCCCGTCGCCTACCACTGAAGTGTCCGACCTATGTACCCTGTCCCATAACACATGAACTCCTACTAATCAACCGCCCTTGTTGCCTCAACCCCCTTTGGTACCTAGTCACATTGGTGCTACACCCATCCATACCATTCCTTTCCTCTTCCCTCCCTCAGGAGTAGTTAGCGCCCCGGTCATGGCCACCCTCAGCATTCCTAGGTTAACCTTAGGATTACCCGTTTGGTACCTTTCGCCTCCCGGTCGTCCGCCGACACCAGATGTCATCCTGCAACCGGTGCAACCCATTGTCACTACTAGTCAACCACCTCCCGGTGTCACTACCCCATCATCCTCTGCAAAACCCCCCCCTCCTCTTACCAAACCCACTGGGGGCAGAGGCCCCCAACCTTACACTGCTGTCCCACCTCCTAAGACAGTCAAAAACCCCCCTGTGTTTCGTGCTCCTTCCAAATGCGCGCTATGCGATGAATTGGGCCATGCGACTCACCTATGTCCTCAGTTACCAGCATTACAGGAATACATGCAACTGCTTGACGATGACCCAACTATCCCAGTTGTCCATCTAGAATCAACCCCTAAGCCTCGAGACAAATCCCTGTGCACTAACCACTCCTGTTCCCTATGCGGTGTCTATGGGAATTACTCACATCACTGTCCCGATCTCCCCGAGTACAGAGTAGCTCTCTTTGAAATGAACAATCTGGATCTTGAGACGGCACCACCCACCATTGTGGAAATCCATTCCCCGGTCTCTTCCCCTTCCGGAGAGGTCAATACCACTCTTTTTGAGATGAACAATCTGGATCTTGAGACGGCACCACCCACCATTGTGGAAATCCACCCCCCGGACTCTTCCTCTTCCAATGAGGTTAATACCATTTATATGATCTCTTCCACCACTACTCCTTCGTCAAACGATTTGACGACACAAACATTCCGTACGGATGAGGAGATTCTCGAGGCTCTCACTGCCCCGGATTACCCTTGGGATGACATGCACCATCGTTCCTACTTCCTCCCAGATTAATCTTCCTCTAACACTGCTACCCAATTTGTAGTTGAATCCAAAGACTTCCTTCCCCCCAAGGTCGACTGGTTCAAGGACCCTATTCCTACTCTTGACACCTTCGAAGAGGGTAACATGGCCAACATCTCACCTGTCATCCAAATTGATATCGCTGCCCCCGGAGGTACCCCCGAACTCATCGCTTTAGGAGCATCTTGCACTGCGCAGGAGATTGAGGAATACAAAACACTCTTCAAAGAATTTCGTGATGTCTTTGCCTGGTCCTATATCGAAATGCCTGGTCTTGATCCTGCCATTATAGAGCACCACATTGACACATGGCCTGATGTACCCCCCGTTCGTCAGAAGCAGCGTCCCATCCATCCCTCAAAACTCCCAGCTGTCAAAGCAGAGATTGAAAAGCTTCACACGGCAGGTTTCATTTATCCTATTGCCTATACCACTTGGGTTTCAAACCCTGTTCCTGTCAACAAGAAACAAGGCACCATTAGGGTATGCACTAACTTCCGAGACTTAAACCGCGCGTGTCCCAAAGACAATTTCCCTATGCCTTTTATTGACCATCTCATTGATGTGTGTGCGGGGCATGAAGTCCTCTCATTCATGGACGGTTTTTCTGGATACAATCAGATCCAAATCTGCAAAGAAGACCAGTACAAAACCGCTTTCACTACCCCATGGGGCACCTTTTCCTATCGCGTCATGCCGTTCGGCCTAAAAAATGCTGGTGCCACATTCCAGCGGGCCATGACCTATTGCTTTCATGATTTGGTCCATATCCTGCTCGTCTACCTTGATGAACTTACAGCTCGTTCCTGAAAATGATCAGACCACCTTGATGACCTTCGACAAGTTTTTCTGCGTTGTCGCAAATATCAGATCCGCTTGAACCCACACAAGTGCGTCTTTTGCATTCCAGCCGGCCGATTGTTAGGTTTCATTATTTCCAAGAAAGGAATTACTGTTGATCCCCTGAAATTCCAAGCCATCTTAGACCTTCCCTCTCCTCGAACGCTCCGGAAACTCCAAATTCTGCAAGGGCGATCCAATTTTCTTCGACGCTTCGTTCCTGATTACGCCACAACCGTTCACGGTTTCTTGCGCCTGCTCCATACCCACATACCCTTTTTCTGGGACGAGGAAGCTGGAGCTGCATTCGAAGCCCTCAAGAAAGCTCTCACACAAGCCCCCTTGATCTCCCCTCCAGATTTCTCTCAGGACTTCATCCTTTACGTCTCGGAATCCGAGCATGCTGTGTCCGAAGTCTTGGTTCAAGAAGACGCCTCACGCCAAGAGCATGTCATTTGCTACGTCAGCCAGACCTTGTCCGGCCCACCCCTACGTTACCCATATGAGGAGAGACTAGCCCTAGCAGCGGTCTTTTTCGTCCAAAAGTTGCGACACTACATTTTGCTTAGTCATACCACAGTCGTCGCCGATTCTAACCCCATGGTATATGTCTTAAACCGGCGGCTCCTGCAAGGCCGTGTGGCTAAATGGGTCATTATCCTCCAGGAATATGACCTCACGTTTTGAATACCTAAGAGAACTAAAGCCCTTGCGCTTGCCCAGCTCATCACTAATCTCCCTTCATTTATCCCGGCCCCACCCATCTCCGAAGAGTTACCCGATAATCACTTGTTTACTATCTCGTCCGATGACCCATGGTACGGTGATATCTTGTTATACCTGTGCACGCAGAAGTTCTGACCCACCGTCACTCATAATGGACGTCGTCGTATCCATCACCAGGCCTCTCGTTACCTCCTCATAGGAGATGTCCTTTACTGGCAAGGAGTCGACACAATTCTTCGTCATTGCCTTACACACGAGGAAGCTGAACAGGTCCTTAATGATTGCCATAGCGGTGCCTGTGGTGGCCATTTCTCAGGAATGGCCACTTCCCGAAAGGTCGTCCATGCCGGATACTTCTGGCCCACACTTTTCACCGACTGCATCACTGCGGTCAAGCATTGCCATAACTGCCAACTTTTTGCCCCCAAGGCCCGGACACCACCTACTCCATTACACCCAGTCGTCACCGTTGGTCCCTTTTGCAAGTGGGCCGTTGACTTCATGGAGTGTAGACCCTCATCTGCTAACGACCATAAGTACATCATTGTCGCCGTTGATTACTTCACCAAATGGGCAGAAGCCATGCCCACCTTCAACTGTACCGCTGAAACTGCTGCCCGTTTCTTTTTCAACCATGTTATCACTCGATTCAGGGTTCCTAAACAGTTAGTCTCAGACCATGGATCACACTTTGAAGATTATGTTTGGCACGAATTATCCACCTTCCTCAAATTCCAACACCAGTTTTCTTTGGCTTACTACCCTCAAGGGAACGGTCAAGTCGAAGCTGTTAACAAAATCCTCAAAACCATACTCCAACGCACTGTTGATCGGCATAAGTCCAATTGGCACCATATGCTATTCCCTGCCTTATGGGCTTACCGTACCTCCACCAAGACTGCCACCGGTTTTACCTCGTTTCATTTAGTTCACGGTGTAGAGTCTGTCCTCCCCATCGAGTGTCAGATACCTGCCTTACACATCGCCATTGAGCTTCTCCCCGATACCTCCCCCCTTGAGCACCGTCTTCGATCCCTCGAACAAGCCGATGAAGATCGTCGTGCCACTCTCCAGAACATCGAGGCTGCCAAAATCCGCTCCCAAGCCAGTTATGACAAACATGTTCACCCTCGAACTTTCCATGAAGGGGACCTCGTCCTCGCCTATGACCAAGCCCACGACAAAACCGGTAAAGGAAATTTTGAGTCCATGTGGCAAGGCCCTTACATTGTGCAGACTTGCCTCAGCAAGGGGGCATACATTTTAGCTGACTCTGAAGGCCACCCTTTCAATAACCCCCATAATGGGTTGTATCTTAAACGTTTTTACCCATAACTAAAACCGTGACCTCATTAGTTCGCATTGTACAGTTTTCTCCCTTAGTGTTTTTTACCTTTTTTACCATAATCTCACATTCATCGTTTTTTGCATGCCCACAGATGGACCATTTTCCACCTCCTTACATTGGCTTCGCTGATGGCGCAAGCCGCTGGTCTCCCAACCTGGCTTCTGCAGCGTGGGTCTTGTATTCCCCTTCCGACGAACTGATTCACCTTGACGAAACCTGTATAGGCACTGCTACCAATAACCAGGCGGAGTATGATGCTGTGACCGGTCTCCTGACTGCTGCCCTCCAGATGGGCATACGTCACCTTCATGTGTTCTTGGACTCCGAGCTACTTGTCTCCCAGATCAACAACTGCTACCAGGTATGTGATCCCTGCCTCTTTAGAAAATTCCTGCGTACAAAACAACTCAGCCGACAATTTGAATCCATCACATTCACACATGTCCCAAGAGCTCAAAATAGTGTCGCAGATCAAATGGCAAATAACATCCTATATTGGCATATCAATCACACTATATAACATCTCCACCATACATCATAGCATTTCATCCAACTATATCAAAAACCAAAAGACTGCATTGCATCAACATTTACATCCATGAACATAAACCATAAAGCCACATTTGCATCCATATGGGCATCCACGTGCCTAATCATACATAAATCATGTCACATCACATAAAATACACAAGGCATACACGTGCCCAGCATCCTAGACTACTTGCATCCGCGTGCAACACATACATATAACACATCATCAAGCGCATACACGTGCGTACAAATGATAAAACATCATTAAAAAAAAGTGCATCCATGTGCATAAATATATATATATATCAAAAATATACATGAGATATACATGTCCTGAGTACCCCTGTACTCAGCTATACAAAAAAATGTATGTACAATCCTAAAGCCTCTAAGGTACAGGCCATAGCTACAAAACTAGCGGGGGGAGTCCCATGCACTCCCTAATGGGAGTCGTACCCTACATCACTATCAGTGTCTGCTGCCTCTGACTCCTCTCCTCGCTCCTCCTCCGGCGAGTCCTCATCCCGTCTGGGCCCCTGTGCCCGTGCCCTGTCCGCCAATATGGCCACCCGGATCGCGATCGATCTGAAATCCCGAGGTGCCCTCAAGCACTCTTGAACCACGGCCGGATCGACATCCCACCATCCCGCGTCAGTCACTCCCACTAGCAACCGATCTAACAACACCCGTACGGCCTCCAGTGTCCCCTCTGCATCTGGAAGACGCACCTCCCCCCGCCCAAGCAAAGCTGGAATGGCCACAGTCCCTCTGCGCGCCACATGTCCTGGCGGTGGCCTCGGACCCACATCTGCAAAACACCATTTTGTCAGTTACCATATATCAACAATATATCATATACATAAAACTAGACAATGAAAACAAACCATACATACCGTCTGGCCCCCATGCCTGTCCTAGTGGCCGTGGAGCATCCGGATCTCCTGTGAAGTCCATATCCCTGTATGGATAGTCCTCCAGCGTCAGTGGTAGCTGGACCCACTGCAAATACATCTCCTGCATGAAGTATCGCCCTACGTCCCCGCCACCACGGTGGCGCATCATCTCTCCCCACCGCACCATCCGAGGCTCCCTCAAGCCTCCTGCTCTGACCGGCACCCACGGCCGCAGTGTGGGGACCCTCTCCATGAAGAAGGCACACAAAAATGAACCATAACAAAATCCCTTACCAGATTCCTTCGTCGCGGTCAGCTGTCACTGCACGCAGGTCAGGAACATCTGGCCCCACGCAAAATAGGTCCCGGCCAGTACACGCTCCACAAGCTGCATCTAACCCCCAAACACCTTCTCAGGTGACTGGGACCCCAAAATACGAACCACACATGCCGCCATCGCCTGCACTGCTAGCTCCCGTAGATCCCTCACCAAGAGTGCATTCCGATGCACCCGAGTCTCCGGCCGACAGAACCGCTCCACCATATCATCCATATCCAGGTCCGCAGACACCCGCGGCTGAGTATCTGCTACCCTCCCCAAGCAGGGCAACCCCATCAAGAAATAAACATCAGTGAGGGTGAGTTCCACCCTCTCTCCCTGCACTTGAAACGCCAGTGTGTCTGGCTCCCAGAATCCGACCAATCGGTTCAGCAGCAATCCTGCTGACCGCATCATCGGCACCTCAGCGAACTTCAGCAGTCCAAAGAGTCCCAGCAGTGACCGCACCCAGCGATCCTCTCGAACCACTGTCACTATCTCGTCTGGGACCTCTCGCTCCCTCCATAGCACCTGAGGCATCTTGTCAAATCACACAATGAAATCCCATCAGACTCATCCCAAAATAATCGACCTTCCCTTTCATCCAAAAAACCAGAACAGCTCGGCCCCCGACCGCGGCTTTCCGGCCTATAGCCACGGTCTCCGACCGCGGCTGTCAAGCCTACAGCGCATGGTATCCGACCGCGGCTGTCAGGCCTATAGCCGCGGCCTCCGACCGCGGCTGTCAGGCCTACAACCACGGCCTCCGACCGCGGCTGTCAAGCCTGAACCTGTGGTCCCCAACAGTAGCTATCCCGGTCTAAGCCCGTGGTCTGAGACCAGGGTTTCGACCCCCTAACCCGCGGTCCACCCACGTGGACCGTACAAATCATCCCCTGGGACCCACTACCCCCCCCCCCAAACCCAAAAACAATGCAGGTATGAGTTTAACGGAATACCTGTATCTCCCGACTCCGCAATCGACTGGTCAGATCATCCAGAAATGCCACCTAAGCTCTGGTCCACTGCGATCACGAGTCAACATCCACTAGTCAAATGACACATGTCATGTTGGGCCCACTTACTATTTATAAGTCCGTTGACTTTTCTCTTGTTTTGCCATTCTGAACCCAGACGAAGTCCGTTTTCAGAACCGTTTCCACCATTGGAATCAACATGACGAAACCATCACAATGGTCACCTCGTTGCATTATTTTGTGCTACACCATTTTTTGCCCATTTTTTCGATACCAATAGGCATCTCGGTTTGCATGCTAATTCGGCCGCTCTCCGTTTTTAACACTTTTTGTATCGCCGGATTCATTTTTCTGAGCTCATGATGATGCTTGAGATCATTTCTTGCTCTCACTTGGTACAATTTCAACAGTGCGTCCCTACACCTTGTCGCATCAATTTGCGCGCCACATCGGCCGTCATCAGATTATTTCACACTTTTTACATGAGCCATCCACTCCTGTCATACTGCAAATGTTTCGTTATTTTGCCACCATTCATTCACCCCGCAAGGAGGCCCACCAGTGTTCCCCCCCACCCTCAGTCCTGGTCATCATAAATATTCCTTGATTGAACACTTCCTCCTTGCCTAACCATTAATTCAGAGTCTTCTTATTTGCTTTCAGACTCCTTAAAATTGAAAGCAACCACGAGCATGAACTGTCATGGGCTCGTAAAATCCACATGACAGTACCATTCCATCATTTTAGATTCTTCTTATTTTCTTTCAGACTCCTTAAAATTGAAAGCAACCACGAGCATGTACTGTCGTGGGCTCATAAAATCCACACGATAGTATCATTCTATTACTTCAGAGTCTTCTTATTTGCTTTCAGACTCCTTAAAATTGAAAGCAACCACGAGCATGAACTATCCTGGGCTCATAAAATCCACATGATAGTACCATTTTATATCCACACTTCTTCTAGTTCCCTAACCCATGAAGAAGTCCCCCCGCACCTCTTAGCGCTATGATCAATCCTCTTGGTAGCACCCCCAATCAGGTCGCCTTTGTTCAGAGTATTCTGCAATCTCCTGCCACTTTACCTCAGCTTGAGTCTCCCTCAGCTCTTTTTCCCTCAGATCCTATACCGCTATGATCCCTTTACCACCAGTCAGTCTCATATGCTGCACGATCATCTTCACCATCATACTCTGAACAAAGGAAGTTTGAGTCCACCCACTCTACTTGCCCAGTTATTCCCCCCAGTTTATCACTCCCGCCATCAATAATATCACAGTTCAGTTTTTCACCTCGCACTCTTGTCAAGGAAACATCATTGCCTTGATAGTTGCAGGTCTCCCTCTGTCGACGACAGCCCCTCTATTCCAGAGGATAGACCTAGAGGCCCCTGCGCCTTGGACCCATCACCATCTATGGTGAGTCCCTACGACTCATTTTGGGAGGAGTCATCATTGCATCTCCGAATAGTTTTTTCTCACATGCTCGACTTCAGCACCTTAATCGCATCGTTGATAATCGCGCAGGATGTATATCCTTTCCATTATGTGTCAAAGACCCCGGATTTCCCCCGACTCTAGCACATTGGTGAGTCACTTTGGAACGGCCAAGTTATATGTTCCCGTGGATGTCCGGGCTGCGTTGGAGATTGTATTTGGAAGCCATCCAATTCCATGCTTCCTTGAGTACCCAGTTCAGTTCTAGATCAGTGTACCATTGCAAGTATGACCGTTGTCACTTTGATCTAGCAGCTCATTAGTTCCTTTGGAACCACATTCATTCGCACTGCTATCATTCCAGTGCATCAGTTGTTCAGCTCAGACATGGTCAGCCCAGCAGTATGTTCTAGATTTGTGTCCCCTCTGGACACTTATGATATACATAGTGGTTTTCTATGTACCCTACAGGTCCCTCTTTTTGGGCCTCACAGTTATTTTTATGTATCTTGATACGAGCATGGATATGCCCGCCTCGTCCAAATGATCAGATGATTCCTCATCCATTATTGAGGTTATGTACTTTTCATTCCTTGCAGTTGGTTCGAGATCGATGTTCCGGGCTTTAGTTGGTTCCTTCTCTTCTCCACACCCCAGGAAAAACAAATATGACTTATGATGTCCATCGGCCAT
>LPNX010636296.1:509125-541627 GCA_001517045.1 Pseudotsuga menziesii
AACCTCCACATTGGAGGTCAGATCAATAAAATAATTCTTTACCTTTTACTTTTTTTTGCTTCACGAACATGTTTAGATTTAATTTTTTATTTCAGTTATAGCTTTTAATTCACATATCATTGAACTGCTACTAAGGAATCCATTGTCCTTAGTAGGTGCTCATTCGCACAAGCTAGGGGTAAAACCCTAGCAACAATGCTAAGATCATATTCAAAGTTAGACATTTAGAATGGGTCTCAAACTTGGTGCTAGTACAAAAAAAGTCTGGAGAGATCAGACTTTGTGTTGATTTCAAGAATTTAAACCGTGCGTCAGATAAAGATAATTACCCTGTCCCACCCATGGAATAGATACTACAAATGGTCTCGGGTTCTGAGTTATTTTCTCTATTAGATGGATTCTCATGCTATAACCAAGTACTAGTAGCAGAAGAAGACAGGATCAAGACCACCTTCAGAACCAAGTGGGGGACTTTTGCATATAGGAGAATGCCCTTTGGACTCATTAACACTGGAGAGACTTTCGAAAGGGCTATGGATATAGCTTTCTGCAGTCTGATTGGTTGGAGTGTTGTGGTATATTTAGATGATGTTACAATATTTTCTAGGAAGAGAGAAGAACATGCATTTCATTTGAAACAAATTTTCGAACCTTGTAGAAAATATGGCGTTTCTTTAAATCCTAAGAAATGTGTGTTCATTGTTACCGAAGGAAAGATATTGGGTCATGTTATTTCGAAAAAAGGGATTTCAATAGACCCAGAGAGAATTAAAACAATAGAATAGATCCCTTTACCCCATAATAAAAAGGGTATGCAGTCTTTTATGGGGACAATTAATTTTGTGCGAAGGTTTGTGCTAGACTTTGCTCAAATAGTCAAACCTTTGAAACAAATGGTCAAACAAAGTGTTCAATTCAAATGGAATGATTCATAGAAAAATGCATTTAACAAGATCAAGACATCCAAAGCTCATGCACCATCATTTAAAAGTCCAAACTTCAAAAAGGATTTTATCTTGTACACTTTTTCTTTATATGATTCATTACCAGCGGTGCTTACATAGAAAGAAGAAGGGGAAGATGAGTACCCCATATCATTTATGAGCACTGGTTTGCAAGGGGCTGAATTTAATTATCCCGCAGTTGATAAGAAAGCCTATGCAGTTTGTAAAGAGGTGAAGCAATTAAGACCGTATATACTTAAGAACCGTACTAAAGTAATAGTTTTGCACCCTGCAGTCCGATCTCTTTTTGTACATAAAGAGTTAGGAGAAAGAAGAGGTAACTGGGTAATGAACTTGCAAGAGTACGCTTTAGAATTCAAACTAGCAACCATCGTTAAAGGGAAAGGGCTCTATAAATTGATGGCTGAGAGTCAAGAAAATAAATATAACAATTGGGAAAATGAAGTTGAATTACACATGGTGGATGTATGTCCTTTATTCATAGCTCTAGACTCCTAGTATAGATATTTAATTCATTATCTTCAGGAAGGATATTTTCTGAAACATTGGAATCCCAAGCAAACGAGAGCATTACGTCTAAAATCAGCCTTATATTAGATTATTGATGGAGTGTTGTTTAGAAAAAACTACGATGGAGTTTTTCTTAGATGCTTAGAACATGAAGATGCAAATAAGGTTGTCGTAGAACTACATGATGGACATGCTAGAGGTCATTTTTTAGGTGATACAACAAAAAAACAAGATTTTAAGAGCTGGATATTACTGGCTAACTTTGTTTAAAGATGTTCACGCTCATGTTAGGAAATGTGATACTTGTCAAAGGAGCAGTGGAAGAAAAGAAAATGTAGCAGGACCTTTGAAACCAGTTATTATTTCAGAACCATTGGAGCAATGGGGGATTGACATTATCGGAGAAATCAATCCAAATTCTTCATTGCAGCATAAGTACATACTGATAACAAAAGACTATTTCACCAGATGGGTAGAAGCCATTCCATTACGAAAAGTGAATGAAGATGCAGTTAAGGACTTCTTGCAAGACCATATTATGACCAGGTTTGGGGTTCCAATTTCCCTGGTTTTTTATAATGCTTCATATTTTTCATGTATTAAATTGAATGCATTTGCAAATGAAAAAGGAATTAAGAAACATTATTCTGCTAACTACTATCCACAAGGTAATGGTTTGGCGAAATCCACTATTAAAAACCTCATTAGGATTTTGAAGAAAACAGTCATAGAAAATCAAAGGACTTGGAATCTAGCTTTGCCTAATGCACCCTGGGCTGATAGAGTCACACCTAAGAACTCCTTAGGTGTATCACCCTACACTCTCCTCTATGGGAAAGAAGTTATCCTGCCTCCTAATATTTGGTTATTGTCACATGCCCCAAGTTTGCAAAAATAATATTATCTTATTTGATTTTATTTAAGACGTTATGTTAAATTTTATGTTAAGTTGTTATTGATGGCTCAGCAGAGTTAAGGATATTGAATGTAATTCTGAATATTTTAATTATAAATAAATAAAAGTGGAGACAACAGCTTAGGAGATCTATTCAAAGAGTGTTTATTGGTCAAGTTGGTGGAGGAGACTGGGTGGAGAGAAAACAGACAAGTGGTAGCATCCTCAAACCTCTTCCAACTGTTGCAGGTGGCAACCTCCCTACATTTGCGGTCATGATCCCCCAAGAAAGTGGGATCAAAGCAGGTGGCTCAATTAATGACAACTGACCCAAAAGACCTAGGAAATCTTTATAAAAATACCCATTGAAGAGAGCTGGGGATGCTCATTCTAGAGAAGTATTCATTCAGGTGAATGTACTTCAGAGAAATTCAATGGTGAGGGAATTTGTGGAAAGAGTTTCATGGGTTGACTGCTAAGTGATCTAGTGCAGCTTTTCAGCTGAAGGATCTTACTGCTGAGTGCAGAGTGATTATTGAGTCATTGGACTAGTCTATTGTTTGTTGGCTCTACCAGTTCTCAACCAAGGAGACTAGGAACAGGCTTGAGGGTCCTGAGGAAACGTTGTATGAGTGCTCTCCAGGAGTTGGTAGGGAGGAACAACCTCCTAACACTGTTGTTGTCCAGCTTAATCAGGTTCTACAGTCTTTTTGTTTTACTGTGTTAGATGGTTAAATGTGAGTCTGATTGATTAATGAATGTTAAATGTTTAGTTGTGAATTGTTAGAGTTAGTAAATTTTTAGTTTAT
Organism: Pseudotsuga menziesii; assembly: GCA_001517045.1. Classification (NCBI taxonomy): domain Eukaryota; kingdom Viridiplantae; phylum Streptophyta; class Pinopsida; order Pinales; family Pinaceae; genus Pseudotsuga; species Pseudotsuga menziesii. Next base: position 512,305 of record LPNX010636296.1, read on the forward strand.
TGAAATAATGAATTTGAAATAGATGAAAAATTATCCTAACCTATGTTTTTCCACATCTGGAAGGACCAGACCGTACTCGAGCATAGGCAGTGTATTTAAAATAAATGAAGGATATGATAGGAATCTGAAATGAATAGATGTATTATACAATTCATAATATCAGAGTGTTTTATTTCTATATGTAGATTAGTATCAGAAAAGAACAATGCCTTGTTTATCCATGTTTATCGTTTAACCAACTTATTTATGTAAGTATACTAGAAAAGAAAGAGCAATAACTCAACACAGGAAGAAGGATCATTATATTAATAAAATACTCTAATAGAAAATGGGTTATGCTTTAACACAGTACATTATTGTTCTTATTGAATTTAAAACATGCAGGAGGGTAAAACGGTGTTATGCTTTAGATATATTTTCTCTGTATTTTATTTATTAACCTGTTGCTTATGCAGTAGAAGAAATAAAGATAAACTACTTGTTTACTTTCAGTTCAAACAAAGGCATAAATTAATAAGTATATAGTTTATTTAGTAATCATAATAGTCTAAGACTAACAGATACTATTAACTCAGGAAAACGATATGGAAAATAATTATGGTATTAAGAAGAAACTTATTTAAAATATCTAAGTTCTTCTATCATTTCCCTTTTATCATTTCAATAGATAAAACAACAAGAATACGATAATGACCAACATATACATAAATGTATATTTATAAAAAGAACTGTTTCTTTTAACTTTTACAAACAGGATATACCTATAAAAGCAAATAATAGTGTCGAAACCGTAAATATATATTATAATTACAAATGACAAAGCATTGAAGTTCTAATCCAAATTATTTGGATTATTTAATTAATAAAGAACTAGGCTATTCTAAATTATTTGCATTCCTTCAAGGACAAACAAAAAGACACTGGTGATATTATAAACTGGAAATTTCCACAACACATTTGTAATACTAGTTAAAAACTAAATTAATAAAGTAATAGAACTTGTAAAAAAATAAATGGAATAATTTGTTTTAAAACAAGGGTTTCCTACAGGAAAACCCTAGCTTGTATTTCTGAGCAAACTGAGCAAAATTTATGAATTAACCATGACGATTGAGAGTCTTAATCCTTTAACAAAAATATTTTATAAAATATATTAAAAATTAACAATATTCATTCACAGTCAAATAGGGTTAAAACCCTAAGTACATAGAGCATCAAATAGTAACTTTGTAAACTGAGTCCAAGCTCGAAGATAGAACAGAAGTAACAAAACTATTATTTTATATCATTAAGCCATAAGGATGAACACTGAATACCAAATACATTGCTCAACTCAAGGCCGAGTCTACCCATCGACTAGCGAGGGTTTGAAGGCTAGTTAAAAACAGTAACGACCATAAATGGAGACTGCATAGTTAATGGAAAGCCTAGAAAAGCTTCCCTAGCTCAGGGTTACTCCAAACAACAACCCTGATACAAGTAGGGAAATAACCCAACATTTGACCACAGGGCTTACCCGTAAAGAGACACAGCATCTGAAGACAACCAGTGTACCTTTTCTCTAGGATGGATGTGTGTAGTCTCAAGCCCCTACAAGGGGTCTCCATCACAAGGTGTCAATATACAAAGTACTTAAAATATTATACACCCTACTGTAAAATAATAACACATGCTGTATGATAAAATTTACGCATAATAATTTACCTGTTACTGAGTGTCAAACAGTATTGTGGAAAGACTGTCAACCATAGCAATGAGTGGTCATAGTTTTCCAAACCCTTCGACGAAGGTAAGCACTCTCAAACAGTTTTTAAACTCACAATTTTTGTACAGCAGTAACCGTTAAGGAAGGAGAAAAATGGAGTATAGGCAGGCCACAAACCAAATACAATGAAACCAGCAAGCTCTTGCAGGATAAAAACTCACAACTACAAATAAATGGCTTTAGAACTAAGCACCAACAACTACAGTAGTAGAAACTCCAAGCTCAGAGAAATTTGGGACAAGGAAGAACCCACAACAGCCATGAGAAGCTTGCAGAGTATCCAAAGGCCAGGATAAACTGCGAGGAAAGAATGACAGGGTATTAGGGTTGTAGAAGTTTTATATTCTCCATTATATGGCTAAGAGATGACCACGTGTCTCAGGAAAAATCAAACCATGTGTGGGTCGAGTTCCATAGTCCCCGCATTGCAAATATTGTTCCAATCATTTAAAACAATCATTCTATCATACGATGCATAAAACTATATTATATGCTTGTGATCACATCGTAGTTCAATATAATTGCTTATCATATGGTTTGATAGTTTATCATGGCATTAGGGTAATGACATTATGTTAACTTTGACTTAACAAAAAGAATCACCTTTTAAACTTTGGTTATCCCAATAACAATATTGTATCGAAATTATGTTATCATATGTCCATTATATTGTAATATTGATATCACTATTTTGGATATTTGGTAAACCATGTTTCATTAACGTTGACCCTTGCAAATATAGTAACCATTTGTTATATGGAAGAGTCCAATTTGAATGGTTTAAAACCAACGAATCAATGGTAGTCAACTATAAAGTTGACTAGTATAGTAATAGAATACTTTTATGAATTCTTTTACATAGTTCAGATCGATGAGACTTTAATAGAATTTGGTTGTTTCTCAACTTGACATTTGCCATTAATTTACCATGTCTATATTTGGTATATGGGTTTTATGCTTATACATAATAATGGAGGTTAGCATGGGATATAAGGTTGACTTTTATAGAAAACATTAACCTTGGAAACTAGTTGTAGATAGTAACTTAATGCAAGAAAAGTATTATAGAAATAATAAGAATTGCAATGGAACGATCTTACTCGAATCTATATTCAATAGAACCACATGGTTTGACGTAAATTTAAGAAGTATAGGCAAACAATGTTTTCATGTGAAAAGGCACTATTGTTTTTACACTAATCAAACTTATAATGTCAAGAAGTTACAGGCTGTAAGTTTCCCTACCGAAGATAAATATCGAGCAGCTTGATACTCAAGTAAGTAGTATGATAATGTATAACAACCAAAAGTACAATTAGTATAACGTTGCAAGATATACATATAAAAGTAGAAGTTACTAAAAAACTAAGATTACAAGTTTAGAGCCACAGTAAGTATCCTTACTGTCGCTACATACGATTAAGAAAGAAACTCAATCATCTGAACTTCGTTTACAAGAAAAACTGAAGAAAGCAAACTGTTTTTACCTCACGGAAGTTGTATGGAATTTAGCAGCTTATTTATTAACCTTATTATTTGCAAATAAAAACAGTTCTGGATACTTTATGAAATTAAAAACGTTACTTGTTCAATCGTACCCTGTAAACCTGTAAGATTTAGTAAACTTTCTATGTTAGCATAAATGCTAAGTAAGCACAGAGTTCAAAGTTAGATTCCACCTACTTGTCATAAAGAAAACTCATCAGTAAACTAAAATAAAACAATACACAAGTAAACCTTATTCATGTTACAAAAAGAAAACTGCTTAGTTAATGTAATTGAGATTATGTAATACTAATCATTTGACTATTCCTATTACTGCTAACCATTAGTTGTTAGTAAACCCCAGTTTCAACATTTTATGGTATCTCAAAATTCTAAATTTTTGTGAAAATTTGGGGTTTTGACAGTTACCATCCTCTAAACTAGCCCAAGACTCTAGAGGAACTGACAATGAATTTCTACAAATCTGAATCCATAATCTATTGAAGTTAGAGGAGTCTAGATCCAAAGCAAGAGAGAGGTTTAAACATCAACAAGAGATGGTGAAGAGATGGTTTGATAAGCACAAATCCAGGAAAAAGGAATTTGAATTAGGTGATTTGGTTCTTAAGTGGGATCACCCACATGATGAGAAGGGAAAGAACACTAAGTTTCAGCAGTTATGGATAGGCCCTTTTCATATTGCAGAGGAGTTAGGCCCCTCAACTTACAAATTGCAAGATTTATAGGGGTGGTAAGAGAACTTGCCAGTAATTGGTTTAGTTCTCAAGCCATATTTTTCTTATTGCTTTTTAAGTTTTCTTTGTACATAAATAAATGGTTTGATTGTTTTTTTTTGCTTTGCTTTGTTTATATTAGTTCTCTTGATTTACATTTTACTTGCTTAAGATTTGATTTCTTGTAGTTTTGGTTTGCTTTACCTTATGTTTCAATAAACTAGTAAAACTTTTGGTTTTGGAGTTCATCAAAGTTCTGGATAAACTAAAATATTTGACCAAAGACTGCTTGTTATTTTCACATACGTAATGCTTAAAGATCCTTTAAGATTAGCAGATTATCTGAAAAGACAATGAACACATTCAAGTCCTCTTTAATCCTTGTAAAATAACTAAGGTCAAAAAAGTCTAGAATACTATTTTGAGGCTCCATTCACTTCACACTAAAGTCTGTCTTAGGAGGCTAACAACAAAATACCCATTGAGAGGAAGCAAGGTAAGCAGTTGTATTATATTTAAATGATCCCATGCCACAAGTGAAATCCAAAAGGCTAAAAGAGTCAAAATCTCTCAGGAATAAAACATATATCAAAAAACATGCTGAAAATAATCAGTTTGAATAAGATTGCTCGAAAGTTGTTCTCCGTCTGTGAGTTGAAATCAAAATATCTCTCACACAAAAGGACACTATGGATAGAATAAGTTGAAACAAAATTTCAGAAAGAAAGCAATCACGGAGGACTCAAAAGGACAAAAGTACAGAAGCATAAAAAAATGCAAAATGGCATGGGAATGAGGAACAAATGAATATATATGTTCACCATCTGTTACAATCATGTGGTGCCTAAGTTGGAAGCTATACAAAGGCAGAGGTAAAATGAACTTCATATCTTGTCCTCAAAAGAGTTATCGAGACTATGAAAGTCTGGTTCCCGTTTTCCATTTGGGCCATAATCAATGTTTTAGAGTTCATAAATATTTTATTCTATAAAATCTAGGCATCTTACAGAAATCTAATAAAATGATCTAACATGATACCATTAAAGCAATTTTTGTTTCAAAGGTCAGTTGTTTAGAGATCTGTGTTCGCCAGGTAGTCACCAATTGTTGCAGCTGTAGCTATTATCCCAATTTTTTTTTTAGGACCCCCCTTATTAATTTAGTTTTTTAGAAAGCTTAGAAAGTATAGGTTTTCTCACCAAAGTTACTTTCATGACTTAAAAGTTTGGAAATTTTTTTTTTTTCCTTATATTAGATGCACTCTTGATATCCTTTCTGATGTATCAAGTGCACAGTCTTCTAGCTAGCCGATGTTCCCTATCGGGAGCATTACGAAGTTTCCTTTCAACGTATTGAATGTCCTTTTGTCTATCGCATCGAAAATGTTTTGCCAAAGGCTCCGAGATCTTAGTCCTGAGTTGTTCTTATGCACCGGGTCTCCCATCATCTATCTATTTCTGATATCCATGGAATCCTTGTCAACTTCTCTTCCATCGCATCAGCTCTTTGTTTCGGAGTTATCTGAGAAATTATTGGTTTGCTTGGCTGAAATTCTGGATGTGGAGTCCAAAGTTTATCCGATGCTTTCCCATAGCGCTTTTTGATGCCGGCGCATTGTTAGTTACCCGGCCAGCCAATGGTCGTTTAAGAATTTTTTACCGTTTCGGTGGATCTCTTTGATTCTAATATTCATAAGCCATCTGATGCTTCACATCCGCTAATAAGTTCATATCCGACACAAGCTTGGTGCTTCTATTTTCCCATTCGAATTTCCTTTTACTCGCGTTCAAGCTTGTAAAATCCTGTAGAGGTTGTTTATACGGTCATTGTTCACCATATCGATCGCCACTTGGAGCTATGGAGCTTTCTTTGTTTGAGCGAATTTTTTGCTAGTGGAGGTCATGCTCGTCTAGGTCATCCTCAAGAGTTTCCAGGTAGGATTTTTCTAGAATCTTGTTAATTTGAATTTTTTATCGCGGCTTGATAAGGTTAGTTCAGTTTTCTTGTGCCGTGGGGGGTTATTTCAAGACTATGGTGGTCATACTTTTTTTTATATGGGGTTTACCCTGGGTCATTTAGCTATGGCCGCCATTTTATTTCACTTTCCAGCCTTGGTTCCTTTATTTGCAGTCGTCCATGATTCGTTCTCTGACAGTCGTTGAAAGAAATATGGCAAGGTACAGATGAGCGTTTCACCATTTGCACTGCTCCCTCATTTCCTTCACCATAGTATGTCATATTTGTGGCCATTAGTCGAGAGTAGTAGGGTTTTCATGCGATGCTGGATGGAGGGGATTTTTTCTTCTTAAGGGGAAAACCCTGTTTGTTTCATTAAGAGGGTTAGCCGTCCTGGTGTCTTCGAGGTTTTTCCCGTCATCGGTATTAGTGCCTGCGGATGTAAGTTCGTAGTGATACCCTAGGGATTTCCCATTGGAAGTTTTTTTCCTGTAATTTGTGTCTAAACCAGCTTTGAAATATTCGTGGTTTTTAGCTTCATATACAAAAAGCACATTTTTGTTGGGTAGAAGCAAAGTTGTTTAACATGCATTATAATGATTTGGTAATGTTCTAGTTAACATCGTTGTTGATTTCAGTATATATTTCTCTATCTATATGTGTAAATAGACTAAATCTAATTTGTATGATCAACACAGGCTCGTCATCCACACAGCAACATGCCTTGGAAACAGAAAAAGAAGGTGTAAAAAGCAAATGAAGAACCGGAGATAACAATAATAACCCAGGTTGAGGTTATCTATGAGGACACCAAAGCCTTCACTGGTGTTGATCCTAAATTTAAATGGGGATAAATATACTGAATGATCTCAAATCAAAGTGTCCCAGAGGCTGGACTAGAGGATTTACCTATATATGCTAATATCGAAAGATCAACAATCATGAAGGTGGCTACACGACCAAATATTTTCCCTTGTTCAGAGGTAATAGGATGGATCCTTCATAGGACTAATGTGACAAGGATGATATTGGATAACACTGAAGGGAAATGTTATTCTACATATATCCCAGCCTATGTAGCCATGGCCTACAAGTTGTCGATACCCTAGAACTATTTGACTGAAGGATGGTTGAAAGACCTTAAACTAGATGTTGTGGAAACTGTCAAAAGGATGATGATCCCAGGAAAGAATTTTCATACGAGGCCTTCAGGGGAGTATGAAACTGCAAGCCTTCATACTCCATACAGGTTGATAGCCTTAATGTTAAACAAGATATTCGAGAGAGTGAATGGAAATAATTTCAAAATAGGTTGGGTACCAGTAATTTTTTTTGTGGCCACTGAGGGCACCATCTTCAATTGGGAAAACATAGTGTCTAACAGTTTTTATGCCTGCATAAGTGCAATACTGGGAAGATTCTCATAGAAGAAAATAGAGTTCTATATGAGATCAGTTTTGGTTGATTGTATTTTATGCGCATAGCCATTCCCAATGTTGAAATGCCAATGGGATAAGGACCGGTCTCCTATATATGCTGCATACCAATTGTTGTGGGCTCACAAGTATTACAGTCATTACAAGAGTATTTGCGAAGATTTCATCATGCCATTGTACAGATTGATTTTCCTTACTGAATGTGATTGTATGTTCGAAGAGGCTTTGAAGGTTGTGCAAGATAATGGACATTATTACTTGACTAAGGAGGGATTGTATTTGAGGATGTTTGGTAGATCAAGGGCTCCATCTCTAATGCCAAAGTATGATAAAAATTATGTCATTCATAAGGAGGTAGTAAGACAGCTATACATTGATGGAGTTGGTAACTTCCTATTCCAGCAAAAGAAGGCTGTGTACCCTCCTGTCCCATTTTATATAAGGAGTTACAAATTTTCCAAAGTAAGGAGTGTAGCAGAATTTGTGAAGGATCTAGAATATTTTAATTTTGGCGAGATGAGTTTCCATAGAAATGACTGCGAAAATGAGGTGGTTGATTATTGTACTGTAGCAGGGGTTCATTTCGAGTACACAAAATTTTGGGATAAAGATGAATAAGTTTTACGAAATGCTCGAAATATGACAGCTTTGAGAAGGAGATTTAACCAAAAGATAACTATGGTTGGTGGAAAGGGAAAGGTTTCTAAGCAACGGAAGAAGGAAGAGGAAGAGGCTTCCAATAAAAGACAAGAGGAGGCACACAGATTAGCCTGAGAAGTAGAATAGTGGTTGGTAGCAAAAGAATAAGAAAAAATAAAAGCAACAAAAGAAGTTGAGAAAAGAGCAGAAGAAGAAGAAATTGCAAAGAGAAAAGAAGAAAAAGAAGCCCAAAGAAAGAAGAAATAAAATGAGAGGTTAGGGTTAGAAGCAGCTGAGAAAGAAAAAGAGCAGGTAGAGAAAGCAGCTGAGGAGCTTCAACAAAAAGAGAAAGAGGAAAATGATTGCGAAAACTAGTATCAAACTCAGTCTTATGATGATCTGGTAGAACCCTTTGTTCCATCCAGTATCACAACAGGAGGAAATCCGGTTTCAGCATCAGGGATTGAATTAATCCCTTTTATTCCAATGGAAGAAGATGAGGTTCCAAATCTGAATACTATTTTCTATGACAAAGCTAAAAAGAGAATTGTTAGGAGAACGGAGAAGAAAGTGAACACTGGAGGAAAGAAGGGAGTTATGGTGACTGAAAATACAGTGGTCCATGGTACTGATAAAGATCCAATATTAATGGCAAGGGATGGTGTAGCCACAACCCTAGCTACTGAAGACAATGTTGATAAAATAATGACAGATTTGGAACAATCTCAGAAGAATATTACTCAATTGAAAGAAACCCTAAAAAGGGAAAGAGCTGAAATTCAAAGTCTAAAGAGAATGTATGATAACATGCTGAGTGAGATTGATGAGTCCAAGGAAGAATTCCAAACCTTACAGTTAGACAAGGATGCTTCGGTATTATCAACAAGCATCATTGAAGGAGAGAAAAAGGACCTAGAGAAGCAGATCATAGAGGCAGTGTAGAAAGGGGATACGACAAAAAAAAGAATAGAGGAGCTGGAAGCCCAGAACCTTTCATTGAAAGAAAAATTGCAAGTAGCAGAAGAGAAGCAAATGGACATCACTCCATTTAGAAACTTATCCTCAAGGTTACAAAAGGAGACTAATTAGGTCTTGTTGAAACATGCAGAGGAAATTTATAAGGTGAAACAAGTGGAGGAAAGATTGAAGGAAATAAATCTTAGCTCAACACAATTCCGAAGAATATTATCAAATGTGGTAGAGCTGGTAAAGAATCAGTTAGCTTGGATAGAAACCCATTCAAAATTTCCAGCTGACATGCCCCAAAAATCAGTAGAAGGTCTAAAAATGGAGATAGCCATACTAAATTTTGGTTGTAAAACAATGGTTAGGTTGAACACCGCTATTGAAAAAACTATTGAAAAATGCACAGAGTTTTACAAAGGTAGACAACTAATTCATCATCAGTGCCTGATTCTAACCGACACCCCAGATCAAGTTTTCCCAATTAGAGGAGAGCATCTGCAAAAAATTTAGGAGAGGATACGAAAGGAAGAGGACAACCTAGGAAGACTTGAAGTTGTCAGTGGAAAGGATATCGAGACCTGGATCATACAAGCATCAAGTTACCAGCTTAAGCTAGAAGAAGCTTTGGGTCAAAGTACTCCTAATATGAAGGAAATAGAGTCCCATTTGTCCTAACATGACGTAGAAGTTTGCATGCTGGAACCTGTAGACTACAAAGCCTTCAATGAATAGGTACAAGCGTGGGATGTTTTTATTAAAACACAAACTAGGCCCACTTAGTTGGATTATTCAAACAATTGATAAATTATGTAATATTTTGTATTTATCCTTTTTTCTAAGTGTGTGCACTAGAAGACAATTTTTTGTAAAGGAAGAGTCAAGGGAAGCCCAAAAGGCTAAGGGGGCAACTCAAGGGTTTTTATGTTTGTATAAATAGATGTAGGAGAAGCACGGAGAATGACCTTTTTTTCATGTTATCTTTCTAAAATGTTATTGTAAGAAGAACTACTTCCTCTTATAATAAAGAAGATATATTTTCTACTAGAGAAGGAACTATGGAGTCTCAAATGCTTGCCAAAGATTGGTTGAATGTTGAACTACTTATGTTTCAGCTTTTTCTATGAACTATGAGATCATTCTGACTTACAAATTATTTCATTTTATGAATGTTTTCCTATTTATTTCTGTGAAACTTCCGCATTATATTTGGGTAATGAATGTTCAACTAATAATGAGTTATCTCTTTGTTTATCTATCTACTTATTCATGTATTTTGAAATATGAATAGCTATCTGTAATATTCTAAATGCATGTTTACAATACATTACTCATAATTAATTACAATATTGATCCCTAGGGATAGGTTAGATAGAGTTAGTTCGCATTAGGATAAGTTATTCTTTGTTTATGATTTAGAAGCGAAACATTAGAGGAAATTTGGGGTCTAAAATGGGCCTTATAAGAAAACACGCCAAAAATAAATTTTGTGAGTTGGAATTCAAGAACCAATAGAATTTCAATAAAATGAGTCAACCATAATGGTTGAATTGACATATTTGTCATAAAAGAAAACTACCTTTTTTTGTTCGTATTTTCAACATATCTCCCTGTGTTTTTACTCAAATTTCAAGCAAGAGAGCTTGTTGGATGCGGAATTTAATTCCACATCCAATGAGTACCCACACTGCATACTTTTGACAAACCCTGCTACCCCAAACACAAAAAATACCTGAAAAAGAGTGATGATGATGTCATCATCACATTTTTTCAAGTATTTTTTCTTTTTGGGGTAGCGGGGTTCGTCAAAAGTATGTAGTGTGGGTAATTATTGGATGGGGAATTAAATTCCACATCCAACTAGATCTCCTGCTTAGAATTTGAGCAAAAACATAGGGATATCTATCGAAAATACGAACACAAAAAGTAGTTTTTTCATTCTTCATCCAAAATTAATGAATATTATTTTATTATTTTAACTATTATTTTATTACTTTCCTTAGGAGGCCCATTTTAGACCTCAAATTTCCTCTAATGGAGGTAATACTAGAGGTAAGAACCTACGCATCACATTGTGAAACTATTTTTTATCTCTATCGATTGCACTTAATTAGGCACTTGCATATCATACATAAACATAAAACTAAAAACATACACTTAAACGGTGGACTGGGCCACAACCAGTAAAATAATCTTTAACTGTTACTTGAACTATGGTAGCTGGACCAGAAACCGGATGGATCCCCCATACCAAACAATAACGAGCTAATTGGGAACGCTTATTGGGGAGAATCCCTACTGTTGTTGCCTGAGATTTTCCATGCCTCAACAGACTCCAATGGGGGCTCTTTTTCGTTGATAATATCTTGTGCCCGAAAAAGAGTTAAAAGTGTACACAGGAGAGCTTGCCCATCCTTTAGTGGATGAGAGACTTCTTTACCGTTGGTAGTCCAATCAGGCTGGAAAAGGTTAAACCTGTACTGACTGGATGATGATTCATATACTTTTATGAGCATGAATGAGACCAAGTTTTCTCAGTGATATTTTCATGATGAGAATTATATAAAAGAGCTTAACGACAACACATGGTGAGATTTTTCGTAAAGTTTGGCCCCTCTGCTAGAGAAAGCATAAAAGGATGTAGAGGGGAACGGTCTTGGCTTGAATGTGGCAAGTTGGTCCTTTTCATATGGTATTCTACATGGTTCGAAAAAGGTGATAAACGAAGCAATGTAGATGCCCTTTCCGATACTTTAATGAGCGGGAGATGAAGCAAATGTGCTCCGCAATATTTTCATTCTTTTAGCAGTCAAAAAAGAGCTTAATGAAAACTATGGTATGGTCAACCGATCGAGGGGGCACTGATGGTGCCCCCATGTCGAGACAATGGACAGTGGTCCAAAGGTCATCCATGCAGTTTGGATGGAGCAGGTGCCTCTTGAACATACCAATACATGTATGGGATAGATCACAGCATAGGCATGCGAGTCGGTGCGGAAAAGGCATGTAGATAGAGGTGGTTCTCAGATAGAGGTCGGAGAGTATCATATGAGTTGTGGTGGATGGACTGTACTACATATGATGTGAGTGCATGTCCGAATAATGTTATATGCCAAATGCATGCAAAATGATGTGCCTTCCCGGAGGTGTTCTGGAATTCTGCTTAAGTTGACGTAGGCAGATGTGACAGTTATATGCTGAAATAATAAAATGATGTGCCTTCCAGGGACAGTCTAGGATCCCGCATGAGTTGCGGTAGGTAGGTGTGATGAAAGTACAAGTTTGAAGACACTTATATCATAATGTGGTACATAAACTGAGGTAACTCTCAGGAATTGGCCCCAAAATTTACTTGTTAAGCATGACACGATGGTCTCATTAAAAGATAGAGGACAAAACCTTGAGCTCGAAGGTGTGAGGGGTGTCTCAAACAAACTCCAGGTGACTCTAACTAGAAGCTAATGGTGTTGCCCTTAATGGGGGTCTTTGATTTGTGGTAAAAACATTGCAAAATAAAAAACGAAAACAAAGCAACTCGTTGGTGATGTTAAGCATAAAATCTCTTGAGGTAGATCCCGTTATGGGGGTTCTCTAAGAGTTGTCCATCAGATTCAATAAGGGTTTATGCCCCTTTTTTGAGGCAACGATGGACGATGTATGCGCCATACCACATTGACTCGAACTTGCCTTTTCCCAACTTATCATTGGGCTGGTCATAAACCAGAAGCATATCACCTTCATTGAAGGTGCGAGGGTGGACATGGGAGTTGTAATAGGATTTTGACCGTGTTTGATCCAGATGGATATCGGTGGCCACCCACCTATTCCACTGGCTCAAAACAATTGTCCATTGTGGCAGATTCCTAGTTATTTTTCGGCAGTTTTTCGAGTCCTAAACTTCTGGGACCGTTTTGAGGCCTTAAACGATGTTTTTTGGAGATTCGGGGCCAAATGGTTGCCATCGGCATGCATTTGGCTGACCAAAAGTTGTAAAGCTTAGACAGACCTTTCCAACGAGTTATCGAACGCCCAAATCGGAGATCGTATGCAAAAGTTATGACCCCGGGAAGTTGACTGTTCAACTTACCACCGTGGGCCTGCAAACTTTATGACGGTTCATCTTCTAGGGTTACGTTTTGGGACTTTTGGGATTCTCACCTCATTTTTTTGTAATAAATAGGCCCCTTTGGCCTCATTTTGTATTCATCTTGGCACGAATGAGCGTAGCAGCCACATCTCTTCTCAGAGATCGCTACCACCATTCTAGCAATTGTATTACAGTCTGTTCTATTTCCGCCATTTAATAGAATATGTGTTTACTGTATCTTTGTTATCTTTGCAAAATGTCTATTATTATGACTCTGTATATGTTCTTTCATTTCGTTCGCACATAAATCCGGATTAGTGGTATCAGAGCAATCTGCTCTTTGATTGTTTCTCAGTGCATGTCCCCGACGAGGTCCGAGTATAGAGAGTTTGGTCTCGAACTAGTTTCACTTGATCATTCTCACCGTCCCAAACGACCTCCCATGGCGGAAGAAAAGAGAGACGACGGAGTAGGAGATCCTATCAAGTCGCTACTCGAGGAATCCCTCGAGCGACAGAGGAACGAGATGATGGATAGTTTCGCCCAAATCCTTCGGCGAATACCGACCGCGGCCAGTGCATCTTCAACGAGCAGCTGGTTCGGAGATGCAACTCCCTTTAAGGTACAAGTTAACTTTGATATTCCTTTATTTGAAGGCAATATTGATGCAGATGCCCTGGATAATTGGTTGAATGTTCTAGAAGGGTATTTCTCTGTTCACAATTTTTCCGACAGAGAAAAGATCACCTTTGCGCTCCTTAAGGCAGTCCCCCATGTCCAACATTGGTGGAGTACTTATTGTGAGAAAAACTTATCAGACGAGTCTGCAATGTTTGAAACAGTTCCCACTTGGGCCTCTTTCATAGATGCCGTCAAGGAACAGTATTACCCTGTGGGAAACTATGATGACCAGTACACAAAATGGACCATTCTGCGTCAAGAACGGGACCAGACGGTTTCGGAGTACACCGACAAATTTCATACTCTACGGACAAAGCTGAGTATCAAAGACTCCGAGCGACACCTAATCCTGAAATATCGCAGTGGTCTACATCGGTACATTCTAACTGAGATGGACTTCCTCGACATCTCTTCACTTGGATCCGCCTATCGGTATGCTGTTAAAATCGAGGAGAAATTTCGACAGAAGAACAAGTGAGACTCTGGACCTGCGAATCCACCGCAGAAGCAAGGCAAGGGAAACCCTGGCCCGCAGAACACAGCAAAAGCAAACGACAACCAGTCCCCGCCATAAGCAAAGAAGGGAGATCGAAAGGCAAAGAAGGACACTGGTAAGTGGTGTGAATTTCATAAAAGCCCTTGGCACAACACTGATGAATGTCGCTCAAAGCAGTCATTAGTGGCTGAGATCAAATCTTCAAAATCAGATCCTGATTCTGATTTTGAACCCAATGCCACAACCGAACACAATGGAAGGCAGATCATTGATGCAGACCCCACTGCCACTGTTGCTACCACACAGATTCAACTAGAGGATCCTGAAGAGTCAGAGGTAGAGGAGCGCCTATTCCACTCGCAGATGTGGGTGAAGGGGATGCCTCTACATTTTGTTGTTGACAACGGCAACCAAAAGAACCTGATCTCAGCAGAAGTCGTCAAGAGATTGGAGCTTCCAACAACACCACACTCGCAACCTTACAGCATCGGTTGGCTAAGCCAAGGACGAGGTATCCGCATTACTCAACAATGCCTCCTACCATATGGCATCAAGCCTTTCCAAGACGAGGTATTGTGTGATGTGGCCCCACTTGAAGTCTGTGATGTTCTTTTAGGACAACCATATATGTGGAAGCGTCATGATGTATATGAGTCACGGCCTCGCAGTGTCATTGTCACTTTGGGAGGACAACTCTACCGGATCCCAGAGACAGTTGCACCTAACAAAGTCTCGCAAGGTAGGAAGATAAACTCCCACATCAGAAAATTATTCCTCTTCACAATTGTGTCTGAAGGAGAACATAAGATCACAAAGACCTCCACACCCTCTGCACAGGGTGTCTCTGCTCATCAGACACAAGAAGAAGACAGAGCCTTTGTTTCCTCAGTTATTCGAGTACCTCTATGATGCAAGGCCACGCATTCAAGGTGCTCATCCAGAAACAAATCATCCAGACAACAATTACAGCCCTCTCAGGATGCCAAAGAAAAGAAGCCTCTTCACTTCAACAAATGTCGCACCAGGAGATCAACTCAACACACAGTTCGAGATATGATACGGGATTCGACGCAATGGAGAACATTGCTTCCTAAGGAGGGAGGATTGATCCAGATGGATATCGGTGGCCACCCACCTATTCCACTGGCTCAAAACAATTGTCCATTGTGGCAGATTCCTAGTTATTTTTCGGCAGTTTTTCGAGTCCTAAACTTTCGGGGCCGTTTTGAGGCCTTAAACGACGTTTTTTGGAGATTTGGGGCCAAATGGTTGCCATCGGCATGCATTTGGCCAACCAAAAGTTGTAAATCTTAGACAGACCTTTCCAATGAGTTATCGAACGCCCAAATCGGAGATTGTATGCAAAAATTATGACCCCGGGAAGTTGACTGTTCAACTTACCACCGTGGGGCCGCAAACTTTATGACGATTCATCTTCTAGGGTTACGTTTTGGGAATTTTGAGGTTCTCACCTCATTTTTTTGTAATAAATAGGCCCCTTTGGCCTCATTTTGTATTCAGCTTGGCACGAATGAGCGTAGCAGCCACATCTCTTCTCAGAGATCGCTACCACCATTCTAGCAATTGTATTACAGTCTGTTCTATTTCTGCCATTTAATATAATATGTGTTTACTGTATCTTTGTTATCTTTCCAAAATGTCTATTATTATGACTCTGTATATGTTCTTTCATTTCGTTCGCACATAAATCCGGATCAGTGTTTTTGCTACTTTAATGGCTTGGAGGGAAGCTCATCGGTCTTCTATGGTTTGCTTAATTTGGAGGAGTCATTCTTCCAAAGGTGAAGTATTAGGAAGGAGTTCTACCATGAGGCGGAGTGATGGGATCTGGCACTCTATAGGGAGTACTGATTCAATGCCATGTACTAAGCGAAAAGGGGTGAAACCAGTTGCAGTTTTTGCGGATGTGCAATAAGCCCATAGGGCGGAAAACAACATGTGATGCCGATTGGTTTTATGGTTTCTTACTATCCTTTGGAGCATTGTTTTGATGATTTTGTTAACTGCCTCAACTTGGACATTTCCCTGGGGGTAGTAGGAAGATGAGTACTGGTGTTTGAATTTCAACATGATTGAAAGCTCAGTCCAAACAACGTCTTCAAAGTGTTTACCATGGTCTGAAACCAACTGTTTGGGAACACCAAATCGTGAAATGACGTGGTTAGAGAAGAAACATGCTGCTGTTTACTTTTGCAATCGAACTTGGGCATGGCCTCGGCCCACTTTGGGAAGTAATCAAATTCCACAATGATGTATTTATGACCATATTCCGAGGTAGGGTTGATTGTCATGAAGTCAATTTCCCATTTGCAGAAGGGATCGACTGTGACTATGGGTTGTAATGGTGCAAGGGGGGGTTCTTTCCTTTGGGGAAAAGAGATGGAAGCTGCAATAGTGTTTTCCTCTATGCAATCAGTGAAGATGGAAGGCCAGAAGTAGCCGGCACGTAATATATTCTAGGCAGTTTCCAGTCCTGAAAGGTGGCCACCGTAGGCTCCACTATGAAAGTCGTTGAGAACTGTCTCGGCCTCGTTACAGGTGAGGAAATGATGTAGGATGGTATCATTTCCTCGACGATATAAAACATCTTCAATCATAATATGGTGAGTGGCTTGATGTCGGATGCATCACCTGTCCTCATGGTTTAAGTGGGTTACAAATTTATATGTGCATTAATATAGAAGGATTCCCCCATACCATGGGTCATTCATGGATATGATGAATAGGAAATCATCAGGGAGGTCATCCTTGGTTGGTGGTGATGCAGTCAATGGGGGAATATCTTTCACGAGTGCGGCCAGTGCGAGTGCCTTTGTGCTTTTTGAGAAACAAAATCCAAGTCAAATTCTTCGAGGACAACCACCCACTTGGCTGCGCGGACTTGTAGAAGGAGATGACTTAAGAGGTATCACATTGGTTTGGAGTCAGCCAATACTCGGGTATGGTTTGCAATGATGTAGTGGCACAGCTTTTGGGCTGATCAAACGACGACAAGGGCCAATTTATCTTCAAGTGAATATCATAGTGGGGGACCTGTCAGCTTCTGACTGACATAATAAATTACATGCTCCTAACGAGCATCGTCCTCCTAGATCAGGAATCCAGCAATGGCATTTTCTGAGGCCGACACATAAAGAATGAAGTTTCGGGTGAAGTCTGGTGCCAAGAGTAATGGTGTGGAAGCCAGGGCTTGTTTCAGTGCATAAAATGATTCTTGTGCTTGTTGATCCCAAAAAAAGGGGATTTTGGTGCAGAGCAGGCATATGAATCCGTGGGATTTCGTTGCATACTTTGGTACGAAGCGGTGAAGGAATTTGGCCATAATTTTGAGGCTCTACAGTTGGCGTAGGGTTTGTGGTATGGGGAGATTAGGGATAGCTTGAACTTTGAGAGGGTTAATCGTTATCCCTTTATGGGATACGATGAACATGAGAAGATGGCCTGCTGGGACACAAAAAATGCACTTCAGGGGATTTAAGCGAGTTTTGTACTTACGGCATCACAAAAAGATTTGCTGCAAGTCGTCTATATGTTGTGCTCATTTTGGTGATTGAGCAGTAAGGTCATCCAAGTAGACCAATATGATGTGGATTAGGTCATGGAAACAATATGTCATGCCACACTCGAAGATGAATCCAGCTTTCTTTATACCAAATGGAATTACTCGATATGCGAATGTGCCCCATAAGGTTGTGAATGTAGTCTTGCAACAATATTATGTCTAGATCTAAATTTGTTTGTATCCGAAAAATTCATCCATGAAGGAAAAGACCTCATGTCCGACGCACGCATCGATGATCTGATCGATCAAGGGTGTTGGGAAGTTGTCTTTCAGACATGCCCAATTCAGATCATGGAATTCTATGCAAATGTGGATGGTACCATGTTTTTTATTCACGGGAATAGGATTTGAAACCCAGGTGGTGTAACAAATGGCGTAAATGAAGCCGATCGTGCATAACTTCTCCATTCCGTCTTTGACCACGACCACTTTGGAGGGATGGATGGGTCGTTGCTTTTAGTGCATAAGGGCCACATCGGGCCATTTGTTGATGTGGTGCTCAACTATGGATGGATCCAATCTAGGAATTTCAGTGTAGGACCAGGAAAAAATGTCATGGAATTCTTGGAAGAGTGCTTTACAGGAAGCGACTTCTTCCGAGGAGCAGAATTCCCCTAGCATGATTTCTTCAACCATCTCAGGATTGGTTGAGATGTTGATTTTAATGGTTGGTGAAATATTGGCCATGTTCCCTATTGGCATGGGTTTTGGTAAGTGAGTTGTGCAATATTGCGGCAGCTGCGCAACCTCATGTGGTACCATGCAAGGCCATATTAGCTTAATCGGTGGAAGAATAACCGCTTTGAATATTTTATATGTTATTTGACCAAATTTTGTTGTAATAGGTCATTAGTGGTTATAAGTTAGTTATAAGTGGACCCTCAATGTAATGGCACTAGCCTATTTATAGATCTATTTTTGCAAGTAGATGGAGAGACCACCGAGCGATAGATGAAGAGTAGGAGAATTGCATCAGAGGATAATTGAGCATAAGATCTAGTGCGATCTAGTTTTGTGAAGACTTTCCTGTGTATCTACATTGTCTTGATATATGCAGTCTCCGGTTTTGGAGAAGAAGTGTGCAATGTGATTCCTTTGTGCAGGATTAATATGATATGGCAATTGTGGCACAAGTCTCATCTATTTTCACTGTTCTGTGATGATGTTGTGATCTGTTCTGTTATGATGCTGCAACCTGTTTGGGTATAATGTTGCTGTGATTTAGTCTACTTTTCTGTTATATCGATGCGATATGATTTTCTACTATATCGAAGCAATCTGTTTTTCTACTACTGTCTATTTCACTATGAATTGATATGTGTTATGGACAATGTTGCGGTATTAGTAATATGGCAATAACTAAATGATACTATAATGATTGCATAAGTTTTGAATACACTCTACAAGTTGAGGAAATGGTGTAAAGTTGACTGGAAACTCTATATTTATCAGTTATGGTGTCCTTTCGTCGGATCCCCATATCCTCCTCCCCACTGCCAAAAACTCAGTTTCGACAGCTCTCCCTTGAACTCCTCGGGTGAGACCTCGTCTGCTTCATAGACATTGCTGGGCAGGGTAAGACCTGTATGGGCTGGTGCTCAGGGAGATCACGCTAGTTGGGCATTGATAGAGTGGGAACCCCTGTCGATGAGGATTTGTTGGTGGGTTTCGTCAACAAATGGATCTATTGTTGGGACTTGAGTTCCTATTAAGAGGAGGATATGTTTTGGTAGCCGACTCAACCGAAGATCAAAGGGTGGTTTGACCCAAAGTTGCGGGAGTTTGTTGAAGATGAAAATCAGAATCTGAATTTGTTGACGGGCCACTGGATAGACAGGTATATCCACGACGGTCCTCACGAAAGGTTATTTTGTGAATTTCCTCTTCTGTTGCAGGAATGGCTGGAAAAGTTCACTAAGAAGAAGACAAATTTTCAAGGAGGAGAGCCGACATCTTGGACCCTAGAGTTGATCCAGGAGTTACAAGAATCCAATAATAAGGAATCGCAGGAAGTTGAAGTGTGGTTGGATAG
Organism: Pseudotsuga menziesii; assembly: GCA_001517045.1. NCBI lineage: Eukaryota > Viridiplantae > Streptophyta > Pinopsida > Pinales > Pinaceae > Pseudotsuga > Pseudotsuga menziesii. Next base: position 532,162 of record LPNX010636296.1, read on the forward strand.
TATCTTAGAGGGATACATCATTGAGTTTGATCTTGAAACCAATAAGTCCTTTAGCGAAGCAGGAAGATATTTCTTCAGCGGACCTCAAGGAAGGTTCTTGTTCTCACTATAGCTATCCATTAAGCAACTGGTTTGTGAAAAAGGTATTCTAAAGATGGACCAAGAGTAGTGGAACTCTGGTGTGCAGAGGATGTAGGCACCATGACAGAAGGGGGGAGATGCATGAAAAGGTAAGGGGTAGATGGGTCTGAGTTCTAGTGAGAATGTGAAGGTCACCGAGGAAACAAGTGGTTGTACAAGGGGAGGAGCAAGGTTTTGAGAGAAGAGGTAGAGGACACGGGAAGTTCCTACCGCGATTGAAGTGCAATTCCATGAAGAACAACCACATGGGATGAAGCGACCTTTTTGTGATGATGATTATGACTAGGCCTAGGTTACGCCTGGAAGGACAATAGGATCGAACCCAAGCAATAACATGCCCACACCTCCATGCACTACTCCATCTCAAGGAAAAAACACACACTCTGCATCAACTTTCCTAACGTGTCAGCAATAGTTTAGTAATAAAGCACTAGAAGGAGGAAGGCCTAGAATGGCGGGCAATGAAATGAAGTTACCAATATTCAATGGGAATGGCACCAATGATCTAGAGCAGTACTGGTTCTTATGTGAGGCGATCTGGACTACCCGACAAACTATCGATGATGATGTTAAGAAAAGTCAGCTGACCACTACTCTGAGGGGCCGTGCATTGGAATGGCTCATGAGATTCACGTGGATCCCTCAAGGAGGTACCGCAAAGAAATTGGATGAGATCCAAACAGGTTTATTTCAAGAATTTAAGAAGCTAAAATATGAGGCTTAGTATATTACTGAATTGAAGGATATCAAACAGTTCCCTAATGAGACGATTTGGGACTTTGATCAATGGTTTAAGACATTGATGGATCGGGTCAGTTTTCAAATGAGCGATGTTTAAGACAAGGAATGGTTCATCACTACACTTGTCCCGCATATTAGACAGCCGATGGTGCAAAAAAATATTGTGACACAGAGCGAGGCTCTGGAGACCGCCATGAAATTGGAGGCCTCATGAGTGGGAGAATCTGTGGTCGGAGTGAACTAGATTCAAGTGCAATTGGCTAATTGGATGCTCCAACTACAAGATATCAAAAAGGCCAAGGAATATCATGATGATATTTGGTGCACCCGTTGCCATGCAGGCAAACATACCAAGCACACCTGTCCGACATTTCAGAACTATTTACTTTCAAGAGCTCTGAATCCATTGAGTTGTGCTAGTGTACCATGGTGTCACATATGTCAAGTATATGGGCATCAACATGAGAACCATGATTATATGCAGAAGATGGTTACCAAGGTAGAAAATTTTTACTGTACATTTTTTCGGTCAATTGGACATGATGAAAAAAATTGTTGCGCTTATGATTTACTCTAGGAAAGGACATATGATTCATACTTTGTGAAAGGTGAGGACCCCCAGACAGCACAAGCATAGCCACAAGTAGTACAACCAGCAATTCAAGTTCTGTATACACCACCACCTCCATTGTAGTTTTTCTTCGCGCAACCGCAACAACAGTTTATAGCGCAACCGTAGTTTGTACAGCAACTGCAAATGGTGGTACAACCGTAGTAGAACTAGGCACCAGCACCACAGTATAATCAACTGCAATATGTTCAAGCCATGCACTATGTCTAGAAGTAACCAGTCCCACTACAGCAACAGATGGCCCAACCATATTTTCAGCAAGGAGGAGTCCGAGGAGGATTTCGTGGAGGGTTCAGAGGTCAAGGAGGAGGATTTGGTCGAGGAGGAGGATGAGGTCTCGAGTCAATCTAGTGCTACACTTGTGGGGTAATTGGCATTATCAGAGGGAATGCCCTCATGTACAATGTACATATTGTGTAGCCAGTGATCATAATGTTGAAAGCTGCCCTCAATTGATTGTGAAATGGCAGGCCGAAAACATTACTCAGTTACAGAACATGCGGAATAAAAATCAGCCTGCATTCCAAGTACAGAACCAATCGATGATGTAGAACCAGGTACCACCACAGACTCAAACTTAGAACCCACCTCAAATTCAGACCCAACCAATGATTCAACCACTGAATCAGAACCCTCCATTGAACTTGAATCAAGGATCGACAGTTGCCACTATTTAGGCTGAGCCATGGATGAAGGATGTCGACATTGGGATCGTCACTCGTGCTGGTGTGACAAGTGGAGACGATGGAACACGACTGCCAGTTCACCTCGCTAGTAAGAAAAAGGTCGCATTTAACTTTGCGATGGAGAAAGATACCTTCTTTGATGCAAAGAATGCAATCGGGAAAAATCTAGGTAAGTTACCAATTGTTGATATCCCATTTGCTTTTGATCCATCCGTAGAGGCAGCACCACCACGATAGCATGGTACCTTGCGGAAGTTCTTTGAGAGTTTTATATTGTTGGAACGGGACTCTGATGCCCTTGTCGATATTGAGACATTATTGCACCACCCAGATAAGACAGTAAAGGATTCTGCTGTGAATTCCTTGCAAGAAAGGAAGACAAGGAAGGAGATGAGGATGAATATCCAAATAAGAGATTATGAGGTTGACTCGGTCATTCTGGATCTTGGATCAAATGCAAAAATTCTGACCAAGAAAACCTGGAAATTGATGGGAAAATCAACATTTGGATGGTTGTCTATACAACTGCAATTAGCAAATCAAGCGGAGGTTCAGCCCATTGGTCGCATTTCAAACTTGGTTGTCGACATTGAAGTTATGAAAATGCATGCTAAGTTTGATGTGATAGAAGTTGTAGAAGATGGTGGTTCCTATCCCGAGCTATGAGGGATTGGATGGGATAATGATAGCATGGTAGTTATCGACTTCAAAAAATGAGTTATGACATTTGAAAACCAGGATGTCAGGGTCATTGCTCCTATGGACCCTCACAAAAGACGACGATATATTGAACCTGTAAAGGACAAAGTCGGGAGAAGTTGGGATCATTCTTATAACATCTCTGAAGACTATATCCATCCTACTATAGATGGTGAACTTGGATGGTGCAGTGTAATTTATTCATCCTCTGACTCTGAATATGCTCTAGAAAATTGGCAGAATCGGTTGCATGAAGTATCATTCAGGAAATGTGGGTTGATTACACAGTCTCTCTGACATGTTGTCACTGAGATTGTTGAGTTTCCCATTTATGAAGGAATGTCAAGACTATCTGAGTTCTTTGAGGATTTTTAAGAGAAATTTTTTGAACCACAAAGGATATTGGCTCCTGATGTAGCACTGAAGGATACTCTGGCTCGATGGTGGGAGACACACAAACAGATGATCCATGACTGGGAACAATGCCATTGTTTGATGATGGTCCGCTTTGGTGATGTAGAGGTCTATCATCCTGGGAGATATGACGGATGAAATGATCCCACCAATCATTTAATCAAGTGTCAGAATTTATGGGCGTTGCGACCTATGGATGAATGGGTCTACGCTTTCATTCACACTCTGGAGGAAATTTCGAGATCCTAGTATGTGGCGGCAGAGTTGCGCAGGAATATTACCACTTGGGAAGAGTTGTCTGTTTATTTTGTGCAGACGTTTAGTTTTTAGGACATATACCCAGAGGTATGCAATGCTTTACAAATCATCTGTGATGTCATACTCAAGGTCACCCCTATCTCCTATCCAGTTGATCCACATGCGCATTGTTCAATCCAGTCCATTATGGCCTATTATAACTTGTCAAGGGAACCTGAAGATGATGATGAGTTATGGAATGTTAATATTCCAGAGTCTGAAGGCAACCACGATGTCGTAGCCCTCGACATACCAAAGGACTCGATAAATCAGCCGCTGAAGATCCAAAAATTTAACATTGGGTCGATAGAGAACCTAAAATTTTCCAATGTCGGAGACTACTGGGACGAGGAGACCATGGCTAGGATCATGGACCTGCTACATGAATTCCAAGACCTTTTTGCAACACGGTTTTTAGAAATGAAGGGAATTTTAGGAGACCTAGGGGAGATGAAAATCATGTTGAAACCAGATGCCAAGCCGGTATGACAAAAGCTGTATCGACTGAATCCATGATACAAGGACCATGTGAAGGCCGAGTTTGACCAAATTCTTGATGCTGGGATCATCGATCCTATAGAAGAATCCGAGTGGATAAGTCCTATGGTGGTCTAGGATAAAAAGAAAGGGGAAATCCACATTTGCGTCGACCTAAGGAAGTTGAATGATGCATGTGTACATGATCCGTTCCTGACCCCTTTTACAGACAAATTTATCGAAGGTGTAGGCGGCCAAGAGATGTATTCTTTCACGGATGGCTTCTTTGGATACCACCATATCCAGATTGCGAAGGAGGATTTCCATAAGAACACATTTGTCACTAAGTGGGGATGTTTTCAATATACAGTCATGTTGTTTGGTCTGAAGAATGCACCAATTGTATTCTCTCACGTAGTGGTTGCTGTATTTAAATATTTTATTCAAAATTTTTTACAGGTGTATATGGATGATTGGATTGTCTATGGACTAATTAGGGACCATGTTCGGTGCATGCATCGATGATATGATTGATAAAGGGTGTTGGGAAGTTGTCTTTGGGACACACCCAATTCATATCATGAAAATATGTGCAAACACGGATGGTACCCTATTTTTTATTCACAGGAACAGGATTTGAAACCCATGTGGTGTAACAAATGGGGTAAATGAAGCAGGTCGTGCACAGCTTCTCTATTTCGTCTTTGACCACGGAAGCTTTGGAGGGATGGATGGGTCATTGCTTTTGGTGCACGGGGGCCACATCAGGCCATGTGTCAATGTGGTGCTCAACTATTGATGGGCCCAACCCAGGCATTTCAGTGTAGGACCATGTAAAGATGTTGTGGAATTATTGGAAGAGCACTTTGTAGAAAGCAACTTCTTCCGAGGAGCAGGATGCCCCCAACATGATTTCCTAAACCATCTCAGGATTGGTTGAGATGTTGATTTTAATGGTTGGTGAAATATTGGCCTTGTTCCCTGTTGGTAGGGGTTTTGGTAAGTGAGTTGCGCAACATTGCGGCAGTTGCACAACCTCACGCGGTACCACACAAGGATAGATTAGCGCGTTGAGTGGAAGAATAATCACTTTGAATATTTTATATGTTATTTGACCAAGTTTTGTTGTAATAGGTCATTAGTGGTTATAAGTTATTTAGAAGTGGACCTTCAATGTAATGGCGCAAGCCTATTTATAGATCTATTTTTGCAAGTAGATGGAGAGACCACCGAATGATAGATGAAGAGTGAGAGAATTGCACCAAAGGATAATTAAGCATAAGATCTAGTGCGATCTGGTTTTGTGAAGATTTTCTTGTGTATCTGTGTTGTCTTAATATATGCAGTCTTTGGTTTTGGAGAAGAAGTGTGTAGTGTGATTCCTTTGCGCAAGATTAATATGATATGGCAATTGTGGCACAAGTCTCGTCTGTTTTCACTGTTCTGTGGTGATGTTGCAATCTATTATGTTATGATGATGCAACATGTTTGGGTATAATGTTGTTGTGATTTAGTCTGCTTTTCTGCTATATTGAAGCGATCTATTTTTCTACTACTGTCTATTACACTATGAATCGATATGTGTTATGGACAATGCTGCGGTATTTGTAATATGGTGATAACTGTATGATTATATAATGATTGCATAATTTCTGAATACACTTTGCAAGTTGAGGAAATTATGTAAAGTTGACTGCAGACTCTGGATCTAATAGTTATGGTGTCCTTTTGTCGGATTCCCATATCCTCCTCCCCACTGCCAGAAACTTGGTTCTGAAATCTCTCCCTTGAATGCCTCAGGTGAGACCTCGTCTACTCCGTAGACGTTGCTGAGAAGGGTAAAAACTGTTTGGGTCAGTGCTTAGGGAGATCACATTTGTTGGGAGTCGACAGAGTGGAAACCCCTATCGATGAGCATTTGTTGGTGGGTTTCACCAACATTCCCTTCTTCGAAGGCATCTGGTGCTGGAATGGGATTTTTGAACCAGTCAAATTTCCCATCAATGAAATCCTTTGTTTCAACGAAAAACTGGTCAGACTGCGACACAAGTTCTTTGGGGAGGAAGAACGAGTGGTGGTGCATGTCATCTCAAGGGTATTTCAATGCAGTTAAGGCTTCAAGTATCTCCTCATTGTTGTGAAAGAAATGATGATACAGGTCTGATGGACTGTCGGTGATTGCGGGGAAAAGAGGGTCTGTGGAATTGGACATCATGTAAATAGACATGGTGTCTGAAGAAGGAGGTGGGGGTGGACTTCTTCAATTAGAGTGATCTCAGATTCAAGGGAATGTTGTCGAAGGTTGGCTAGTGTCGTTCAAAAATTGGACAAGTCCTGATAGTGGTGAGAATAGTTTCCATACAATTCGCAAAGGGTGGAAGCATGGTTTGTTCTCAATGACTTGTTTCTCACTGTTGGCCCACTCGAGAGTTCAACCACAGGGATATTTTCTATTGTATCCATGGCATCCAAATGTGTACGAATAATGGGAATATTAGGGAAGTTTTGAGTTGCATGGCCCTGTTCTTCACAGACGGCGCAAGGAGAGATCTATCGGGGTTTAGTTGTTGCTTTCGCATTTTTCCCATGGCCCTTTTTGGGTGGGGCAGTGTGGGTGTGGGTGCAGTGGTTGGTTTTTGAGGGTCAGGTGGAGGATGATGTTCAAATGCAATGGGTTGCATGGGGGTTAAGATGACCTGGGGCATCGGAGGTTGGGCCAGTGGATCGAGGTACCACACAGGAATCCCCAATGTGAAGTTGGGTAAATTTAAGGTAGCAATTACTGGCTTACTCATGACACCAGGCGGGGGAAATAGGAAGGGAATTGTGTGGACTGGGGAGGATCCCAAATAAATCCCTGATGCTAACATGTGGGGATGAGATTGTGGTTGCGGCTGCGCATAATGTTGCAGCTACAGATGGTGTTACGGCTGTGGATGATGTTGCGGCTGTTGTTGGGGTTGCGGTTGCATTTGATGTTTAGGTGCATCCATGCTCAATGAGAGCATGCACAAATTTGTAGTCTTATTTGGTTTCAACGATGGTGACACTAAGGGGAAGGAGGCCATCATGGTGGTGTCGGCAAACAACCCAGGGCCCACATTCAATAATGGGGAGGCGAGTATTTCATCAACGATGGTGTTTATCGAAGGGATAATGTTGGCTAGTGCTGTTATCCCTTGCGGATCGATGGTATTGACCATAGGGATAACATTGGCTAGTGTGGTTAGCCCTTGTAGATCATGATAAGTTAATTGGTCAACCTTCACAATTTTCCTGTCATGAGGGAAAATCATGAGATGGAAAACAGTTGATGCTACGGCTCTCATGGCGTACATATAACTTCTTCCAAGGAGAAGTTTATAGTCCAACTAAGCATTGACAACCTCTATGTCAATAAATATTTTTTTCCCATCTAATGTGATGGGAACGTGTGGGAGGATACCTTGGGATTTAGTAGGGTGGCCATCATAAGCCCGCAGAGTAGTAGTGGATGGTTGCAGAATTGGGGATCCAAGTTTATACCAAACTAAGGTTGACATGACACATGTGGATTCACCCTCATCTATGATGCACCGATGCATGACCAAATTCTGAATGGATACCAGGATTTGGAAAGCAATGGTTGATGGAATTCGGGGTTCTCCATTCTCTATGTCGAACATGATCAGCTTGGAGTCTGAGGGGTCTACATCACCGAAGGCATCTAGTAAGACCTTCCACTGTGTTGAGCAAGTTTTAAGTACCTCAAGAGCAGACATAGCCATAGGTGTTTGGGCTAAGTCATCCACGATGCTATAGCTTATAGCATCTCTAGCCGTGACATTATTGGCAACCCGGTGTATGGGGGGATGTGGGGGAAAAGGGGGTAAGTGAAGAGGTGTATTGGTTGTTTTAGATGTGGATGTCGCTGATGGGTCAGTGGGTTCGATGTTACTTCTGTAATGATTTCGTCTGGTCTATAAATTGACCTATTTGGTTGTCAAGGATAGTAGGTGGTGAACACCTGTTTCTACTATCAGAGGTACAGCTGGGGCGGTGTGATTGGGTTAGGGAGCAGGTGCAGATGCTACCAGTCCTTGGACTACTAATGGGTTCTGTAGCACCATAGCTGGAGGTCCTTGTGGTTCTAGGTTGGGTTGAGCTGGGGTTTCTGTATTAGTAGCATGTTGAACTTCATTATGAATGTCCTGCTTAGCGTGACCCATGAAGGGGCATTCGTGGGTATAGTGCCCATAGACCTCGCATAGTTTGCACGGTTGATTTGTGTGTAATGGAGCATTGTGTCTAGGTTGGTTTGGTTGCTGAGGTTTTTGAGTTGGCTGGTTCACCCCGACGTTGTTGGGAGGATTTGGTTGTTGACCACCTCCTTGTGGTTGGTTTTTGGCTTAATTCCTTGCTCGGTTTTTTTTGGCTTTCCCTTGTTGGTTATTAGGGGTTGGTTGGGTGGGATGGTTTTGTTGTGCAAACACTTGTCCAAAAGGAGTAGGAGGAGTTGTGGCGGGGGTTTGAGCAGCTTTTACAGGTGGTTCATAGTAGACTTGGGGGGATGGGGGTGCTACAAACATGGGCATCTGCCTCACATATTGTTGTGCTGGCCAAGTAGATGCATGGATCTGCTGCTGTGGCATAGGTTGTGCATAAGAAGTTGTAGCTCCAGATTGGGACATCATTCTTTCATAGTTAGGAGCTTGGTTTGGGTAGGAAACACTAGGGGTATTGCTTGGTTGCGGTGGCATAGTAGGTGGTTTCGAGTGGTATTGTGATTGGTGGGAGACATAACCTATGATGCCATCTACGGCATGGGATGCCCCAGCGCATTCTGATAGAAGGTGCCTACACGGGGAGCGTCTGGAATGATGGTGTATAGGTATCCAGACTGTGCGTAAATGAGGTCAAAATGTTAAGCCTTCAATATGGCCTCTTCCTATGTTTGGGGATGTTCAGAGGTGACATCCTTGGCTATTGGTGGAAGTAATGTTTTCAAGAACCAGTGAAGGTGTTGCCAATATGGTAGATGAATTTGTTGGCATTGATGTCAATATGTGATGTGGAGAAAATGATGACATGGAATGACATAGATGATGATGATGTTCTGGAGATATCATGAAGACATTATAGCAATTTGACATCATTTTGGAAAAATATGAAAATTTGGTGAAAAACACGAAAATGACTAAGGGGAATGTTACCACCTAAGTTGTACTTAGTGGTTTTTATCAAGTGATCCCAGTGAACCAGACAGGGCTAACTTGTTTGGACTTCAAAAATACCTTTGGACGTACTTCTGGGAAGTGCTTGTTGTACTATATCACATGTTCATACCCCATGAGGGAATTGTAATAAATGTTCTAGCATGATAGTGTCTGTAAAAGACTCG
>LPNX010636314.1:0-99052 GCA_001517045.1 Pseudotsuga menziesii
CTTTTAGTGGGATTTTCAAGGAAATATGGTGGGTAAATGGACGAATGAGCCATGAAATGGGGTAGATGAGGTAGTTAACCATTTTTGGGTGTTAACAATGGCTGTAATATTTGTGGGCCCAGAATAATTTATAAGCCACATACACTGGAGCTTGGTCCTTATCCCAATGGCACTTTAAGTCTGGAATAGGTTGAGTGCACAAAATGTAATCAATCAAAATAGAACTCATGTAAAATTCTTACTTCTTTTGGGACACTCCTCCCAATGCTGCGCTTATATAAGCTAACAGACTATTGGATACTATACTTGCCCAGTTAAAAATTGTACCTTGTGTAGCAACAAAATAGATAATTGGAATCCAACCCATTTTAAAACCTTTTCCATTAGCTCTTCCAAAAATTTTGTTCAGCATCAAAGTAATGAACCTATATGGAGTACAGAGAGTTGATGTCTCATACTCTCCAGAAGGCCTTGTACGAAATTTTTTTCCTGGTGTCATCATCTTATTGACTATTTAAACCATGTCTAAATTCAACTCCTTTAACGAACTTTTAGTTAGATAAGTTTGTGTTGTTGGTATATTATACGCCATAGATACATAAGCTGGGATATATGCAGCATAACCATGTTTCACGGTATTGGCCAATATCATCCTTGTTACATCTACCCTAGGAAGAATCCACCCTATCACCTCTGCGCATCGGAACAACTCAGGCCTAGTGGCCACTTTCATAAGGGTTGATCTTTCAATGTTCACATATGCGGGTGTATATTCAAAACTAGCATCTGTAACACCCTGGATTGAAATCATCCTATATACCTCTCCCCATTTATATTTTGGCTCAACTCCAGTAATAGCTTTAGTATCTTCATAGATGACTTGCACTCTAGTTATCACCTCTACTTCAGGTTCCTCTTCGGCTTCTTGAGCTTTCTTCTTCTATTTTCATGGCATATTGTTGTGTTTATAATTTACCTATAGCCATTATACAATAGGAACTTGGTCTATTTATCTCTAGCAAGATGTGTAATGAGAAAACAATAAAACAACCAAATATTACCATTTGATCAATATGCATTCTAAAAAATATTATTAACACCCATAGCCTTTCTGAGTGAGAGACTCTAAACAAAAAGAGTTTGCAAAAATATCCTCTACCCTTATAGTCATGCAACCCTCTTGTATCCCATGGAGATATACCGTCAAAGAGGGCATGACTGCCTAACCCTAGGATTAAAATGGAGCAATCAAGAAAAGGGCGGTGCAGATAGTAAAACGCTCATCTGCAATATGCCCTAACCTTCCACAAAAACATCACAGGCGTACTTAGGGATGCACAGAGGCTGGGTGGAAAAACCTAACCCGCCAAAATTGAAAACACTCACAAATAAGCAGGCTGCATCCTAAGTAAAGGAAATTCACCACAGGAAAACCATAAAAAATGTGTAAAACCTCACCCTATCCACCCTGGAAGTTTAAAACAACAAAATCATGAGCGAATCCTACCTGGAAATTGTTATATTTTTATCATTAAAGCTAGCATTATGATCTTAGGATCTTATCTGAGATAATAACATGCACAACAATAAACACAAGAGACAAGAGACACAAGGAATTTTCCTTAGGGAAACCATAAAGGAGAAAACCCCGCAACTTCCTCAGACATAGAATGAACACCAATAACAGTAATAAAACCCAAAAACATAAAGATGATCTCCACAACTTCTCTCTCTCTCTCTCTCTCTCTCTCTCTCTCTCTCTCTCTCAATTGAGAGAGCTACTTCTCGCTCACTCATGTGCCCCAATGAGTGGGTGTGTGTATGATAAATAGAGAGGTTCACTCCCTATTTATATTCTTTTGATCACTTAATGTCCACTTTAACATGTCAGCCCCACTTAACAATTACTTACTATAGTCGACATCTCTAGGAGAGTCTAATAACTCTAGTGCCCCACAACTGTGGGGAATTTAACCTCCGATCAATGAGGAGGGTTAACCTTGACACAAATGTGGGGACTATTGCCCCGACTTACAATGGAGGGTTAACCTCAATGACTTTACATGACTTGTTTACATTGTTGAATCTCCTGATCGGAACATCGGGGCATCACGTGACTCAATTACATTATAGATACTTCTCGAAATAAACATCAGGGTACAATACATAAGATATACAAGTGAATACATTCTGAAGTTACAAATACATCACCATCAATGAAGTGGCGGGTGACCTGGACAGGAGATGACTTCCACAGGCATAGAGGAGAACGTATATAATCTTGAAAATGGACAGGATAGCTACCACTGTGAAAATGACAAGTGACACGAGCTCTATGGCTTTATAAGCCTCGCCTAGGAGTAAAAACAATGTGGTGGGAAATGATATTAATCAAACGCCGGACATATAGTCCTGAAGACATCCGCAACGGTGGCCGGGAAAACTTCTACTTACCTGGTAGTCGCATGGGAAAACAACATTGGACGTCGGAAGCACTAACTTCTTTGGTATCGGTGGGAACATCACAAAGCTCCAAATTGAATCAACACTAACCCTCTGCAACGTCGGATGGCAGAAAAAATAACACTTTGGTTCATTCCAAAAACACAACTGACAGTGATATTGACCACTTAACCGGACATCGGAAAAATTTAGTTGAAGGAACACCCAATTCATCGGATCTACTTTATACTGACACACCAGAACATTGGAAAAATATCTCCAAGATTGCACACAAACTGACTCCTGATACAATAGCTTAGTCCTCGAAAGGATTCCGATAAACACATTGAAAATATAATGGACTATGCCTTTGTTGTTTCGAAACACTAGTGAACTAAACATCCAATATGGACATGCAAAAAGACTAAGTTTTTACAGAAAACTATTGAGCCCTGGGAAAAATAAAAATAAAAACTCTTAGGCCATCTAGATATGAAAATGAAAAGGGGGGACCCTAAAAATAGAATTTTTTGGGGACAAAAGTTGCAGCTATAACAATTGGCGACTACCCGATGGACACAGATCTCTAAACAACTTATTCTTTGATACAACAGACTGTTTTGGTGATATCATTTTATTAGGTTTCTTTGAGATATTTTTATTCCTCAAATGAAATATTTATGAACTTTAGGCATTGATGATAGTCCAATTTTAAGAAGGGGAACCAAGATTTCAAAGTCTGGATAACTCTTCTGAGGCCAAATATATGAATTTTATTTTACCGTTGTCTTTGGGTAGCTTCCAACTTAGACACCACATGATAGTAACATATGGTAAATAGATATATCTATTTGTTCCTCATTCCCATGCCAATTTGCACTTTTGGTGCTTCCAGACTTTTGTCGTTTTGAGTCCTCCCTGATTGCTTTCTTTCTAAATTTTAATTCAGGATCCTCTATCCATAATGTCTTTTTGTGTGAGAGATATTTAATTTTAACTCATGTACAGAGAAGAACTTTAACAATCTCATTCATACTGATGTGTTTCAGCATGTTTTTTTTATACATATTGCTTTTTAGGAGATTTTGACTCTTATTAGCCCTTTTGGCTCTCAATTTATGGTATGGGATCATTTAAATATAATAGACTGTTTACCTTGCTTCCTTTCCATGGGTCTATTGTTGTTACCCCCTAGGACAGCTTTTAATGTGAGATGAATGGAGCCTCAAAATAGTACTCTAGATTTTTCTATCCTTAGTTATTTCATAGGGATTAAGCAGGACTTCAATGTGTTCATAACCATTTAGAAAATATACTAGTACTAAAGAATCTTTAAACATTCTATGAACAAATAGTAGGTAGTCTTTGATCAAATATTTCAGTTTATCCATAACTGTGATGAACTCCAAAAACCCAAAAGTCGTGCTTATTTATTAAAACAAACCAACATTTACAAGCAATCAAAATTTGAGCAAGTAAAACAAAACAATTAAAACTAATCTAAAGTAAACAAACAAACCAAATCATTTATTTATGCACAAGAAAACAAAATCAAAATCATTAAGAAAAATAAGGCTTGAGAACTAAACCATTTACTGGTAAGTTCTCCTCCTACCCCTGTAAATCCTGCAACTTGTAAGTGGAGGGGCCTATCTTTGTTGCAATCTAAAAAGGGCCTACCCATAGTTGCTGAAACTTGGTGTGCTTTCCCTTCTCATCATGCGGGTGATCCCACTTAAGAACCAAATCACCTACCTCAAATTCCTTATTTCCAGCTTTGTGTTTTTCAAACCATCTCTTTACCATTTCTTGTTGGTTCTTAAACCTTTCATGGGCTTTGGATCTAGAATCTTGAAGTCAGATTATAAGTTCGGATTTGTAGGACTTCGTTATCAATACCCCTAGATTCTTAGGCTAGTATGGAAGATGGAAACAGAATATTAGAAGGGAGGATAGATTCTTTCCCATATACAAGAGTGTAGGGTGACACACCTAAATAGTTCTTGGGTGTGAGTCTATCAGCCCAGAGTGCATTAGTTAAAGCTAGATGCCAGCTCCTTTGATTTTCTATCATTGTTTTTTTTTTAAATTCTAATCAGATTTTTATTTGTGGATTCTGCCAAACCATTTCCTTGTGGGTAGTAGTTTTCATAATAATGTAGTTTAATTCCTATTTCATTAGCAAATTCAGTTAATCTAATAGATGAAAAATAAGAAGCATTATAAAAAAGCAGGGAAATTGGAACCCCAAACCTGGTCATAATGTGGTTCTGCAAGAAATCCATAACTGCATGCTTGTTTACTTTTTGTAACAGAATGGCCTCTACCCATTGGTGAAATAAGCAGTTGTTGTCAGAATATACTTATGCTGCAATGAGGAATTTGGATTGATTTCTTCGATAATGTCGATTCCCCATTGTTCAAATGGTTCCGAGATAATCACTAGTTTCAATGGTCATGTTGCTTTATCTTGTCTCCCACTACTTCTTTGGCAAGTATCACACTTTCTAACATGAGCATGAGCATCTTTAAAAAATGTTGGCCAATAATATCCAGCTCTAAGAATCTTGTGTGTTGTTGTGTCTCCTGAGAAGTGACCTCCAACAGGTCCATCATGTAATTCTGCTACAACCCTCTTTGCATCTTCTTGTTCCAAGAATTTGAGGAATACTACATTGTATTTCTTTCTAAACAACACTCCATTGATAATATGGTATAAGGATGATTTCAGACGTAATTCTCTTCTTTTCATGGGGCTCCAATGCTCTGGTAAATACCCTTCTTGAAGATAATGTACCAAATCCTGATACCAGGAGTCTGGAGCTATGAATAGGGGACATACATCCACCATGTGTAATTCAGCTTCATTAGCCCAACTATGATCTTCATTATTTTTACCTTTAGCTATTAGTTTACAAATTCTTTGTCCTTTAAGTATTGTTGTTGGTTTTAATTTAGGATTGTATTCTTGCAAAGCAGCCACCCAATTACCTCTTCTTTCTCCTAATTCTTTCTGTACAAAAAGGGATCGTACTGCTTGGTGTGGGACTATTACTTTGGTATGATTCTTAATTATGTATGGCCTTAATTGCTTTACCGCCTTGAGACTACATAAGCTTATTTATCAATCGTAGGATAGTTCAATTCAACCCCTTGTATACCAGTGCTCATAAATGATATGGGGTACTCATCTCCCCCATCATATTTCTATGTAAGCACAACTACTAATAAATCATTTGAAGAGAAAGTGTACAGAATAAAATCCTTTTCAAAATTTGGACTTTCGAGTGATGGTGCATGAGCAATAGATGTCTTTATCTTGTTGAATGCATTCTTCTTTGAATTAGTCCATTTGAACTACACACTTTGCTTAACCATTTGCTGCAAAGGTTTGATGATTTGAGAAAATTCTGGTACAAACCTTCGCACAAAATTGATTGTCCCCATAAAAGATTGCATACCCTTTTTATTATGGGGTAAAGGGATCTGTTCTATGGATCTAATTCTCTCCAGGTCTATGGAGATCCCTTTTTTAGAAATGAGATGACCCAGTAGTTTTCCTTCTGTGACTGCGAACACACATTTCTTAGGATTTAAAGAAATGCCATATTTCCTACAATGCTCAAAAATTTGTTTCAAATGAAATGCATGCTCTTCTCTCTTCTTTGGAAATATTGTAACATCATCTAGATAGACCACAACACTACGGCCAATCAGACCGTGAAAATCTATATCCATAGCCCTCTGGAAATTTTCTCCCACGTTGATAAGTCCAAAGGGCATCCTCCTATATGAAAAAGTTCCCCACTTGGTTCTAAAAGTGGTCTTGAGCTTGTCCTCTTCTGCTACTAATGCTTGATTATACCCTGAGAATCCATCTAATAGAGAAAACAGTTCGGAACCTGAGACCATTATTAGTATTTGTTCCATGGGTGGGACAGGATAATTATCTTTATCTAATGCACGATTAAGATTTCTGAAATTTACGCAAAATCTAATCTCTCCATACGTTTTCCGCAATGGTACCAAATTAGAGACCTATTTTGAATGTCTAACTTTAAATATGATTTTATCATCTAACAACTTTTTCACTTCACTTTGAATTAGGGGTTCTAGCTTTGGATGCATTTTTCTCAGAGGCTGCTGATAAGGTTTGACTCAAAGCTTGATTGGAATCACATGTTGTATAATTTTAGTGTCATATGTATTTAGTTATTTGTAAGTCCAAGAAAATACATCCTTATATTGTCCGAATAAGATGATGAATTTACTCCTCTCACCGGGTGAACAACACTTCCCCAAATTCACATATTTGGGTTCAGCTTCCGTCCCTAGATTTATCATCTCGAATTGTAAAGATGATCTATGAGTCTTGACATTCGCTGGTTTTTTGAACTTGTGATCTAAATCAAACATCTGTTCCAATGTTCTAACTCCTTTCAGAATGAAATTCCCGTACTTTAATTCTGCTTGATTTTCTTCGTCATCTATTATGGATTCTTTAAATGTATCATTATTTGTTAAGCACTCCAATATTTGTTGATCATCATCAAACACCCTCATATTAGTGATGTTATCTGGAATGCAAGGCCTGAAAATAAATTCAGTTGAACATCTATTATTTGTAGGTACCAACCTTGTAGCTGATGTAGCCAATAAGTTAGCTGCTGCATTTTTTTCCCTAGGAATTGAAAAAATATTTAATGCATGAAAATTCATCAATAAATCCCAAACTTCATTTTGGTAAGCCTTCAAATGCAGTGATATGCAGTAAATTTTGTTCCGAATATTTTTAACAACGATTTTAGAATCTCCGTGTACTTTCAGATTTTTTACTTTTAATTCTATCACTTTTTTAAGTCCTTAAACTAATGCTTCGTATTCGGCTATGTTATTTGTCCATTCAGATTCTAACCTACATGAAAGAAAATGTTTATTTTCTTTTCTAGATCAATCAGGGCATAGCCAGCTCTTGATCCTTCCAGTGTTTTAGAACCATCGAAATAAAGAATCCAATAACCTTCTACTCCTACTGAAATTGAATTGCTAACTACATTTGGAACTAAATCTACTATGTTACAATCAATCTTATCATCCCGCAAGAACTGAAGGAGATCGGGCTAGATATCAGGTATACTGCTGGCTTCTTCAGCTTGGTAATTTCCCGGTTCTAGTTCGATGAAATAGTTTCCCAACACAGAATTTACTGGTTCATTTTTTCCCCCTAACTGTGTCACATTATATTTCATTTGAGGCTCTCTTAACACCTTTATCTGATTTTGACAACCTTTATAAGGAAACCACAAATGTGACCAATTTGATTCAAAATATCCTTCTAACCTCGCTGACCAATCTCAACTTGAAACCAAACCATAAGCATCTGGGATATCTGTTACGACAATGTCTATGTACTGACATACCCTCTCATTTGTGGATAAACGGATCATAACATATTCCATTTCTCCTATTACTTTCACAGCTATTTTGTCTAATTGAAGAACTTGCTCAGTAGTTGGTTTAGGTTGACCATTTATTTGCTTGCAAACTGAAAGTTGCATGACATTGATTGATGCTCCTGAGTTCACTAAACAGTTATGCACATTATAGTTGAAAATATCAAAGGTTAGAAGAAATGCTGGATTTTTATACTTAGATTTTCCTCCTAAGCTCGCCTCACCAATATCTTCCTCAGGTTGGTTGTCAATGGGAGGCTCCTTCTTGGCTGTCTCAAGCACTTTCAAAATATTTTCCTTTTGTTGAGGTAGATTTCACATTTCAAACAATGAGATATTTGCTTTAGCCTTTTTAATGTATTCCACAATGTCATATCCCATCTCATGTTCATCCTGATTATTCTTAACACTTTCAACTTTATTGTCAATAGGTTTTATAGGTGTATTAACTTTCTTGGGGTTCTGATTTGAAATGACAAACTCAGTTATGTTAACAGTTGAAGTATTGCTCTTCATTTTCTTCATGTTCTCTTTGATTTTCGTGATGCTTGGAAGTATCAAGTTATCTTCTTTTAATGGATTCTGACTTCTTGTTGTGACATTTGTCTTTGATGTTTCTTGTTTGTTAGGGAGATCTTCATCTTCTATGTTTAACATAGACACATAGTCCCATAAAACCAAGGTATCTTCCTCTTGTATTTTTGTTGGTTCATGATCTTTCTCTTTCTCTTCCACAGTCTCTGTCAACTTAGAATCCAACAATTGATTCATCACTAAGGTCATAGAATTTATCCATTGTGGGGAATTATTCTCAGAATGAGGTTTCTGATGGAATGTACAAAAATTATCCATTCCAACATTTGTCAAATTCATGGCTGAGGGACTGTGTGGGGGAGGCTTAGGCTAATTGTTGTCTTCTCTCCTTTTATAATAAGGCTTGTATTGTTTATGCACCTCCTTTTTTTTCTATATCAATAACCCTCTTTGATAACTTATTCATCATCCTCACTACCCCATCTAACTCCTATGATCATTCATCCTTTGGCTTAGTTAATAACGAAGGCCTCTTATTTCCATAATTCTTTTCGTCTGACTGCGTAGGATAGTGTTCTATACTCTCCATTTTTGCCTCTAGATTCTCAGCTTCTTCATAAGTATCTACCAAAGTGGGCCTAACTAATCTTTTGGAAAGCATGGCTAGATCAGCCCCAAGGGATGAGGTATAGTACTCAATTAAAGCATGCTCATATGGTTTATCAGTTGCATTGAAGTTATTTAGGTAGGAAGCAAACCTCCGAGTAAAATTATGTACCCTTTCTTTCTTTTCTTTATTTAAGGTAATCAAACCTTTCATTAAAGCTGCATGATTTTTCTGGATCCTATATTTTCTTTTGAAAAGTCTCTCAAAAATATTCCAATTTGTGATTGAGTCTACTGGTAGGGAAAAGTACCATGAAGCTTCTTTTCCCTTTAGGGTATGTGTGTTGGGGCGCGCACCCTAACAGTATTTAAGGTGGGTAACTCTGCGCTCTTTGTAAGCGGAGTTACGACCCAAAACAGTCTTAGGGGTGTCAAGGTTGAGTCTAAATCCTCTTTTGTAATAAACCCATGGTTTAAGTCCAGGGTTTAGGGTTCAAGGTGCCCATGGTTTAAGCCCATGGTTTTGTAATAGTGCGTTGTATAAATAAGAACTCTTGTAAATAAGTTAGGTTAGGATTTTTGTGTAAGATGAATTGATGCGAAGCTAAGTCTTTTGTAAGAAAAGGTTAAGTCCCAGCTATGTGCATGGACGACCTCTGCAGCTGTGTGCGCAGATGGTTTTTGGGTGATTAAGAAAATCTGTAGCTGTGTGCGCAGAGGCATGCAGCTGTGTGCACGGATTTGAGAACTTGAAGGGATCTACAGCTGAGTGCACAGATCATAACTGTGGTTTTTGTAGAAAGTTGAATAAAACACAGTTCTGTGGACGTAACCCCTACACTGGGGGTGAACCATGTTATATCTTGTGTCGTGGTTCTGTGTGCTATTTTTATTGTGTTCTTTCATGCATTAATATCTATATATCTGATAAGTAAAGATCACTGCTAGTTAATAACTTCGCTGAGAATTCCCTGTAAACGGTTGTGCAAGGCACTGTTTGTTTATCCAACCGCGAAGCTAAATAAGTGAATGTTAAGCTCTGTGATTTATATTGATAATCTGTTAAAAGATAAAGGTACAGTAATATCCCTCTTCTACTTGCAGAAACCTAGTTCTGAGGCACCCCATAGCTGTTTCGAGTGAGACTGCAACCTGTCCGTAGGTTGTTACCGAAAGGGCCAACACTGTGGGTCTTTTGTTGGTGCGAAGTTAAAGGTATAAAACCCGGGTCTACCCTATTGCCCAACAAATTGGTTCCGTTGCCGGTTGAACTCAGCATCTGCTCAAGAGGGGTTTACGTCATACCTCAAGGGCTATGATCTAGAGAACCTATGTGAAGGAAATCGGTGATTGGCTTGACGAGACTTATCTAAAATTTTCCGCGCAAGAGAACAAAGATCCGCGTCGTAGTGTAAACGACTTTTTACAGAGGTATTTTTTTTGTGATATTTATGAGATTTTCTTTGGTAGTATCCACATAGAGTTGCACCAGTGGTTATCTAGGTTAACAGAGTGAAGAACAAACTTCCAAGAACGTCAGTTTCCTACTTGGACCCCCGCGCAAATTAATATCCTAAAAAGGGTGAACAACGAGATCTCCCGCGCTATTGATTTATGGACAACGCGAACCCTTGAAGCATTTGTGACGGAGTTCGCCATCGACACGAGTACTTCCTTTAGTGAAGCGGAGCGGCATTTTTTCAACAGACCAAGGGGTAAGCTTTTGAATTCATTGAGTTTGAGAATTAAAATGCTATTAGTTGAAAAAGGTATATTGCTAATTGAATCTGACTATTAGATTTAGTATTACTAACCTATGTTTGCAAGTGACAATACCTTCGACGAGCAAAGTGGTTTGCTGCGAAGTGGCAAAAGGTACAAGCGATATTTTGGATCCTATTCCCAGCGTCAGCATACCAAGTATTCCCTTGTAAATCCTGCCGATTCAGAACCCAAAGAAACCTCTTTTGTTGGAAACCCCCCTGGTAACCCCGCAGCGAAGACCTATTATCCCTGAGAACCCGTCGTAGTCTGAAATTCACCCTAGCCCATGTTCTCCTGTCACAGGTCAGTCTACCCCAGTAAGTTCCCCCCCACCTACTTCCAGTCCCCCTCCACCCCCCCCTAAGATCGGGCGCTATTAATGCACCATGATGACAGGTTCTGTTGCAGGATCATATAAAGAAGCTACAGCGACTTGCGACTCCTGCATTGTGTACTTCTTTGAGTTTCGTCAGCAGGACCATGTCGAACGATCGTAAAGTCCAGGAGTTATTACAAGAGTTCAAGGAGAGGGATCTGTAGAACCTTTTGAGCACTCCGCCGAGGCAGCAATGCTCGACCAGGACGAAGAAAGGCAGAAGTTTTCTCTAAACCGGATGAAGAAAGGAAAAAGTTCGCTATAAGGTGGAGCGACGAAATGCACAAGGCCTCACAAGAAGGCTCTGAAACATCCCGAAATGTATCCTCCTGGGTTGGTAGAACCAAGGCAGTTGTTTGTCTTATGCACCTTGACACGCAATTCTGGGGTCCCTAAGTTGTGGATGGTCAAACGTTGGGCAAGCAGATCGAAGGATGGGGTTGCTGGCAGACCCAGAAGGCCTTAACCAGCATAAATATTATGAAGCAAAGGAGCAACCAGCTGACAATAGCATGCGCAGTCCCAGCTAGCAATTTAGTACCATCGCCAGCGAGGTCCTTCCTCCCGAGAAGCAGCAGAGTGTCCTGGGACGGGACACTGGTGAGTCTTAGGGGCCTGTTGGGGTGCGCACCCTAACGGTCCTTAAGGTGGGTGACTCCGCACGCTTTGTAAGTGGAGTTACGACCCAAAACAGTATTAGGGGTGTCGGGGTTGAGTCTAAATCCTCTTTTGTAATAAACCCATGGTTTAAGTCTAGGGTTTAGGGTTCGGGGTGCCCATGGTTTAAGCCCATGGTTTTGTAATAGTGTGCTGTATAAATAAGAACTCTTGTAAATAAATTAGGTTATGCTTTTTGTGTAAGATGAATTGATGCGAATCTAAGGATTTTGTAAGAAAAGGTTAAGTCCCAGTTATGTGCGTGGATGACCTCTGTAGCTGTGTGCGTAGAGGGTTTTTGGGTGATTAAGGAAATCTGCAGCCGTGTGCATGGATTTGAGGACTTGAAGGGATCTGCAGCTGAGTGCGCAGATCAGAACTGTGGTTTTTGTAGAAATTTGAATAAAACACAGTTCTGTGGATGTAACCCCTACACTGGGGGTGAACCACGTTATATCTTGTGTCATGGTTCTGTGTGCTATTTTTATTGTGTTCTTTCATGCATTAATATCTATATATCTGATAAGTAAAGATCACTGATAGTTAATAACTTCGCTGAGAATTCCCGGTAAAGGGTTGTGCAAGGCACTGTTTGTTTATCCAACCGCGAAGCTAAATAAGTGAATGTTAAGCTCTGTTATTTATATTGATAATCTGTTAAAAGATAAAGGTATAGTAATATCCCTCTTCTGCTTGCAGAAACCTAGTTCTACGGTACCCCATAGTTGTTTCAGGTGAGACTGCAACCTGTCCGCAGGTTGTTGCCGAAAGGGCCAACACTGTGGGTCTTTTGCTGGTGCGAAGTTAAAGGTATAAAACCTGGGTCTGCCCTATTTCCCAACAATGTGGGAATAATCTGCATACTACATCTTCATGTTCTGCTGCTTGTCAACCTTCTAAATCCAAATAAAAACTCTGCAAATGATCATCCATGAGAATTCCTTCACTTGGTTCAAAATTGGGTAAAGCTTTTTCAAACCTCTGAGGCATAGAATGCAGTGGAGGTGTCAGGTTTAAAGGTGATCTAGCCCTCCAACCAGGCTGTGGAGGTGGATGATTTGCATTCACATTGGCCACAATTCTGAGTGGAGTATGAGGTGGAGACTGAAGAGGGGTCTGGAAAGGTGAACAGTGAGGGAATTCTAGTCCCAACTGATCTAAAGGTTGGACAACTTCTTGTAAGGCTATTTCTACCAATTATTCAAGATACTCTACCAATGCTGAATCTTCCAATTGAGGATGCTCCTTCTTCTTATACTCTCTTCTATGTAGAACAGGTATACTAGCCAACCCTCCAATTTGTTTTGCATATTCCTTGGTTATCCTCCTTAAATATTCTACCACTTTGTTGTCAATGGGATAGAGATACCCCAGCTCTTTTTATTCAGGACTGGGTTTCTAAGGAAAACTAGTTTCAGAACTGTCATCGATGGAGTAGTCTTGAGAAAGAAAACTTCCTCGGCTAGCCATACACTGGTGTCCCTCCTTCTAGCGCCAAAACTGTTGAGTCATGGAAAATCATAGATAACAACAGTAGGGAATCTTCCTAAGCGTTTCTAATTAGTTCATTATTGTTTGGTATGGGGAATCCATCCGGTTTATGGTCGGCTACTGTAGGACAAGTAACGGTCAAAGTTTATTTTACCAATTGCGGCACGGCCCACCGTTAAGTGTATTTTTTAGTTTTATGTTTATGTATGAAATGCAAGTGCCTAACTAAATGCAGACGATAGAGACAACAGGGAGTGGCACAATGTCATGCATAGGTTTTTACCTCTCATCTTACCTCTCTCACTTCTAAATCATAAAAAAAAGAACAACTAAATAAGACTCACTGACCTATCCCTAGGGAGCAATACTGTAATTAATGTTGAGTAATGTATTTTATATCATCCATTAAGAACACTACAGATAGTTGTTAATAGTTCTGAATACATGAGTATCAATAGACAGATAAACAAAAAGATAGCTCATTATTAATTAAAACATTCATTACTCAAATATGATTGTGGAAATTTCACAGAAATAAAAAGGAGCGCATTCATAACATGAAAGAGTTCATAAGTTAGAACGATCTCATAGTTCATGAAAACAAGCTGAAAAAGAAATAGTTCACATCCAAAAAGTTCATGTCAAGCATTTGAAACCCCACAGTGCTTTCTCTAGCCAAAAGAATATAACTCTTTATTATAATATGAAATAGTTCTTCTTACAATAGTCTTGCACAAAGATAGTCTGAAAAAGGGTCTGTTGATACATCAAGCTTGCCTATATTTACACAAGAAGAAAAAACTCTTGGGCTCCCCTCGTTGTCTTTTGGGTTTCCCGAACCCTTCCCATACAAAATTTTGTCTTTTATCTTGTGAACAAAAGGATAAATACAATATATTACATTATTAGTCAAAGTGATAGACAGTCCAACTAAGAGGGTCCATCCTACTCATTCATAAACGTTCTCCATACATTTTCCTCTACTGATATATTCTCAAAACCAGAAGGTTCAAGAAATCTGATAGTAATTTCATGCTGAGAAGCCTAGACTTTTACACCCGCTATCCTGGAAGGAATCAAGTGTAGCTAGTCTTCCAGCAAGTGGATACTCACAACTGCATGTGCTATTTTAGTCTTAAGTATCTTTTCATCAAACTCTTTGACTTCTTGAATGTCCTGTTCATCTTCATTGCATCTCTCATGTAATTGTTTCAAAAACATTTCATGCTCTAGAAACACTTCTAACCTTTTTGCAGCCGAGGTTTGACACCGATTATAAGTTAGGAGCACTCTCCTACAGAATTCAACACATGCATTCTTTGTTTTCTTCATTGTTTTTTTTATTTCTTATGCTACTTTGATAGCAAACTCAACCAACTCGTATTCTAGGTTTAACATCTCCAAATATTTGACAGATATATCTGCGGGAGATTCCTTGTTCGTTTCTACCCATGTCATCCTTCCCTGCAAAGTTTCTAAGATATCCTGTGTCCTATCCAAAATATAAGAAGTTGTATTTACAATTTCTTCTAATATGATGTCTATCTACTGAACTTTAAATATTGCTTCCACCATCTATAGTTGCATTTGATGAATATTCTTTCAGAGCATAAGGGTATGCTTCTTTAAAGTCTCAATATAAACATTTTGCTCCATAGCACTCTTTAGTGAAACTGCTAGTGAATTATTTTGATACTCTAAGGATGCTATCTTTGTTTCATATAGCTTAGCCTTCCCTTTTGCAGTGGTCTTCTGGACCTCCATATTTGTCACTTGACCTTCCAATCTACCCTTTTCCTTATTCAATTCTTCAATTGATAACATAATCTCATCCCTCTCAGCTTCCAAACTCTGATATTTCTGTTGTAGCTTCCCCAACTCTGCCAAGGTGGTCTGGGAATTCTTCTCTACATTTCCTGTAGATATTACCAAAGCATATTTATCTGCCTGTAAAGTCTCACATTCTACCTTTGATATCTTGACCTCACCGATCATATCCTCATTCTTTCTTTTCAAATTCTAGCTTTCACTCCTTTCTTTCTTCAAAGTCTCTTTCAGCTGTGTGACCCTTTTCTAAGACTGATCTAGATTTGTCATGATTCTGTCTACATTGTCTTCAGTGGCTAGGGATAGGGATACCCCATCTCTAGCCATTAATTAGGGATCCTTTTTGGTACCATGAACTACTATTTTATCAGTTGCCATCATTTTGGGTTTACCCCTAGTGTTCACCTTCTTTTCTATTCATTTGAAAATTCTCTTTTTTTCCTTGTCATAAAAAATAGTGTTAAAATCTGGAACCTCCTCCCCTTTAGTGGGCATGAAATGAATTAACTCAACTCTAGAAATTGACACTGAACCTTCTCTTACTGCACTACTAGAAGGAACAACAGGCTCTAATGGATCAATATCAGACTTAACCTATCCTTGATCAATAGGGTTTTTTTCTTCTTACGTCTCTTCTCTCAATCCTTCACCTACCTTTTCTGCAGGCAATTTTTTCTTTTCAACATCTTTGAATCTTAACCCTTCACTTTCTGTCTGCTTTTTTTGTATTTCATCTTCTTCTTTTGTCTTTTTTCTTCTTCAATCTTCTTTGTTGCTTCTTTAGCTGCTCGTTTCTTGTCTTCTTCTTCTATTTTCAACCAGTTCTCTGCCTCATATACTAGTCTGTTAGCTTCTTCCTGCCTCTTTTTTGCTTCCTCTTCTTCTTTCCTTTTCTTCTTCTCAGCAACTTTACCTTTACCACCAACAGTAGCTATCTTCTGTTTGAATATTTTCCTTAAAGCTGTCACGTTCCTAGCATTTGGGAATGTCTCTTCATCCTTATCCCAGAAATTGGTATATTCGAAATGTACTCCAGCTTCTGTGCAATAATCAACATATTTTCCTTCAGAGTGATTCCTATGGAAATTCATTTCACAGAAATGAAAATACTCCAATTCCTTGACAAACTCCGATGCATTCTTCACCCTGGAAAATTTGTAACCTCCAACAAAAAAGGGTACTTCAGGATAGACTGCTTTCTTCTTCTCAAACAAAAAATTTCCTATCCCATTAATGTATAACTATCTCATAGCCTCCTTGTGAATCACATAGTCTGTGGCATACTTTGGTAGAAGAGAAGGGGATCTCGATCCACGATATATTCTTAAGTATAGGACTTCTTCTATCATAGATTACTTCCACTCTAGTTATCACCTCCACTTCATGTTCCTCTTTGGCTACTTGGTCTTTCTTCTTATGTTTTCTTGGCATATTGTTGTGTTGATAATTTACCTGTAGCCATTATAAAACATGAACTTAGTCTATTTATCTCTAGCAAGATGTGTAATGAGAAAACAATAAAACAACCAAATATTACCATTTGATCAATATGCATTCTGAAAAATATTATTAACACCCACGACCTTTCTGAGTGAGAGACTCTAAATAAAGAGAGTCTGCAAAAATATCCCCCTACCCTTATAGTCACACGGCCCTCCCGTATTCCATGGAAACATACCGTCAAAGAGGGAACGACTGTCAAACCCTAGGCTTAAAATGAAGCAATCAAGAACAAGGCAGTGCAGACAATGAAATGCTTGTCTGCACTGTGCCCTAAACTTCCACAAAAACGTCACAGGTGTACTCATGGCTACACAGAGGCTAGTGGAAAAACCTAACCAGCCAAAATTGAAAATGCTCACAAATAAGCAGGACACATCCTAAGGAAAGGAAATTCACCGCAGTGAAACCACAAAAAATGTGTAAAACCTAACCCTATCCACCTTGGCAGTTTAAAACAACAAAAACCAAGAATGGAATAAAATCATGAGAGAATCCTACCTGACAATGAAGTGGCAGGCGACCTGGAGAGGAGATGAATTCCATGGGCGTAGAGGAGAACGTATAGAAGCTTGAAAGGTACGTGTAATCGACTGGATTGCTACCACCGTGGAAATGACATGTGACACGAGCTCTATGGATTTATAAACCTCGATGGGGAGTAAAACTAACCTGGTGAGAAACGATCTTAATCAAACACCGGACATATAGTCCTGAAGACATCCACAACGACGGCTGGGAAAACTTCTACTTACCCAGTAGTTACATGGGAAAATCACATTGGATGTCAGAAGCGATAACTTCTTCAGTATGGACGGGAAGATCATGAAGCTCTAGATTGACTCAACACTAACCCTCCACAACGTTAGATGGTGGACAAACTAAAACTTTGGTTCATTCCGAAAACACAACTGACAGCAAGATTTCCCACTTAACTGGACATCGGAAAAATTTAGTCGAAGGAACACCTGATTCATCGGATCTGCTTTATACTGAAACGTTGAAACATTGGAAAACTATCTCTGAGATTGCACACAAATCAAATCTTGATATAGTGGCTTAGTCCTCAGAAGGTTTCCGATAAACACATCGAAAAGATAGCGGACTATGCCTCCACTATTTTTGAAGACTAGTCAACTAAGCATTCGATATGGACATCCAAAAAGACTAAGTTTTTACACAAAATTATTTAGCCCTGGGAAAAACATGGTAAAAATAAACACTCTTAGGCCGTCGAGATATTAAAAAAAAGGGGGGGCCCTAAAAATATAATTTTTGGGGGACAAAAGTTGCAGCTGCACCACATTGCTACCAGAAACCAGGATGAGTACGATTGTGTTGCTGGTCTCTTCATTGCTTCCCTCCACTTGGGTATTCATCACCTTGATGTCTTCTTAAACTCCCAGTTGCTTTTCTCCCTGTTGAATAACTACTATCAGGGATGGGATCCTTGTCTCTTTAGAAAGTTCCTGCGCACTAGAAATTTGGTTTTACATTTTTAATCCATTACATTCATGCATATTCCCAAAAGTATCAATAGTGTAGTATACCAAATGGATAATGATGTTCTAGAGTGGAACATCAATCATTGCATATAGGAAATAAAACTACATCATGCATCATCATATAGTCATGCATACACATGTCATATACATCATATAGACATTATCATAAAAAAGACTCATGAAAAACACATAAAAAGTGCATCCACGTGCATATATACATCATGTCATAATGTTCAGTGCAAAATGAGAAGCTCCACAAGATTTCTTGGCTGATCATACATATAGTACAAAATCCCTAGTACACCACTGCACCAATGGAAGAAACACTAGCTTCAAGTTAGAGTCAGAGTCCTCCTCCTAGTACTCTAGGTTTGTGTCCTCCTCACTAGATTCCCCCTCCTCCTCCATCGGCACATAACCCTGTGTCACTTCTTGGAAATACTCAGTAGCGACTGTGATCCTCCTCATCAAGGGGATCCACTTTGTAGGAGCATAATAGCATGCAGACTCCAGATCATCATCTAGATACTTCCATCGATCATCGGTTACCCCATACAGTAAGCACTCTATTTTGAGTCGAAGTGAGTCTAAATTACTCTGGCACCTCCTCTGCCCATGAGTGGGTGGATATAACCCCTCCACTTTTCCCCTTCGCCTCAGATATCCTGCTAGAGGGAGTGGCTCGATGTCTACACATGCACACAGTATGTCATTAGTGTCCATCACACACATAAAACTAGATTCCAATAATCTAGTAAAACTATATATGAATGCAATGAAGAGGAAGAAGAATTTTGAAAAGTGAAGATGTCCCTATTGTATGAGGGTTTTTCATCCTAAAAACCATTGTATGAAGAAGCAGATCGACCAATTGTCTTCCCTCCCTGAACAGAACAACATTGCTCTCCCAAATGGAGCAAAGAAGTTTGATGCTAAACCACAGATAGAATATAATGAGAGGTTCCATGCCTTGAAGGTTGTCCTTACTCATTCGACAACTTATTTGATTGATTTTGGAGCATCCAACCACATGGTTTCTTCTAAGGAATTTGTCTCTTCCCTATCATTAATAAAAGGACCAAGCATTTGCATGGGAGATGAATCCCAAATTCCAACAGCAGGAAGAGGTTCAGTTAAAATCCAGTATGGTGAGTTCAAAAATGTTCTCTATGTTCCCTGCCTTGGAGCTAATTTGTTTTCTATTTATCATATGACCCATACAGGCTCTCCCAGGAGAGTTACATTTGACTCAAAATAAGTTTAACCACAGAAAAATATACTGGAAGACTCATAGAGAAAGGTATTTCCAATCTTGCCACTAAGGCTTATGAGTTCTCGCATTTTTTTCCTGTCTCACATCCTATAGCTCTATTGACTCATGGTAACAACTCAAGAAATATATGGCATGAGATATTTTGGGCTTCTCAATTTCAAATATATTCAACAACTCCACAATGGTAAAATGGTTGAATGCTTTCCTCTCATCTAAACTTCTGATGGAGTATGTCCTGGTTGCTTGGTAGGTAAGCATCCACAGAAGAGGTATGAAGTTGGGAATGCACATAAGGTTCCCTCTATACTTGATTTGATACATAGTGATGTGGTAGGACAAATTCCCATAACATCAATTAATGGTTGCAAGTATTTCCTTACTTTTATTGATGATTATTCTAGGTTATGTTGGATATACTTCATGAAACAAAAATCAGAAGGTTTTGAAATTTTTAAAGTTTTTAAAGCTATGGTTGAGAATAGTTTTAGGAAAGAGATCAAGTCCATAAGAAATTATAAAGGAGGAGAGTACATTAAAATGTATTTCCATAATTATTGTGAATCGAAGGGGATTCAAATGGAACACTCAGTTCCATACACACCAAAATAAAATGGTATGGCTGAGAGGAAAAATAGATCACTGAAGGAGATGGAAACATGTCTTCTCCATGCCAAGAATATTCCTCATTCTCTTTGGGATGAAGTAGTAAATTGTTCTTCATACATACATAATAGAGTGTCTCATAAATCAGTGGTTGAGGCAATTCCATTCAAAGCACAGCATGGACATAAGGCCAATGTCTCTCACTTGAGAGTTTTTTGTTCCAAATATTGGGCCAGAATACCCATTAATAAAAGGAAGGCCTTTCAAGACCAAAGCAGAAAATGCATTCTTCTGGGATATGTAGAGGATGAAAAATCATACTAGTTTATGGAGGTTGCAACTAGGAAATGCTTCATTGAGCAAGTTGTTCAGTTTGAAGACGATCAGTTGTGTGATATACCACCATCAAAAGCACAAGAAGGTATAACCACTATTCCACTACCTTTTGATGATGATTATTTGCTACATCTTTTAGATTCAAATGAATAGGAAACATATCAACATGATCTTGGTATTGAGGCTGAACCTCAAGGAATTTTAGATCCATATCCAACATCCATTTCAAACCAAAGGCCTAAGGCTAGATGGGCCCAAAATATCATTGATGCAACTGTGGATAGTGCTGGGAATCCAGAAGATAGAAGGAGAAAAAGGTCCCAGTATCATAATGAGCATGTTTCTCTCTCTCTCACAGATTCACTCCCTATAGAGTGGTGCAACAAGCTTCTAGGAAAGTGCTACATGATGATAGTGAATGATAATCTATTTTTCCCACAGAAAAAGAAACTTGATCATTATCTACCTCTTCTATACAGAAGAAACACAAACAACACCCATCGGTTCAAAAGGACATTGAGAGGTTCACATGTACAACTTAACGATGCTCCTGCACAGAAGAATGATACTGCTGCATAGAGCTAGAATTTTGTAGTAGAGTTTCTGCAAGTTATTTTCTGAGGAAACCTCTTTTATTCTAAAAATAGCTTGTATTTCTTGTTCTTGCTTATTTTGAGGGGTGTGTTTTCCCATGATATTTTCCCTATTTCCTCGTTTTATTGAGCATCATTTTTTATTCTTTTATATTATATATGGTGGCTTTGGCCTTGTTTCCAGGACCCACATTTGTCCAAGTTAGGATGCAGGGAGGGTGTCAGGATTATAATCCTCCCTTGTCAAAATTAGTCTATTAGATTATATTTTCCTAACTTAGGAGTCATTTAATTATTATTGGGTCCACTACTACCATTGGGTCCACTTGGCCTAATGAGGCCACATGTACCAGTCACTAGAATTTGGGGAACACAGATAGAGGCCATGTACAACTAATTGCACCTTCATGCATCGGTTACTGAGCCTCTTAGACCATTCCCTACCATTTAGGATACATTGGGAGTGCCGACACCAACCTCCTTCAGTTGTTGGAATTTGGTGACTAGTCAAGCTTAGTTATGCTTTAGTTACATATCCTCCAGTTTGGTTAGTGCAGTTATGCATGGTTGCATGTGGGAAGGCACATATTCTCAGCTACTTCTCACCTACCAATGCAGTTAGACTGGCTTGATTTATTGTAACTGATTGAGAGACTAAATTAGACATATGGAGTCAGCCTAGTTAAATCCTATAGTGATTTAGACACTTCTAGTTCGCCATGTAGTCAGATTGAGTTGGTGGATTCAAATCCTATCCACGTGATTCGAATTCCCTTATTTGTAAAACGGTTTTATACTGTTAGGATTAATGAAGTTGATACTGTAATTATATTGAGCAATACTTGTCTGTTTCCTCTGAGATTTGTTTTGTTTAGTGGGTATTATTCCTTCCTTTACACTGCATAATAATTCAATCTAATGGCAATCATTTCCTGAAGATCAATGGTAAATCAATTCTAATAAGCTTAGGGGTTGTGTTCTTCTAAGAGATTGATGAGAATAACTACCTACGGTTGAGTGGAATGTGGATTCCATGAAGCCAATTACTCGATAGCTTGAATTCAAATAAATGTTTGAAGCTTTATATTAATTATGCAATAGTGAAATTGAGTGATTGATCCTCGGTTTGACATTGGTAAATAAGCTAATAGGTTCCAAAGGATATTATTTGGTTATTTTTAAATTTCTTGAATCATAGATCTAAAAGAAAAAATGAGAGCTAGCTAAAAAGAAGTATGCAGTGGAATTATCAAATCAATGTAAACTAAACAACGGATTCATTACAAAAAATTCACACAAATTAGACAAGTATTGCTCAGATTATCATAACATTAATATTAATTAATTGATCAATAATACAATGGTAGTACAATAAATAGAATTCAAATATTGTGGATAGGATTCGAATCTACCAACTCTAACTATCTATTTAGCTAACTGGGTGTGGAAAATCATAACTAGAGTTCACTAGTCTAACTCCGGATAACCTAATCCGTCTACAATTAGTTAACTAATGAGGTAGGTTGAAAAAATACGCCACACTCCCTACATGCATGTAAAATTGGCACTAGGATAACTAGTTATGATCTAACTAATAGTAATTGGAGCATACCTTCTTACCTACCAAGGTATATGTGTAAATTAATACCAGCAATAGATTAATTTTACTCACAACAATTATCAATTGATCATGCAAAATCACTCACAAAAGAGACTGAATATGGAGCTGTAACACTAAATTGTATTAACTAAGTGTACAATACCCAACCCTGTAATAACATAGGCTGCTGAATAAATAGAATACATCAAGGATTCGAATGCATGAGGAGCAAATCAAATCTAGCATAAAGCAGGCTTACTAATGATAAGCAAATCCCCCATAGGTGTAAAAGCTGATCCCAAATCTGTCATGGAGCTCACGAATTGGAAAAAAGGCTTAGGAAAGCTAAAGAGTGGTGGAATGGCAGCTCATACATGCTTTTGCATGGAGAAAAGAGAGGAGGATGTGTAGGACAAAAAACTAGTCAACCTCGCCTAGTCTAGCTTTTCCTTTTGCCTTAAAACACTGAAAAAGCAGGCAATAAAGCAGAAAAAGCAGAAGGGCACCTAGGAGGCCAGGAATAAAGCAAAATTGATTCCTTTAGCTCTCCCATGTGATACATGAGTCAAATAGGGAAAGTTTGACCATTATGGATAGGCAAATGACAACTTGCACAAGGTGGGACACATGAACTAGGCTAATAAGACAGAAATAATTAAATTAATGTCTAAATGGGTAAAATATGGGTTGATTATTCTAACACCCCCCCTTAATCCTAACTTATGAGTAATATATCATAAAATTATAGGGCCTAGCAACAAGTCTTAGTCACCCTTTTACATACTGCATGTCCATACAACCAAGGAAAGAGGCAAAACCAACTTGGGAAAATCCTCCCTTAAACATGGACTGTAAGCAAAATTATAGAATCTTGTCTTCACTCATGCTTTCAAAGCATGATCAGCAATCCCCAGTAGTGATTTGAGATTTCTGAAGGTCTTCTCACAAAATTCTTTGGTGAAGATATCAGCTACTTGTTCTGAAGATGAACAGAAGAGTAGGTGAATGGTGCCATCATGCACAAGTTCTCTGATGTAGTGCATATGGATCTCAATGTGTCTGGTTCTCTGCTTCTGAACTGGATCCTTGCAAATTTGAATGGTACTTTGGTTATCACAGTAGATGGTATTTGAGTACTCCGGTTCAAAGCCACACTCTCCAAGTAAACCCTGCAACCATAAACATTGAGTTGCTGCATTAACAACTCCTCTGTACTCTGCTTCTGTAGATGAGAGTACAATGGCACTCTGTTTCTTGCTTGACTAGTCGATTGGCCCTTTTGCAAGCATGAACACATATCCTGATGTGGAATTTCTATCTGTGCTATCATCTGCCCAATCACTATCAGTAAATCCAATCAAATCAAGATCAGATTTTGCTTTATAGAGAATCCCATGTGTCCTTGTTCCCTGAACAAAGTTAAGGATCCTTTTGGCTGCTTTCCAATGGATCTCTTGAGGCTGATCCATGAATCTAGAAGCCACACTTACTACATAACAAATTTCAGGTCTATTATGTGTAAGATACAACAAATATCCAATCAATTTTCTATACAGTGTATTGTTTACCATAGGTGAAGAATCAGCTTCTTCCAGCTTCACTCCTGAAAGGAAAGGAGTTTTTCTTGCTTTGCAATCCTTCATTCTGAATTTGTTCAGCAATTCCAAGGCATATTTGGACTGGTGCACGTTGATTCCAGCTTTGGTTTAAGCAATCTCAAGCCCCAAAAATTGACTTAAGATCCCCAAATCTGTCATGGAGAAGGCTTGGTTCATAGCTCCTTTTAAGGAAGCAATCTCAGCCTGTGAGCTTCCTATAATGAGGAGGTCATCAACATATAACACAATGATAATTAATGAACCATTAAATAACTTTAAATATACATTTGGATCTGATTTTCACCGAACAAAATTCAGTGATAGCAAGAAGCTGTCAATCTTGGCATACCAAGCCCTGGGGGCTTGCTTTAGCCCATACAATGACTTTCTCAACCTGCACACAAGAGAAGGGTTAGTAGAAAAACCTTGAGGCTGCTGCATATATATCTAATCAGTGATATCTCCATTTAGGAAGGCACATTTTACATCCATGTGATGTACCTCCCATTGCCTTGAGGCTGCAATGGCTAAGGCTAGCCTGATGGAGTCCATCTTTGCCACTGGTGCAAAGGTCTCATTGTAATCTATGCCATGAACCTATGAGTAGCCCTTGGCTACCAATATATCCTTGTACTTCATTGGTGAACAATCAGCAGAAAATTTGGTCTTATAGACCCACTTACACTGGACTAACTTTCTTCCTGGAGGAAGATCCACTAGCTCCCATGTGTTGCTCTTCTGGAGTGAGCTGAACTCCTCCTTCATGGATGTTTGCCATATTGGATCTCCTGCTGCTTCTTCATATGTTTTAGGATCAGAATCCACCATGAAATATCATTTTTCAGCAAACATAGGATCCTTCATGCACAGACCACTCTCAAATTGAGATCTAGTCCTCCTTGGGTCATTGGGATCCCCAGCTAGCTCACCTGCTGCATGTAGTGTATTGGCTGCCCATTTTGGCCTTGTAGGGCTTCTAGGGTCTGCAATAAACTCATCTCCATTAGAAAAATCAGAATCAGCATGTTCAACAAACTCTTTACTTACTTCTTGAGGTTTAGGTGGTGAAGAGGCTTCACCAACTTCCACTGCTGCAAGGGGTTCTTCTTCAAACCGAACACACCTTTCAATGAAGGATTTGTTTGTGCTTGAATTTATCAACTTGTACCCTTTTGAATCTTCAGAGTATCCAACAAAAATACACTCTTGGCTTTGGGGCTGCAAAGCCTTCCTCTTCTCTGTTGGAATTCTAGCCCAAGCCTTTGAGCCAAAAATCCTGAAATGGGTCACATCTGGCTTGTGCCCACTCCATGCTTGAAAGGGAGTCATACCATCAAGTTGTTTGTGAGGCAACCTATTCTAGATATAGGCTTCACAGTTGATAGCTTTGGCCCAGTACTTTGGTGGCAAAGTTTTGGCCTCCATCATGCATGTTGCCATCTCCTTCAGTGATCTGTTCTTCCTCTCTGCAACACCATTCTGCTGTGGTGTGTAGGGGATAGAATGCTGCATCTGCACAATAGTTAATAAAATCAAACTTGAAAAACTCACCACCATTGTCAGATCTAAAGGCCTTGAGTTTCCTCCCTGTCTGGTTTTCAACCAAAGCCTTAAAGACTTTGAATAGGCCAAAAACTTTAGATTTGTGTTTCAGGAAGTGAACCCAGCAATACCTGGAAAAGTCATCAATGAAAGTCAATGCATATTTGGCCTGACTCATGGAAATATGAGGGAATGGGCCAGAAACATTACTCTGGATCAGCTCGAGGGGTGCAGAGGTTCTCTCATGACTAGCTCTCTCAAATTTATGCTCTAGGTGTTTTCCTAGGATACAACCTTGGCAGACTCCTTTGGAAAATTTTATCTTTGGCAACCCTATGACCATCTCCTTTTCACTAAGATCAGAAAGATACTTGTAATTAAGGTGGCCAAATATTTCATGCCAAAGCTTGCTAGCCTCATTAGCATGAATCAGAAGAGCAGAGGGGTTTGAGTAGGGTAGGAAGTGTGAGAACATGTATACATTTTGAGCATGATTTGCAACTCCTTTTGCAATGACTCTACCACTTGAGATCTCTGTGATATAAACTTCATCAGGGGACAATATGACCTTGTTAGGAGACCCAGTGTGGGTCATCTGGTACACTGATAGGAGGTTGGAGGCAAGACTAGGCACATACAGCACATATCTGAACTGACCATGATCAAGATCTATCCTTCCTTTACCTAAACTTTCAGTGAGAGAGTCATCTCCCAGTACTATAGATGGTCCTTTCGACTTTTCAAGTGAGGAGAATGCCTCCTTGGTCGAAACCATGTGTCTTGAAGCTCCAGAATCAATGATAAAACTGGGTGAGCTTGATGTGCTAGCAACCAATGCATGAACTCTCTCTCTGTCATCTGAACTTGATCCTCCTTCTCTCTTCTTTGATCTTTCTGGAAGGGAGATGCCATTCTTCTCTAGGAGATGGGTCAGGATATCAATCTGCTTTTTCATACAAGAGCTTTCAGTGTGATTGCCCTTATTGCAGTATGCACACTTGTTCATTTCACCTTTGTTTTTCTTCTTCTGGTGGTTCTTCTTGGGACCTTGTGGATCCTCCGGAGACTGTTTCTTGTCTCTCTTTTGCTCAGGTGGATTTTTAACTTTCTTTTTGCCTTTTGAATCCACCTTTGAATCTCCAGCAATCAAAGCTTGATCTTTGGATGGTTTGATGGTGCCCATCATCACCAGCTTGTCTTGTTCCTGTGTGAGAGAGTCCATGAAATCTGCAAGGCTAGGCATCTTCCAGGTTCGAGCTGTCAGTTTTGTGGCATAGAAGGTCAAAAAAAACACTGAATAGTCAGGGCCTAGCTTCGAGATGATGGCCAGTATGATCTGGTCATCTTTCTTTTCGATCCCACACTGTTTCAGCTGCAAAATTAGTGCTTTGAACTTGGAGAAATATAGCTGCAGGGATTCAAATCTATTTGGACTCAGAGAAATCAGCTCATTTTCGATTTGATGTCCCCTCATCTCATCTGTCTTTCCAAAAAGATTAGCAAGCTTCTCCCATACTTCATTCGATGATGTCAATCCATCAAGATCGAAAAGGAGGTCTCTGGAAATACTCAGACACAGGAGGCCATAAGCCTCATCCCTCCTGTTGTGCCATTTTATCTTCTCTGCAACTGCATTGGGCTCTGCTTCTGTTGCCATAGTCACCCTATAGAGGCCTTTCACTCTCAACAGTATCTCCATCTCTGCTTTCCATTCAAAGAAATTGAAGGGAGTCAAGATAGTTTTTTGTGATTGATCCATAGCTTAGAAAATCTGTCCCGGCTGTCAGTAGAAGGATCCTAGTCACTGATGTCGAACCTGCAAAACAATTTTTGAAGGAGAGAAACAATCTACAATGGCTCTGATACCATGTGGAAATTAATACCAGCAATATATTAAGTTTAATCACAACAATTATCAAGTTATCATGCAAAATCACTCACAAAAGAGACTGAATATGGAGCTGTAACACTAAATTGTATTAACTGAGTGTACAAGAGCCAACCCTGTAATAACATAGGCTGCTGAATAAATAATACATCAAAGATTTAAATGCATGAGGAGAAAATCAAATCTAGCATAAAGCAGGCTTACTAAAGATAAGCAAATCCCCCATAGGTGTAAAAGCTGATCCCAAATCTGTAATGGAGCTCACGAATTGGCAAAAAGGATTAAGCAAGCTAAAGAATGGTGGAATGGCAGCTCATACATGCTTTATCATGGAGAAAAGAGAGGAGGATGTGTAGGACAAAAAACTAGTCAACCTCACCTAGTCTAGCTTTTCCTTTTGCCTTAAAACACTGAAAAAGCAGAAAAAACAGAAGGGCACCTAGGAGGCCAGTAATAAAGCAGAATTGATTCCTTTAGCTCTCCCATGCACTACATGAGTCAAATAGGGCAATTTTGACCATCATGGATAGGCAAATGACAACTTGCACAAGGTGGGACACATGAACTAGGCTAATAAGACAGAAATAATTAAATTAATGTCTAAATGGGTAAACTATGGGTTGATTATTCTAACAGTCTACTGAAGGAGAATTCTTGTGGAACTTAGAGTGACCTCCTAAAATATAGGGATTGGTCCCTGGGGCACATAAGCTCATGCATGGTGATGCAGTAAGTGGTAGATAACCCCTAGGTGTTTCCCCCATACTCTAGCTAAGTGATCATGAAATCCTAATATAGGTAAAATGACCAAATAGACTATGTTGGATAATGCAGGATTAATTAATACTAACACCCCCCCATAATCCTATCTTTGGACAACCTGGGACCTGGAAAATAGGCCAAAAATCACCCATACAATATAAATGCAATAAAATACTACTTAATAAAGTAGGAAAATGCAGAAAACCTCATGGGAAGCCGCCCTCCCCCCCCCCGTCCGCCGCCCCCACCTCCCACCTCAAAATAAGAAGGAGATCAAGAACAATAAGTCAAGACTTTATACCGAGAAGAGATATGAGGTAAAAAATATATTTTAGTTAAGGAATTGGTAAAAATATATGCAATCTACTACTCTATAGGGCATTAATGCAGTGTGATAGTATCCTCATGCACTAGTTCTCGAATGTGATGCATGTGTACTTTAATTTGTTTTGTTTGTTGCTTCTAAAATAGATCATTGGATATATTTATGGTACTCTGTTTGTCACAATAGATGTCTACTGAAGGTTAAGTCTGAATCCCAAATTCTGTCAAGATTCCATGCATCCAAGCTTCCTAAATAATTGCATTCACAATCCCCCTATACTCTGCTTCTGTTGATGAGATTGCAAGGGATGATTACTTCTTACTGGGCCAACAAATTGTCCCATATCTCAACATAAAAACAAAACCTAAAGTGGATTTCCTATCATTCCCATCTCCAACCGAGTTGAAATATGTGAATTCAATGAGATCTAATTATGCATCAACTGTATAATGGATCCAATCTTCTCTAGTAGCCTGCACATAGTGCAAAATGTGCTTGTTTCCTTCAAGTGAAGATCATGTGGCTCCTGCATGTATATGGAAGCAACACTCACAACATAGGATACATTTGGTCTTGAATGTGTGAGGTATAGAAGGATCCCAATGAGCTGTTTGAAAAGAGTGTTGTTAACCAATTGTCTAGAACCACCTCCTTCTATCCTAATTCCAAATAGGAAGGGAAAAGGGGTTTCCTTATAGTCTTCCATGTGGAATATTTTAATCAAATATGATGAGTATCTATACTGTGAGATCATGATTCTCGAAGTATTTTGACTTACTTTAAGACTAGTGGTATGTCTTAACATTCCTATATTTTTCATAGTGAATGTTGTAATAAAAGCTGACTTGATGCTTCTCAATCCAATAGTAGAGCTTCTAGAAATAAGAAAGTCATCCACGTATAGGATGATCCCCATTAGAGGAAATTTCAACTCAAAATGATCCTTTCAACAATAATTCAAATTCCATGTCACCATGTGTTAGCCAATGAAATTGCTTTAAATTTGAAATATCGTATAGGTCTTAAACAATTTTTTAATATAAATTTGGGGATAGGTATCATAACAAAAACTACTTTTTTGTTCTTATTTTCAACATATCTCCCTATGTTGTTAGTTAAATTTCGATTGGTAGAGCTCCCTGGATGCAAAATTAAATTATGCATCCAACGAGTACCCACTCGGCATACTTTTGATGGACCCTACTTCCCCAAAACCAAGAAATTCATGAAAAACGTCATGATGACATTATGATCATGTTTTTTCAGGAATTTCTTGTTTTTTGGGTAGCGGGGTCTGTCAAAAGTATGTCGAGTGGGTACTCATTGGATGGGGAATTTAATTTCACATCCAAAAGTCTTTCCCAATCTAAATTTGAGTAAAATCATAGGAAGATATGTAAAAAATACGAATAAAAAAAGGAGTATTTTTCTTTTATTCCTCCAAAATTAATAATTATTATTTTATTATTTTAACTATTATTTTATTATTTTTCTTAGGAGGCCCATTTTGAGTTGAAATTTCCTCTAACGTCTTTCTTCTGCATGTAAACATTACATTCAAATATGCATTAATCAAATTTATGTGACATGAGAAAGGATTCCATGTCGGAATACCATGCCCTTGGGGATTATTTGATCCCATAGAGAGATTTCCTTAGTTTATAGACTAAGGATGAATCTTCAATGTACCCCTCAGGTTTTTTCATGTATATTTCCTCTTTCATATGACTGTGGAGAAGGTTACTCTTCAAATCCATGTGATTTACCTCCCACCTACTTGAAGTTGTTATTTCCAAGACTAGTCTGATGGAGTCCATTGTTGCTACTAGAGTGAATGTCTCATTGTAGTCAAGCCCATGTACTTGTGAGAATTATTTTTCCACCAACTGAGCCTTGTACTTGGTTTTGGTTCCATCAGATGATAGCTTGGTCTTGTAGACCCATTTTCACTGGACTAACTTCCTCCTAAGAGGCAAGGTGACAAGATCCCAAGTTTTGATGTCTTGTAGCAAATCAAATTCCTTATCCATAGTTGCTTTCCATATTGGATCATGGAAATCCTATATAAATGATTGAGGATCTAATCCCATCATCATGAAACGCTTCTCAAGGAGAATTGGTTCTAAATGGGAGAGTGCAACATGTTCACTTTGATACTGGGACCTCGTTCTTCTTCTATCATGTGGATCCCCAACAACATCCCCAACTACTTTAATGATATTTTGGGCCTAGTTAGGTTGCTGAGTTGGAATAGATGATGGATATAGATCTAGATCCTTTTGAGGTGTAATATCAATTTCAATATCATGTTGAGATTCTTCTGAATCTTAAACATTAAAAAATAAATATGTATCTACAAATGGAAATAAAGGAGATTTTATACCTTCATCTGGTTCACATGATAGATGAGAGTGTATTGAATATGAGTATGGAATAAAGTGTGAGAATGGATTACAACACCCTTTGTTATAATATTCCCAGCTGAGATATTAGACATATCCATTGAGTCGGGACTACATACCACTCGCTTTGGTGGGCTAGTGTGTGTCACATGATATACAAATAACAAACTTACTATAAGAGAGGGTAGATAGAGCACATTGTTGAACTCTCCATGCTGGATTTTAATGGAACCTCTCCCTACAACTTGTATTTGTGAATAATTCCCCATATGAATGCTAGGTCTTCTTTAGAGATGCATAGAGGTGAAGGATTCTTTGGAAGCAACCATGTGGTTGGATGCTCTTGAATCAATTAGATAATCCTTTTCCTGAGAGAAGGTTGCTTTCAAGGCATGGCACCTCTCATATCCTTCTGTCTAGTGTCCATCCTCATATTCTTTGTTCCTGGTGGAAGGGAAATATTGTTATGTTCAAGGAATTTTGAAAGCTTTTCAATGGTTTTATTCATGCATCGGCTCTCTAGATGAAAGCCTCTCATACAATAGGACCACTTAGATTTCTCAAATTTCCTATTCTTTTTCTTCTTGGAACCCAAGGCTCCATCGAAAGGGATATGCTTCTCCTTTGAATTCAAATCAACATTTTTATTCTCCTTTCATCTTTTCTTCCATTTATCTTGCACATTCCCAGAGTCTCCAACTAAGAGGGCCTGATTCTTGGAGGCATTGAGCACTCCCATCTGAATAATTTTTTCTTGCTACTGGATCAATGAATCTACAAATGCATATAGATAAAGAATTTTCCAATTTGGTATGGATAATATTTTGGAGTGGAATTTGAATAAAAATATTCAAAATTATGAGCCAAGCTTGCTCAAAATTGACAGCACAAGGTGTTCATCCTTCCTCTTTATCCCGCATTACTTGCATTGCAAGACTAGTGCTTTGTATTTCAAGAAGAATTATTGAAATGTGTCAAATTTGTTGGGCTAGATCCCAATGATATCACTCTCTATAATATGGCCTCAATATCACACAACAATATTTGAACCCAAAATCTGACGACTTCCGACGAAAAATACTGTGTCGTCGGATTTCACTTTGAAATTATGAATTTTGATTAATTTTTTTTATGATTGATAGAATAATAAGTTGTATTTTCGGCATTCTGCATGTTGAATTTTTTACATCCTCATTGTCATATTTTCAATGTCTCGTTGTCATATTTTCAACGTCTCATTGTCGTATTTGCGATGTCTAATTGTGCACTCAAGGTCCTTATGGATGGTTGAGAGGCACTTGAAATTTTTGAAGGGTTTGGTTAGACAACGAGCACATGCTAAGGGTTATATGATGGAGCAATATATGTTATACCAAAACATATTGTAATTAGTGAATATCTTCCTAATTTAGTGTCAAAGCTCAATTTACGTCACATTTGTGATCCAAACTCCAACAACAATTTTGACGAGGAGTACTTGAAGGGGAAAGGTAGATCGAGGAAGGTGAAAGGTAATTATTAGCTAGTGGATATTAATTAATATGATGATCACCATCTTCATCATGATCATTTTCATCACCATATTACTCATGATCTTCTTCATCATCATCATGATCTTCATCATCGCCATCATGATCATCGAAATCTTCATCATAATCACCATATTCATCATCATCATCCTCATCATCATCATCATCATCATCATTGTCATCATCATCGTCATCTTCATCTTCATCATCATCATCATCATCATCATCATCCTCATCTTAATCATCATCATTGTCATCACCCTCTTCCTCATTGTCATCTTCATCATCATCATCATCTTATTCATCATGATGACCATCAACGTCATCACCATCTTCATCATCATCATATTCATCTTCATCATCATCTTCATCTTCATCGTCATCGGCATCATCATCAACATCATCACTATCATCATCATTGTCATCTTCATCGTCATGATCATTATCGTCATCACCATCATCTTCATTGTCATCGTCGCCATCATCATCATATGCTTGTGTGGGTTGTGGTCCCCTTGTTGACTCTTGGTCCTTTATCTTACCTTAGGTTCATTATTGTGTCTTTCCTACTAGGGAACTAATATTTAGGTTGATTTTCCTCATTAAATATGTATATATTACATCAAAAAATAAATTACATATAAAAAAACATTAAATATTAAATATAAAAATAAACATTACATAAAAAATAAAAATTAATAAGAATAGAAAATAAATAAATAAAAATATAAAACATAACAAACATAACAAACAAACCAAACATTTCAAACTGAATTACCTCCCCAACCGTGAGAATGCATTTTCACTTACCTCACCAAGCCTAGAGCGTGGAGGTCGCGGAGGTTGCCAAGAGACTGTGTTTTCACTTATCTTAGCAATCCCGAATCTAGGAGGTTTTTGATATTTTGTAAGGGTCGTCGAGGTCACGTAGGTCACATAGGTCGAGATGCTACAAAAGAGAGGTCATAGAGGTCTCCAAGAGGACACAATGCCCCAAAAATTAGTTAATACCTTCCATTTAACTCCATATTACTCTATAAAATTTCTGAATGTTTCAATGTTGCGAATGGAAAAATGCTTTTGCAAAAATTCAATCTATTAGATTTGGTTTAGGGTGAATTTTACTCTATTAATGGATATGAATGGATAAGATTGTCCCTATTGTATGTATATTGATTCTTGCACTACATATTTCACATGTTCTTCATTTGCAATCATTTCATTTCGTGAGATAACAACTTGAACAAAGAGAGAACTCATCACATGATTACCCCATGGTGAATTGGTAAATGATTTTCTTAGTATGAAACATTGGTATCTTTTGAAAATTTTTGAAGAAGGGGTGTGTGAAGATGCACAAAATACAGGGGGTTAAACATACCTATACGTTTATGGGTTAGTATCAAGATTCTCTGCGTTAGAGGTAAGACGATATCTAGGATTTCGATAACTAGTCCAGGTTAGATATTCATTATAGGAAATTTCAACTCAAAATAGGCCTTTTAACTTTAACTCAAATTCCAAGTCATCATGTGTTAGCCAATGAAATTTCTTTAAATTTGAAATACCATATAGCTCTTAAACACCTTTTTAATATAAATTTGGAGATAGGTATCATAAAAAGACTACTTTTTTTGTTTGTAATTTCGACATATCTCCCCATGTTTTTACTCAAATTTCGATCAGGAGAGCTCATTGGATGAGGAATTAAATTGTGCATCCAAAGAGTACCCACTCGGCATACTTTTGACATACCTCTCTACCCTGAAAACAAGAAATACCTGAAAAAAATGTGATGATGACATCATCATCATGTTTTTTTCAAGTATTTCTTGTTTTTGGGGTAGCAAGGTCCGTCAAAAGTATGCCAAGTGGGTACTCATTGAATGCGGAATTTAATTCCGCATCCAAGGATCTCTCCTAATCCAAATTTGAGTAAAAACACGGGGAGATATGTCAAAAATACAAACAAAAAATAGTTTTTTTCTTTCCTTCCTCCAAAATTAATAAATATTATTTTATTATTTTAAGTATTATTATTTTTTTTTTTTTTAGGAGGCCCATTTTGAGTTGAAATTTCCTCTAATTCCTATACCATTAACAATATGGGCATAATGAAAGTGTTTGGTTAAGCTTGGCCCTCTACTTGGTAACAATATTGGGTGCAGTTTTTTCATCATAACATGATCATAAGGTAATCAATAAAAAATATTATCATTGGTAAATTGATCTCTTTAACCTTCTAATCATACCCATATTCTATTGTACTGTTTTAAAGCTCAATCATGGCAATTGTAATTACCCAATTTTTACACTCTAGAGTTAGGGGGTTTGAATATCCACCACTAAAATGCTATCACTACATGGGAAACAAAATCCATTGAGATACTTTCATAAGGTCTACTTGGTATTCGTAATGGAAAGTGCAAATAAGTTCCCTATTATTTGGTTTACTAGTGCTATAAATTACACAACCTATGATAAAAGTTGAAATATATTCTTACATCTTAGGCTAGTAAACATGTACTTGTAGATTTTCAATGGTATTCCAAACACCAAAATTTATATAAATTTAATAACTTTGAGATTCCATCATTAATTTAAATGCTTATAAATTTAAGAAGTGTGAGCTTCCATCATCAACTGAATTCTTCTTCCTTGGGGCATCGATGAAAGTTGGTCTTTCCTTACTAGAAACAAGTTTGCATGTAGTTTCATATGGAGGTTCAGTTTACAACTTGATGATGCTTTCCTTCGGTCATTCTACACCATTGAATGTATTATGACAAAAAAAACAATTTAGACAATAAAAAATTTCAGCGTTTAGCATTTGTAAACCATTGTAATTTTGTAGAACCATATAGGATGTTGCATGGCTTACAAACTTCAGGAAACCATAGCCTACTGATTCTCCAGTTTGTTT
The DNA here is from genome assembly GCA_001517045.1 of Pseudotsuga menziesii. Classification (NCBI taxonomy): domain Eukaryota; kingdom Viridiplantae; phylum Streptophyta; class Pinopsida; order Pinales; family Pinaceae; genus Pseudotsuga; species Pseudotsuga menziesii. The sequence continues at coordinate 35,530 of LPNX010636314.1, forward strand.
ATTACGAATAATATTAAGAGAAGGAAGGCATTGGGTTGAAGAAAAACATGCATGCAAGTAATTATTATTCATCCAATACAATAAACCTTTGATCCAATACTGTAAACATCATCTAACATGTGGGAAGAAGATTCCATTCATGGTCTAAATGAAGGTACTAGGGAAATTGCTAATGCCATGAAAGGGAATTACCAAACAATAATAGGTACCAAAATTAGTCTTTAAATTTATTTTCCATACATTTTTAGGTTCCATATGAACTTGGTCATATCCTAAAGGAATGCCATTCTTAGAAAATCCCCCCCCCCTTCCAATTAATTAAGAATGCCAACCATTTTTTGGTAGAGGATAATACTTTTTAATTAAGAATGTCAACCATTTTTGGATTTGTCCCTTCGCAGAATCGTCCATTCTAAAATATGAACGAGAACCATTTGGTCTCAATGAAGCAGACTTTAATCCTTCAAAATTATGTTCCATTCCAAATTCAAAATAGAGTAAATTCTAAGGGCTTAGGGATTATGGTGCCTCAAAGTTGAAGTGTTTAGGGAAAGATTCCATCTCTTTGAGGTTATAGGAACACTTAACACTAAATTATTTTTTGATTTTGTATAACAGATATCTGAATGCACTTAATAGCGATCGTAAAACACATATACTAAGATAAAATATCATACACCAACTGAAAGTGAAAGTGATAAGAACCGTGCCTAATCCTAGGGCTATGGAGTTATTAGTTGAATGATTTAGGGTTGAGGTGAGACCCTGCCTTCATTTGTAGGATATTTGTTAATGTAATGACTAAGGTAGGGCCATTCACTCTATTTGGAGGGTTTCCCTAGGTAGGGTTTGAAGGTAAAGTATGGAACTTTTAAGGGCCTCTTGATATTTGGGTGAAGTCATGATTGAAGGATGATTTCATTAACCGTTTCATATGTGATTTTTCTTTAATAATTCATGGTTTCATATAATTCTTGGGTTATTTTTTACTTGTTGTGAATCTTGTGATGAGCATCTTTGGAAGATCCCTCCTAAAATGTTCAACTTAGTGAATTAGATCCACATGGTTGTTAGAGCATGTTTATAATAGTCTATGTAGACCTTCTTTCATACAAGTTAGCCAACCATGGGCTAGGCACAAATTTGGACAATACAACACCTTAAATTTAGGAAAATCATAAACATTATTTTTTAGGGATCTTCCTCTTGTGCTAGACGAGAGCCAACCTAAATTGAGAGGAAGAGTTGTAGCGACAATATACAACCCTCTTAAGTGAGCATAGGGTTACACTTTGTTCAAGGATTTGAATATCTTTGAGTGTAGATTTGGATGGTAAAAGGATCCTTAATAATCCACATTGTTTTACCATCACTAGTCTTGAATTTGTATTGACTTGCATGTCTTAAGAAAACAAAGAATCATAACCCTATTTTATAGAATAGGTTCCATGCAAAGGGTTTTTAAACTAGACTAGCTTGTCCTTACCTTGCCTCAGCTTAATAATTATTAATGCCAATTCCTTTGTATATGCCTTCCATTATTCTGCAAAATCGTACCCACACCTCCATATGAACCTTTTCTACATGAAAGTGACCATTCTACAATCCGTAGAGGAAGATCCAAATGACCTTTGGTACCCTAATCTAAGTGTACTCAACATTATTTTATTTTTTCTACGGTAACCACCCTAAAAACTAAGGTTTCCTAAGTGACCATTCTAGAAGACATGCCAAGTTTATATATTATGTTCATAACTTCACTCTTGGAGTATATTGGCATGAAATAAGTATAGATATAATATTTGCTAGAAAACATATGCATATTTACAAGACACGGGAAAGATAAATGATGCATTATCATGACATACTTTTAAATTGTAGCTGCTTTAAAACAATTTTATTTATAGCTTCAAATTTGCATCTTTTCATATTTCGTTTTTATTGCTAGACATGTTAGAATAAGAAGATATTTTAATCTCATAATGTTGCTTTGGATATGATATTTACTTCAATTGTTTTCCATCATTTGCACCTTTAATGGTTGTTAAGAAAATTGTTCATACTTGATATTACATATGCAATTCTGAATCATTCTTTAAAAAGTAAACACATCAAATTCATATGTAGAATGTGTCGTTAAATATAGGCGTATATCTTTGTCTCAATTCATAGTTATTTTACTGTAGCCATAAGATTTTGAGGAAGGTATTATTTCTATTTTGAAAGTATTCAAGTGAAGGAGTTGAAGGTTTGGAATCCGAAGTTGAAAGGTTACTAAAATATTGGACCAATATACATAAGCAAGGTACACAATTTTGATTTCCAAGTCCTACTTTCATTATATCCAAACCATATTTTGGAAATAAGTGTTTGCTAAGAAGATATAAATGTTGGAAATAAGTTAACTGTTGTGTAAGTTATTTAGTTAGGGCATGATTTTCTAGTTTAGAAAGAGAGAAATTATATTCATACCAACAAATGAACAAATTTCGTCAATGGTGCTGAAATTTCCTAGAAACAAAACTAAATAAAACTATACAAATAAAATTTCATTAGTTTTAAAAAAATAAACTTATACGCGAGTACATTAAAAGTTAGTTTCTTGTATTCCACTCATTAGTTTCTCACACTAAAAGTCTATGTGAAGTAAATTTCTAAGTTTACTCTATTTGATGATGTATGTACTAACTTAAATACTAAGGTATTAGATATGATCATATATATATATACATCTAATCAATTTCTTTAGAGTGACGAAGGGTGAGTGCAAGCATGGGTTTGAGTTGGGATTCATCGTACCTACAATTAGGAAAGGAAACACCCCATCGCATTGGACACACAACCATCGATACCTATGGAATTAGCCTTGTCCATGGTGTAACAATCATCTCACTAGAATAATTTGAGGACCTCCTTGGTTCTTCCACCTTAAAATATTTTGTCATCAAGAGATAAAATTATTCAATAGCCATAGGAATCCATGTGTAATGGACATGCACAACACAATGAGTAAGCAAGGCCAATTGAAAAACACACTTACCCTAGAATCTTGTATCTATAACATTGTTTTGCATTCATGTATTGACTATAAATATCTACTAGAGGCCAAGTTAGTCCCTGCTCTTGTTTTTATTGTTCCCGGTTAAAGGAAAATAGTTCCTTAGATATGAAACTAGTTATCTAATATGCTAAGTACAATAGTTTGGTTGATTCCCACCACCTATTAATGGAATTTCTCAATCGAAATATGGTACCATGATAAAATTTGATAGTAGCATATGATAGCATGGACAAAGTGACATGGCCTTCAATCTGTATCGTGGGATGTGAGAACCCATCATTTCCCTAAATAAATTCACTTTTTTTAGTGTTATCTAAGCATGTGTTGGTGTGGCTTCTTTCGAACATGGCAGGAAATTTCATCAAGAAATAATCCTAAGTGGGTTTGAATCCAACATCTTCTTAGGGTTTATCCTCATATACATATATGCTAACTGGATTTGGACCTTCCACCTCTCTAACAAACCTACCAGTGGAACAACACATGCCACCAATCTCACATCATCCAATTCATCCCACCATTGGTCGTTGACCCCTCCAACAAAACATCCACATGTGCCATCATTATTCAATCTGGTCCATACTATTATTATCCATGGAAGTTATTATTCAATCTAGTACTCTCTAATCACATTCTGTATAATAATTAATTCTTTCTTGTAAACAAAAATATGGTTAGGGACATTCAAGGAATACTTGAAAGAATATATATGACAACAAATTGAAGTACCAAAAAGGCCTCAAAGAACAAACATTGCTTCCACCCGAAGGGGTTTGCAGAGACAAAATTATTTGATGAATAAATACCCAAGAATGGGTATTGTTAGCTCCCTCTAGTTGAGAATCTCAATGTATGGATGATGTGAAGGAACAAGAAGACTATTCATACTATGAGGGTTTGGATTTCATTGGAGGCAATCTCCTATGATGACCAAAGAGACAAGAAATGGTATCTTTCCCTCCTTGAGGTAAACACTTCCAAGGTATAGATCCCATGGAGGAAGGAGACAAGGATCCATACTATGAAGGTGGAACTTGTGGAGGAATGAGACAAGAAAGGAGGGTTGGTTTTCTTGGAAAGGAGCATTATAGTTGATTTTACCACACCAGGTAGATCTGAACATTTATGGCCTTCCCTATCCCTCTGCAAACTCCTTGGACCCCATGGACTTATATTATGCTTTAATGTTCCAATATCATCTCCAAAAATTTCCTGTTTATACATATACGCGAGTTTTAAAGCAATAACCGCATGTATACACATATTTTGACCTCAAACCCGCATACATCAGGATGTGTGCAAAATGACAAATTTTTTTGTAGTTTTCCTCATTTGAATCCGAATAGCGTTCCTCTTGGCCTTTTAAATTCCTTGCGAATGCTCAGATTCGACCCTCCATTACCTCTTTGGAGTGCTATATATAGAACCCCTTAGATACATTGAAGGAGGAGAGATTGAATAGCAAGAAAACTATAGTCCATTGTTGCCTCAAATTTTCTCATACTTGATTATGCATCCCTTTGTCCCTTGGATCACATAGTGTTATTCCCAAGCTTTCCTTTGCTTTGTCATATTTCTATTGAGAGATGGAGGATTGAAGTGGTTGAAGCCCAGGTGGAGGAGTCAGTGTCTATGGTTCGTAGAAGTGTCGACAGAGTTTGTCAGTATGGTATCTCTGATTTATTAATAGAAATATCTTTTCCTCTCCAATTCATGTACATTTTAAATATTAATATTGAATCCATGGATGTATTTAATTTCTTATATATGGTTGATTGTATATGCTAGAATAGCTTTAACACATTTATATATATCATGCTTGCTTTGTTTTTTGTTGAGAGAAAATTGTAATTGCAATTGCATTGGAAAACCTCAACAAGGATCTACTTCAGCCGTTCGGAATAAGGTACGATTCGATATCCCTTAGTGTTAGATTTGCTTACTGTTCTTACTTATTGGGAAAGATTGATTTCTGGTGTCATACTGTCTATTGTGGTACCTCTAAGCCATAGGAAGTTTCTATTTGTAAAAAAATTGGTGACTCCACTGGGGAGGTCCCTAGTTGTTTTTATTTGGGGATTGGGTATTCAATGGGACTGAATTGATCTTTATTTCTATGTTTCTTTGTCGGTTCTGGAGGTATGTTTTCCCAGTAGTGTCCTATAGGATTAATTTGGTCTTGGATTATTAATTTTTCCTATTTTTCTTCCTTTTTCTTCTTATACATGAGTATTTTCATTACAGACGTGTATACACGTGGTTTTCTCTTGAATTCTCATTTATGTACGTAGGTTTACTGCATACAGTTTCGTATGCTTTGGTTTTGTGATTTATATGGAGGATTGAGTGTTGTTGGCTGAGTTTTGATGATTGATGAGTCTTCTTGGGTACTGTTGGTGTCTATATACAACCTCTGTTTTTTACCAGAGACCCCTTTTTATTTGTTTTTAATTAGGTTTTGTTCTTTTCATTCATTTATTCTTTTTTGTTTTGGGATTAGTGCATTAGGTCTCTTTGGTCTTGGTGGGTTTTTTGGTTGTTGTTTGTGAGTGGTTTTAGGGTCTGAGAATTTTAGAACGGTTTGTTAGTGCTTTTTATATATCATTTATTTCTAAAAATACAAAAATATTTTTATTTTGCATCATTATGCATCCTTGAATTTTTGCATTCACATGGTAGTTGCATTAGGTTTTTCATACTGAATTATAGTCAGGTGTTCATTTAGGAATGATTTCATTCTCATTTCAAGGAAAAAACTTGCGTCTCATGTAGTAGCATACCCTATTTTTCATTCGACAAAGATTTGCACTTGGCATGGTTTGTTAGGTATGCAATTTTATTTCACTAGTGAGTGTTCATCTCACTAGTTGCATGGCCATTTCCCTTTGAGTAATTACAATCATTAAAATCAACGCTTAACTAAAATGAAATACACATTTTTCTTTTATAGGGTTCACCAACAAGATTAGGTTTTAGAGTCTTGGAATAGTTCATTGTGATTCAATTATCCAAGACTACTAAACAAAAACAATTAGGTGTTTGTCCAAGAGAGAGTGAGAAATCATTGGTATAATTAGTGTTTCTCAAGAAACACCTCTTACACAGGAGTCAAGTGTGAGGCAATACATGCGATTGTGATTGGGATGACCTCTAGTCACTTCCTGTGAGTGCCATAGATATTTCCAGGATCATATTCATATCTAGGGGCCTTTGAGGTATGAGTTGTGCTTTGAGGCTTCAAGCTTTGCTACCTGTTATCCACCTGAATGGCACCTCTCCATCCGAGTGCCGAAATCCCTCATGTTGGCACACAAAAGGACATCTATGGATTGAGGGTTTCCCAAAACACTATAGATGGGATTATTATAAAATACATTCCTCATCCATCCAGCTGGTTACTTTCAATTTTTAACTATGTCAAGTTATATCCGTGACCCTATATATATGCAACTCGCAGATCATACGTGAGAGTCGGTTGTTGCAAGTCGTGGATGGATGTATACACGGTTGCTCTTATAGCAACTCACGGATCATACGTAGGTTGTCATTCTTGATACCCATGAATATGTCCCTTTGACATTGAAAATAAAAACACATGATTACTTGAGATTAGTTAATCCATTTGCCTTAATCTCCTTAACTGTCTCAACCTCCTCAACCTTCGAAACTGCCTTATTTCACCATGTATAAATACAGGCCTTGGGGAGGGTGTTTGGTACACACACTTGGAGAGCAGAGTTATGCTGGAGGAGTTTATACATAAGTCTTTGAAGCAGTGGAACTCAGAATCCTTTGGTTGCAGAGGAGTCCTTGTCTCAAGCATTGGGTTGTAATCTGAACTTCCTCATTATTGTTAATAAAGAGAATCCTTCTTCCATATATGTTTCATGTATTGTGGTTTGATAAATGTTTATGTTTCAATACTGTATATGATTTATCTAACCTATTTATATATATATATGAATCATCTTGTATTTGGAAGATTGAATCTTGACAGGTGAAGGAGAAAACATCCCTAAAGACTTTGGAGGAGAAGGAGAGCAGAAGAGGACAAGCTAGGATGGACCATCTTGTAACGGGTAAGTCTTTCCCATCCTCCTATTTCCTTTACTGCACTGTAGAGTCAATTGTCTGCAAGTTTATTGAGTATGTTGGTAACCCCAGACCTTCGGTTATAAGGTGTTTATTCCTGTACAACAGAACTGGTGACTCCACTGGGGAGCCTAGACTGCTGTAGGTTGTTTCTGTCACCCCTGACCAGTCTTTGCTTTGAAGTCTGTGTGTGATCTTTTATCCTGGTTCATAGTTGCCTCAGTATTTGAAAGTCTTGGGAATTTTTCTTGTTTTTTGAGAAAAAATTTATACCTATCCGCGAGTTACTCTTTTGCACAGTCACGGATACAAGCCTGCATACGCAGGTTGCACTTATATACAGTCGCGTATATGCCTGGAAGTAGGGATTTTTTAAGTTAATATTTGCTTGTTCCTTTCTTTGTGTAATACCTATTTGTGAGTTTATTTTCTTTATGAATGCTGTGTAGCTTGTCTGAATACCTTTGGTGATCACACTTTGTGCTTTTTCGAAAGCCCTTGATTCTCTTTTGCTTGGATTATTTCCTATTTCCATGCTGAAGTAGTTTGGCCTGTTTGGGTTGTAGTTTAAAGTGTCTCTATCTAGATCAGTGATCAGGGTCTTGGGCTCTGTTTTTCCAGTCTGTCTTTTGACAGTGGCTGGTTGTCACTTGCCTTTATAAGTCTACAGTGATTTTTGTCATTGTGTGCACCCAAGCTAGGGTTCCTAGCCTTCCTTTGTTGGTTGTCTTTTGGTTCTGTCAACCTGTTTGCTTCAGTTTGTTGCTTTATACAGTTTATTTGATTCAAGTTTTCTCAAGTACAGTGCATTGTAGGTGCATGGTAGAATTTTGAGTATTTTTAAAAGTGAAAAAAAACATTGTTAAGATTTTGCATTTTTTTTTTGCATAAGTAGTGTTTATTTCAATTTAAATATATTATCTCAAAAACTACAAAAAATATAGGCTTAGTTTCTTCTATCCCTGCTTTCAATTCATCAATACATATATGCAAAAAAGAAAAAGAAGTTTTCTTTTATAATGGTAATTTTGCTTTGAATACACCTTTACTTTTATTGATTTCTTATTGAGTCAAAACACCACAAGTACACCACCTCCATTTCCTTCTGAGTAAGAAACAACCCTTTAAAATAAATGCATAATTTAAAATTTACTAGAAAGTTTTGTTTTTAGGGGCCTTTAACCTACTAGCTTAGGGTAGAATTGTGGGCTAGGAAGTGTAAACTTCCCACAAGTTATAAAACTAAGACGTAGTGGACCTTTCTTTAGGTAAATCCTTGACTTTATCGAATGTATCTAGGAAGCTCCTCTCAAACGGGAGTTAAGCACGAGGCCACGTGGAGGCTTGGACAGAGGAGATAACCCTTCGAATCCTTGTTAAAGCATAACTCAGGAATTTTACACATCTGGGGATTTTGTCCTAGACAGAGTTTCAGGCTCAGCTACCCTGCCCATGGTACGAGTCTGGCTTGCGACTGTCCCCCCAGACTGTTGGTATAGCCAAGGTAGCCTTTAGTATCTTGTCTTTTAGGGTTCATACCTAGGTAAACCGGAAGGTTATTTCTGGTTCACCTTGAACGAGCTTGGAAGGTAACCCTTGTTGAAAGTGTAGGAGGGCGGTTGGGTGATTCCTCCACTTGTGCCTAAGAACCACTTCAAGCACACCAAGTAATCATTCATCAGCTTTCTTCGGGAAAGTATATCTTTTACCCTTATTTGATTGCTTGAGATTTTAGGATTTTTATAGTGTATGCTCTATGGTTTTTCCTGTGTTTAGTTGGCCTTAGGGTGTGATTTGTCAAATTTCTAATTCTAGAGGACCAACCTATTAGAAGGTCAAGAAGGTTGAGAAACCTTCCTCCTCTCACCACATTGGAGCCTCCACCTTTACCCCAAAGGTGGAGATTAGAAACTGACGGTTCATTTGAACTAGTAGGGATAAGTGAAGTTCTTGGTGAACCAGAACTGATAGCTAACCATTCTGATTTTGACATAGTTGAGATAGAAGAATTGCATACTGACAAGTTTGCATGAAACTTTAACACCCCCTTGACTAATTTAAACAATCCTGTGATCATTCAGGTTAGACCTTTTGATTCACCTGTATTAGGTGTCCCTGTGGTTAGGATCATGTCTTCTGTGGAAGAAATTTCTTTTGTGTTCACCTCAACCCTTCCGGTTGAAGGGGTACTACCTCCCTCGGTAAGTGCCCCTAGATCTAGTTTACCTTCTACACCTTTGACTCGAGCGAGCCGGGTGGTTCAACCGCCGGTTCACCCAAACCTAGTAGGTACTTCTGGTAACATGGTTACTGGGATTCCCAGTATCCCTACTATTCCTTCTTCCTTTCCTTATACTACCCAGAGTAGTCCGGTAGGATCCTCGGCCTTTGTCCAAGGATTTCCTTGGAATGGGGGGAACATTCCCCCATCCAGTCCATACGTAGGTCCATCTCCTTCCTATGTAGGAGTGCAGTTTGGGAGCAATACCTCTTATGGGAAAAGTTTCCAAACTCCAATTTCGGTCCCACACACAAGCTCTCTCTTTTCGTTGTTTAGTGGAGGGATACCTGCTCCTGTCTTTCAGACCCCTGCTTCTATGGGGACGTCCCGAACTTATTACACTGCACCTCCCATACACAATCCTATGGCTTATGGATGGAATCAATTTTAGAGCAACCTTCCCACTCCACAACTGGTGTCAGGGGACAACCCCACTTTTACCCATGGGCATTCGGGGGTAGGTCCCTCTAATCCATAAGCCGACACATTTAGTACCCCGATTCGACCCAAACTTCCATTTCTGGCAACCTTAAACTTGCCAGATTTGTCAAAATTGATGAATGACCCGATGAGGCATGACCCCTTGTGGCCACCTGTTCCCACCAAATTGCCATCGGACATCCCTAAGTTCAAAGGAAAAACTGGTGAAGATCCTGGGGCTCATGCCACCACATTCCATTTATGGTGTTCTTCAAATTCGCTGAATGAAGATTCAGTGAGGTTGAGGCTGTTCCAGAGAACCTTGATAGGTATGGCAAAAAAATGGTATATTGAACTTCCTTCTGCTACTTTCAGTAGTTTCTGGGATTTGGCTAGTGCATTTCTTATCCACTTTCAGCTTTCGGTCCGATATGATTTCGGAACGGACTTGTTGTCTACTTTTAGGCAAAACAAGGCTACCCACATCTTGGATCACATCCAAGAGTGGAGGAGGTGAAAGAGCCTTATAAAAGCCACTATCCCTCCTGAGTTCATTTTAGGGTGGTTCCTTAAATCACTGTTTCCATACATATCTAAGGACGTATCCACCTCAGGAGTGACAAATGAAGAAGAAGCCAATCTCAGGGCCCAGCAATTGGATTTGATTTATTCACAATCTGGGATCTTATATGAGATCATCCCTGAGGCACTGAGGCCTTCACACGATGCAGAGAAGCCTAAGCCTGGACCCCATGTCGATGGTGTGGTTGGGTCCCTTAATTCTCCCACCATAGAATCTTTGACTAAGCAAATTCACCAGTTGTCTGTCAAGCAGTCTACAGTGGAGGTAGAAAAAGCTTCCCCCTCCCCCCAGAGTGTAAATGTTTTTGCACAAACCTCTCAGAAGGGCAATCAGCAGCCCGACAGGAAGAAAAAGAAAGGTAAAAAGGGAGAGGGAAACCAAAACAAGCAAAAGCCTGCGAACAATGCTGATGGGGGCAAGAAAGAAAAGAAGAAGGTCAAGTTCCCTTGTAATTTGTACCAAGAAGACCACCTTACTCACCTTTGTCCCCTTATGGATGAAGCCCAGAAGCTGCTTAAAGCTCAACAACCGGCTGTTCTGAAGGATCCTTTTCCCCAAGGACAAAACTCTGCTTCAGCTTCTAATGTAGCAGGGGGCACTCAAACTGCCCCTGACCCAAACTATATCAACATGGTTCAATCTTTGACTTTGTTGCAGACAAGGAACAAAAATTATGAGATTGAGACTTCTGAGAAGGGTAAAGTTGTAGGTGAAACTTCGAACCCTCTCACAATACAGAAACCTGCTGAAACTATGCCGAAGATACCGAAAGGTGTCTTCAAGAAGACCTTGCATAACCCAAACGCTAGGGCTACTTCAAACTACTTCATGGTTGAATACTTAGCTCAAACCCCATGTGCAATGTCAGCTTTAGAGGTGTTACAGAGTTGTCTTGCTCAGCGGGATGCCCTCTTAGCAGCTTTAGGCAGCATGGACTCTTCGAGTCTCATGGCGAAATTCATTTGTCTAATGTTAAAATTCGCCTCCCTTACCATGTAGCCCTATCAATAGATGTCATCCATGGTGGTAAGACCATTGGAAGGGCAGTTCTTGATGAGGGGGGCTCTACATGTGTTATGTCCTTGACTTGTTGGAAAGCTCTTGGATCCCCAGAGCTAGTCCCATCAAACACTTTGCTTACTGCTTTTGATGGAAGATCCTTCCATCTGCATGGTATCCTGCTGGCTTTTGAAATTAAGTTGGCAGGTAAAGTAGTGTCTGTTGAAGTAAAAGTGATTGATGCCCCCTTGGACTACAATTTGCTTCTTGAAAGGAATTGGACTTATGCGATGTCCACTATTGCGTTGGCTGTTTTTCATGTGGTGGTTTTTCCACATGAGGGAAAGTTGGTTACTATTGATCAACTTGATTTTACCCAGAAAGGTCGTTTAGAGTCTAATGAGTCTGTTGTGCTATTGGTTGATCAGGTCAAACCTGTTGCACAGAGCTTAGGGGCTGGAATGTACACATCATTGATGGGCACATTTGATCTTCCAGCCCCGGTTAATTACATTGGTTCCACTAGTGTGGGGAAGTCCATCGCTATGGTTGTCGATAGGACTGATCCTTAGGTTATCCCAACTCCCCATGAACCAGAAGTTCCCTTATCGACAGTGGAGGTAGCTTATCAAGCCATCACTCAAGCCACTGTTGATCCCATTCCAGATCCTCTAACATTCTCAAATGATCTAGAAGAAGTCTATTTGCCCGTATGGGTGGAAAAATCTTCGCATTCTATAGATTGTTTAGACACGGTTTTACCTTCCGATGAAGCTATTCTGGAAGCCATGAGTGGACGTGATAAGATTTGTGAGGATCTTCATCATCGATCCTACTTTATTCTAGAACTAAGTAGAATAGAAAACCAAGAGTTTCGAGTGAGACTGTTACAATATGTTGATATACCTATCAATCCCTTGCCTAGGGAAGGAATGTTTCCCGAGGGGAATATGGGAAATATTTCCACCACTATACCTATTAACATCTCTATAAACCCTGATGTCATGGAAAACATATATATAGGTGCAAACTGCTCTCTTGAAGAGATTGCCATCTATACTGCCCTTTTTAAGGAATTTAGCGATGTCTTTTCCTGGTCGTATGAGGAGATGCCAGGCATATATCCATCGATTGTTGAACATGAAATCCGGACATATCCTGATGCCAAGCCAGTTCGACAAAAATTAAGACCCGTGAACCCGCGTAAAGCGGCAGCTATGAAGGCAGAAGTTGAAAAGCCGTTGAAAGCTGATTTTATATATCCCATAGCTTTGACTGAATGAGTGTCCAACCCTGTTCCTATTGATAAAAAGCAAGGGACTATCCACGTTTGTATAGACTTTAGAGATCTCAATAAATCCTATCCTAAGGACAACTATCCCACACCATTTATAGACTAGATCATAGATGCATGTGCAGGAAGTGAGGTGTTTTCGTTTATGGATGGTTTCTTCGGCTACAATCAAATCCAATTCAAACCAGAAGACCAACATAAAACTACTTTCATTTTCCCTTTGGGTACATTTGCGTATAAGAAAATGCCCTTTGGATTGAAAAATGTTGGCGCTACCTTTCAACGGGCTATGAAATTTTCTTTTCATGACATTAAAGCCATTGTTGAACCATACCTTGATGATCTTCCCGCACATTCTCGTAAGAGAATCCAACATCCAGATCATTTACGGTTGATATTTGAGAGATGTAGATATTATAAAATTCGCTTGCATCCCCACAAGTGTGTATTCTGTGTCGAGTCAGGAAGATTACTTGGGTTCATTGTCTCTAGTAGAGGCATTCAGGTGGATCCACTGAAAGTTGAGGCCATTGTAAATTTTCCTCCTCCTCATTCCCTCAGGCAACTTCAAAGCCTCCAAGGAAAGTCTAATTTCCTTCGACATTTTATTGTTAATTATGCCAAGATCACTAAGGGTTTCGTACGCCTGCTCAAACAAGACACCCCATTTATTTGGGATGAAACCGCACAACTTGCATTCGAGGCATTGCAAAAAGCTTTGTTGTCGGCACCCTTATTACGTCCACCAGATTATTCTAGGGATTTTATATTATATCTGGCCACATCGGAGTCAACCATTGGGGTAGTACTAGTCCAGGAGGATGATAAGCTTGTTGAGCATGTCCTTTATTACCTTAGTCGTGCTTTGGCCGGACCTAAACTTAGATACTCCCACATTGAGAAATTAGCCTTAGCAGCTGTTTATGCTGTGCAGAGGTTACATCACTACATTTTACTGAGGACCACCACAGTAGTGGCGGATGTAAATCCGTTCCAATATGTTTTATCCCGATGGATTGTTGGGGGAAAATTTAACAAGTGGATAGTCATTCTCCAAGAGTTTGATTTGGATTTCCAGTTCGCTAAGTCTAAGAAGTCCTTAGTTTTTGCTGAACTTATAGCAGAATTTCCTACTAAAGAAGATGTAGTGGTTGAGGATGACTCATTCCCAGATGAGCACATCTTCCTGATATCTACCTCTGATCCTTGGTACGAAGATATTCTTATATATCTCCAAAATTTGAAGTATCCTACAGCTTCCTCAAGGGAAGAACGACGTAAGTTACGCCTTCATTCCAAGAACTACCTCATTATAGGAGATACATTATATCGACGAGGGGTAGATTCCATTTTGTGTCATTGTCTTACTCATGAGGAAGCGGAGATTGTCCTAAATGATTCCCATAGAGGAGCACGTGGGGGTCATTTATCTGGGTTAGCAATGTCCTAGAAGATATTGTGTGCTGGTTATTTCTATCCCACGATCTTTAAAGATTGTGTGGAAGCAGTGAAGTGTTGTCATCCGTGTCAGCTTTACACCAGGAAAATGCGGTCACATCCTGCTCCGTTATTTCCCGTTGTCTCGGTAGGCCCCTTCATGAAATGGGGGATTGATTACGTGACATGCAACCCAGCCTTGGATGGGGGGCATAAATACATCATTTTCTCTATTGACTATTTTACGAAATGGGCATAGGCAATGCCTACTTTCAAAGCTGACGGGGAAACAATAACTTTCTTTGTATTCAATTAGATTATTGCATGGTTCGGTATACCCAAAGTGATTGTCACTAACCATGGAAGTCATTTTCAAAATAACATGATGATGAAACTGACTACCATGCTCAGATTTAGACAAGAACGTTCTTCTCCATACTATCCGCAAGCAAATGGTCAGGTTGAGGCTGTCAACAAGACTTTAAAAACTATCCTTAAACGGACAATTGATGCAGCCCGCTCTAATTGGCACATCATGTTATATCCTGCTCTTTGGGCCTATCGAACCAATGTAAAGACTGCTACGGGTTTCTCCCATTTCCAACTCATTCACGGTGTGGAAGCAGTTACTCCGATCGAATGTGAAATCCTATCTCTTAAGATAGCCATTCATGTGTTACCTGATACGACTGAGCTTGAGGAACGTCTGGTACATTTAGAACACCTTGATGAACAGTGTAGAGATGCGTTGACTGCTAATCAAGCTCATAAAAATAGGGTTAAATCTCAGTATGATAAATCGTTCAAACCTAGGGTTTTTTCTGAAGGGGAACTTGTCTTGCTTTGGGACCAAGATAAAGAACCTCTGGGGGCAGGAAAATTCAAGGCTATGTGGTTAGGACCCTATGTCATGTCGAAAGTATTAAGTAAGGGTGCATATGAGTTAGTTGATTTTGATGGGAATAAGCTGCCTGAGCCTAGAAATGGGCTCTACCTGAAGAAGTACTACGCTTAGGCTTAGCACTTTTTCTTGTATTTTTATTGTATGTATTTTTATGTACGTTAGGTTGTCAGTTTTGTTTTTTTATGTAGTATCTATTAGTTGTTGCAAATGTCTTCTGAATGGTATATAGGGTTCGTTGATGGCACCAGCCATCATACTTGTAACCTAGCTTCGGCAGCATGGGTTATCTATTCTCCCTCAGGACAGCTTGTTGTTGTGGGAGGCGCTTTTCTAGGTCCTGCTTCTAATAATGTTGCTGAGTATAGGGCTGTCATTGAGCTCCTATGGGATGCTTTGTCACATGGCATTACCCAGCTTGAGGTCCATTTGGACTCTCAGTTGGTGGTTTCCCAACTCAATCGAGCTTATCAGGTACGAAATCCTATCTTATTATGTCAGTTCATGCAAATTAGTTTATTGGAAAGAAATTTTGAGGTTATTATTTTCAATCATATTCCACGAAACCAAAATTCACTGACTGATGCATATGCTAATTACATTTTGGATTGGCATCTCACACACATTTTATAAAAATATTCAATGGACATATGAAAAACATTTGTAAATAAACTGACAACAAACATCAATATATATATATATATATGTAAAATATCTATCTGTAGATAGGTCAAGTCTGATCCTTAGATCCCGTCATATACAAAATGTACAAAAATGTGGATCATAGTCCATCAAAATGCCCTAGAACTAAGTAGGGCCGCCCTGGCCACTAGGACCTCCTTGGTCCCCATGGTCCCTCTGCACTCTAGCTTCCTCAGCCTCCTCGGCTTCGGCAGCCTCCACCGCATCTATATATATGAGCACTGCTCTAACTACTCATCTGAAAATATGTAGCCAAACCGGTGGAACCCCCACAAAAAACTCCTGCATGGCTATAGGGATATGTTCATCCTAGATCCTCTCCCACGACAGGATGAACAAACATGCGAGGGTGTCCTTCAGGGA
Source organism: Pseudotsuga menziesii (assembly GCA_001517045.1). Lineage (NCBI taxonomy): Eukaryota > Viridiplantae > Streptophyta > Pinopsida > Pinales > Pinaceae > Pseudotsuga > Pseudotsuga menziesii. The sequence continues at coordinate 51,663 of LPNX010636314.1, forward strand.
GGACTGGTCCAATATCTACATTTTGACACATGAATAGGGTTAATACTTGTACATATGTATATATCTAGCATTGAAAAATTCATAAAAATTTGAAAATGATAAAAATTAAAAAATTACTTACCTAGCTCTCCCCATGCTCCTCTTGGAGGGAGGACAAGGTTGGGGTCACCCTAGAAATCCATCTCGGCATATGGAAACTGCTCCAATGCTGGTAGCTGTCGTTCCCACCATGTGTAGAAGTCATCATCATAGACACTGTGTACTAAGTCCCCTCCTCCTTTACGGAGGAAGATGTCTCCCCACCTGCTCAGCCTTGGCTGATGTGGATATATGATCGGTAAAGGTATAGCGGGGCTCAATGCTGGTACTCTCGAAGAAGAAGAACGCCACTAATATTCTTGCATAGCCAAAATTCTTGTGTCTTCCTCTCTTGCAGTCGGATAGTTGTCTCCTCATGATGGAGGCAACTCCCGAGCACCAATCATAGAGAGCACCTCTAAAACAGTCAAATGCCACCCTCATTTGATTTCTGGTGGCCAAATGTAAAGATGTTGATCCTGAAAGTCTCACAATGGTACTAGCTAATACCTGGAGAGTAAAATCTTGGATATCTGTAATTGGAATGCTGGTTGCTCTTCTCTAAGTACCCAGTGTACAGAATATGTCTACATAGTTTTGTACACTTAAGGGGTCACCGCCCCTGCCAGTTCCCTCCAAGTTCACTGGTGCTCCCCATCATGACAACCCGGTAATGAAATATATGTCTTCCATAGTAATCTCTAAGGTTTCACCTTGTAGATTGAACATCTCCATATCATGATCCCAATAATTGACCATGAAATCAAGTATGCAGACATTGGCCCGCATGGGTGATGTACAAAATAATTTCAGTATCCCACTGGTTCTTAATGCCTGTATGGTGGGTGCACTTTGGAGTGCCGCTTGGTCCATTATTTCATGCTCCCTTTCCCTCCACTCCAAAACCATATTTTACCTAGCAAATACAAGCATTTTGATTCAGTATTTCCATATCAAAATTCAAAAAAATTTACATATATTTAATATTTTGTCCTCCACGCAGTATCTGCGACTATCTATTTAGACATGTTGCGTACCATCCATGGCTGTCTAGTTAGGAAACCCGCATATATAACGCGTATCCATGAGTTTCCATATCAGCAACCCGCGGATGCACCCTGCTACAGTTTAGGATGGTTTTAAATATTGAATTCAAACTTAAACTTAACATTTGCTTGGATCAATTTAAAGATCTTAGGGTGTAGGCTTACCTGAAGCTGGCAGATTTCGATTTTGTCGGTCCAATTGTCCACAATGATTGATCAAAGGTAGAGGGTAAAACTTGTTTTCTATGGCTCAAAAGTTCAAATGGTGAGTCTGTTTCAATTTTCAACCTATTTATAGAAATTATATTTCATAAAGTGGGTCTTTTTCTATAGTTTGAAATGTCAATCAACTAATACCATACTTTTTGTGCCTTGGAACAAGTTTATCACTTTTTACAAAGTGTTGTTGCTCCAATAGGGTGGTTTTGTTATTTCCAATACATGTTGGCATCTTTTCACTCCACATTAACCTTAGCATTCAACATTTTTCCACGGACTATGGTATTCTAAGCCATTAGTCCCTTGTCTTTACCATTGTTCCTCTGTGGCTAGGACCCTTCTTTCATGAGTATCCTTCTTATATGCCTTTGTCATCCTTTGGTACTCATGCCGCCATTGTTCCAAGTTTATGGGTATCCTCTTAGCTATTTTTCACGCCAAATAGAGCTTCTTTTGAATCTCTTTTTACAAGCTATCCCTTTATAGGACTCCCCGCCCTGATGGAGTTTCTTTAGGCCCAGGTCTAACTCCTTCAAAACAGACTTTACTTCTGAGTTAACTCATCCGTTCAAGCTCGTTAAGAATATGTGAACGGGCATCCGCATTGGTGTTAGCTTATCTCTTTCTTGGACCATGCGGAATAATACGAGAAAGGATCACTCTCTTTTCTTTTGAATTGAGAAGAGTATTCTGAGGTATAGGTTTATCACTTTTCCAGACCTGAGGGACTAAATTTACGGAAAAGGATCACCCAGTTTGAGCTTAGTTTTCTCTTTTTCATGCTCTGGACCTAAACATGAAAAAGATTCCAAGTGTACTTTGTGTCTTTGTCATGCTTGTTAAACACTTAAGAAAAAAGCAACGAGTTTATTGCTGTAAGTCCTATTTCTCGTAACCAAATGGATCTTTCCGAGTGATCTTGCTTTCCTTCACACTCGTAAAACTCAAGCTATTTTATGTTGTTCTAGAAGGAGGGTTGGGTAGGTGGTAATTTAACCTTTTTCGGACCTCCCTCACTAAGTACGAAAAAGGTTCACCTTTTCTTCTTCAGAAGTTAAGAGATTTCTTCTGTGGTTTGTTTTATACTTTTTCGGCCTCAGGAGACTAAATTGGATGAAAAAGGACCCCCCTGGAGTCTTCTTTGGAATTTTCAAACTCTCTAAATGTGAAAACACCGACTGAGCATGTACTAGTTCGGGATCATTAAATCCACGAATCAGTGACACTATCAAGCATTATTTTCCCATCTCTTCAAGCTTGTTAAAAAATGAAGAGGGAACCGAGTTAACTTTCCTGGACTTGTTAAAATTTAACAGGGAAGGTAAGGAAGAAGTTTTCTCTTGTTTTCAGTAATGGCAGCATGTCATCCTTGAACATAGCACTCTTTATTTTCTAATATACATGTTTCAGTATTCACTTTTGTTCAGCTATCACTTTGAGTTTCTTATTCCTCCTCTTGTCCATTATACCTCGGGAATCTGATCATGTATCCTACATGACAGATAAGTCTAGTTGTTCTATCTATTAGTTATACGCTGCCTTGGCTCATCTCTGTGGTGTGCTCACTGTTCAAGGACTCTTCCCAATGTCTGATCTATAGCCTGATCCCATCATTGTTACATCTGTTATCTATTTGTGTCTCCCTTCTTTTGCCCAGTTCCTAGTCACTCTTGTCATCCGTTGGAGGATCTATTGCCTTCCTTATCATAGCATGGTTCCATTTCATCACTTCCTGATGACGAAGACCTAGATTTTTGACGATGGTACCTCAGGATTGACTTTCATCATTGGTAAATTCCTTTGCTTCAGTTGTTGATTATCATCTATTGATTGACAAACTATTGAATCCTTTCCATGTTCGACTTCAGCTTACCCTTATTCACATGGCTTGGGTTGTACTGGTTCTTTGGGATCCTTTATGAAGACCTTAGTTCCTCACCTATGGACTAAGTTGCACAAGATTATGTTCTATTCCTCTACACAGCTTCCAGATCTTTGAAGACTCATCATTGTATATTGTGGCTTCGATCCACCTTTGTAATATACGTGGTTTTATACTCGTATCATATGATGTACTCAAATATTGTAAAGGAGCTAGTGTTCCAGTAAATTGAACATAGCATCCTCAGATGTAACTTTGTATATGACATTACTATGTATTTGTTTCAGGTTCTCTCTCTGCTCCATTGGATTTCCGAGTTCTCCAAAGATAAAGATTATAATGTATTTCAGCCATTGTTTCCCTCTGACCTCAGACATTAGGGGGCATCTGTTATCCACCTGAATGGCACCTCTCCGTCTAAGTGCCGACATCCCTCATGTTGGCACACAAAAGGACATCTATGGATTGAGGGTTTCCCAAAACACTATAGATGGACTTATTATAAAATACATTCCTCATCCATCCAGCTGGTTACTTTGACTTTTTAACTATGTCAAGTCATATCCGTGACCCTATATATATGCAACTCATGGATCATACGCGAGTGTCGGTTGTTGCAAGTCGCGGATGGATGTATACATGGGTTTCTCTTATAGCAACTCGCGGATCATACACAGGTTGTCATTCTTGATACCCGTGGATATGTCCCTTTGACATTAAAAATAAAAACAGGTGATTACTTGACATTAGTTAATCCATTTACCTTAATCTCCTTAACTGTCTCAACCTCCTCAACCTTCGAAACTGCCTTATTTCACCATGTATAAATACAGGCCTTGGGGAGGGTGTTTGGTACATACACTTGGAGAGCAAAGTTATGCTGGTGGAGTTTATGCAGAAGTCTTTGGAGCAGTGGAACTCAGAATCCTTTGGTTGCAGAGGAGTCCTTGTCTCAGGCATTGGGTTGTAATATGAACTTCCTCATTATTGTTAATAAAGATAATCCTTCTTCCATATATGTTTCATGTATTGTGGTTTGATAAATGTTTATGTTTCAATACTGTTTATGATTTATCTAACCTGTTTATATATATCAATCATCTTGTATTTGGAAGACTAAATCTTGACAGGTGAAGGAGAATACATCCCTGAAGACTTTGGAGGAGAAGCAGAGTGGAAGAGGACAAGCTAGGATCGACCGTCTTGTAACGGGTAAGTCTTTCCCATCCTCCTATTTCCTTTACTGCACTCTAGAGTCAATTGTCTGTAAGTTTATTGAGTATGTTGGTAACCCCAAACCTTCGGTTATAAGGTGTTTATTCCTGTACAACACTACCCTGCCCATATGGTCAATCCCTCCTACGACTTTCTTCCTAAGCATTGATTATATTAGGGTGAACTTAGTTTCCTTACCTAGGTATTGTAGGGGGTACTTGCAAAGGTTATTCTGTAGGTGTCCTGGCTAGGTAGGGGCCAGACAACACAGTCGCTTTACACGTTGAAGCTGAGGGCCACTATAATTGGTTGTGAACTTTCACTTGTAGTGTATGGGAGTCTCAAGCCTCTCCTAGGAGAGGAATACCTACTACATTCAGGAGCTCACATATCCTCCCCTTGGTTTTCTTGTTTTTTGCTATAGATTTTTAAGGAGTACGGTCTGTGTACGCTAGCTTTATTAGGGTTTCATAGTTAGATTGAGTATTTTATTTTTGTTGATTCATTGTGGATCTAAGTGTAGTGCTCTGGGATTCTTGTCATTTAGCAGGACTTCCGCCTTCTATGTCTCCTCCTTTTTTGGGAGAGAGAACCAGACAGTCCAAGAGGATTAACTCTCACTTCGATTCACACACCATGGGTGACCATGATTCTAAGATCTTGAATATCCCTCATCTTCCTCGTCCTGTATTGGAGGATGAACCTTCAAGCACATACGGGACTCTTTTGAGATCCGGTCATTCTATGGATGGGACAACTCTTGATGATCCGTCATAATTGTTGGGCTATATGAATGAAAATCACCGATATTGGTCATGTAGTCCAACTTATGAGACTCACCATGCACCCACTAGCACTAGAACAATAAGGTATGGCATGCCAGACCTTCCAGAGACCAGTCCGACACCCCATGTCACATTAGGTGTTGACCGTGGTGTTACGCATGGGGGCACTTCCATTCCTTTCCAAGCGGATAGGTTTGGTAGTACTAGCCACATTACACCTTCCATCCCTATGGTAGAGGCTTCTTCACATGTGCATCCTAGGCCTAGAACTTCCATTCTTATTCAGGATTTGGATCCTAGACATGTGAATATTGGGGGCACAAGTTACATCCCTTCCCATATTCCATCTTCTTCAACACCGGTTCCTTCAAATGATTTTTTGACGACACATCCTCTTCCTTACTCTAGTGGTCCATCCCACCAAATTTCTATCATAATCCATGTTTATAATGCGTCTAGTCACATCATAGTGTCACAAGGCTATGTGCCACCTCATGTGTCAGGCAGGTATGGACCGTCTTATGGGAAGTCTTATGGACTGTCTTATAGGACATATTATAGACAATCTTATGGACCATCCTATGGAACATCTTATGGAAAAACTTATACACCTTATGGGTCCAGGTATCAAGCCGCTTATCAATCTCCTAAGTATGGATTCATAGCACCCCAGACTCAAGGTACTCGAAACTACAATATGCAACCCTACATGGGTCAAATGGGAGGAGGTTGCTATCCCACTAGCCAAGGCCAAGGTGTCTATAATAATAAAACCTATGTGAACCAAGCTTGCGAGGGAGCTTGGAACCAAATTCCTAAACCTAGAATCTCTTTCCTTGCAACACTCAACCTACCTGACTTATCGATATTGAAAAATGATCTAGTTTCTCATGACCCAGCATGGCCCATCGTTCCCTCCAATCTTCCTTCAAACATTCCAAAGTTCGAGGGTAAGACTGGTGAAGACCCTAGTGATCATGTCACCACATTCCACCTTTGGTGCTCTTCAAACTCCTTGAATCACAATTCGATTAATTTGATACTATTTCAACGCACCCTTATAGGGCTTGTGGCGAAGTGGTATATAGAGTTTCCTACGGGGGACTTATACATCGTTTAATGACTAATATATGACCCTCCTCAACCACTTTTAGCTACTCGTGCGTTAAGACACCAGTATAGAAATCTTGTCGACATTTCGGTAGGACAAAGCTACACATATATCTGATCACATTCAAGAGTGGCATAGAAGGAAGAGAATGATTAAGACCTTTATACCACCATAGTTCCTGTTAGATTTTTATCATATAAGCTACCATTATGATCTTAGAATATTTAACTGAGAGAATAACATGCACAGCAATAAAACACAAGCACAACACAAGAGATAAGAGACATAAATAATTTTCCTCGGGGAAACCATAAAGGAGAAAACCTTGCAACTTCCTCAGAGATAGAATCAGCAGCAAAAGGTAAAACCCCAAAACAGTAAGATGATCTCTCGATAGCAATAATCTCTCTCTCTCTCACTGAGAGAGCTTCTCCTCTCTCACTCATGTGCCCCAATGAGTGAGTGTGTGTATGAGTATGATAAATAGAGAGGCTCTCACTCTCTATTTATATTCTTTCGTTCACCTGGAACCCACTCCATCATGTTGGCCTCACTTAACACTTAGTTACTAGATCTGACATCTCTAGGAGTGTCTAATAACCCTAGTGCCCCACCACTTGTGGGGAATTTGCCTCCTCCGACCAATAGGAGGTTAACACAATGGTGGGGCCTATTTCCTCGACTTACAATGACTCACCTAGGGTTGACTTCACTAGGATATTCTAATAACCTAAGGGCCCCACAACTATGGGGACTTTAACCGTTGACCAATAGGAGGGTTACCCACAATGACTTGACATGACTTTCTCATTATAGAAACTTCCCAGAATAAACATCGGGGTATGACATGACTCAAATACATTACAATACATCCCGGAATAAACATCGGGGTACAATACATAAGAATTACATATGAATACATTCTGAAGTTACAATTACATCAACACTCCCTCTTAACTAGGAAGGTATTCTCTCAACACAAATTTATTAGCACAAGTCTTCTTCTCTGTATCATCTGGGTCATCGTCAGGTCTTCGTCATCTTCAGGTCATCTTCATCTTCAAGTCATATTCATTTGTAATTCATCTTCATTTGGATCTAGATCATCCCTTGATTTGGATAATCATCACTGGATCAGGATCATTACTCGATTTGGATCATCACTGGGCATCATCACTGGATCTGGATCATCACTGTTGGATCATCTTCACTGGATCTAGATCATCACTGGATCTGGATCATCACGGGTGCTATCTCATGATTCTTCTCATCATAGGAAGTTCTATAGAGCCAGCCCTTTTTCATGCTGGTTGAAGGCCTAGCCTCCATGTACGTCTTCTTTAGCACTTATATCTGATCAACACATGATCGAAGAAAGGCTCATCATTTCTATTTGATCAACACATGATCGAAGATAGATACTTCACTTACATCTGATCAACACATGATCGAAGAAAGGAACTGCACTTACATCTGATCAACACATGATCGAAGAAAGGCTCAGTACTTATATCTGATCAACACATGATTGAAGAAAGGCTCTGCACTTACATTCATCCAGGCTGGAACACATCCTACCATAGTGATGAATGGGCTCTGCACTTACATCCACCCAGAAAGGAACACATCCTACTCACAATGATAGAAGGGCTTGCACTCATATATGATCTTGTAGGAACCAATCCTACAGTCATATCAGAATGGCCCCTAGTCCTCCTCCACTGAGCTACCTAGTAACTAACCTGGTGCCTCCATTCTCCTAGAGAATGGCAGTTGCCCTTACATCCGACCTACTCGTCGGAATGGCCAACACTCACATCTGACATGGAAGGAACTTAATCCTTTAGCCATGACTCATCCCTTACATCTAATCAAGTGGGAACACATCCCTCTATCACATCAGAATGGCTTCTCAGTCCTAGACTGAGTTTTCCTGGTAACTGACCAGGTGCCTCCATTCCTAGAATGGAAATTTCCCTTACATCTGTCCTACTCGACAGAATGGCCAGCACTCATATATGACATGGAAGGAACCAATCCTCTCACCATGACAGAATGGCTCACTCCCTTACATCTGAGCATGGAAGGAACCAATTCTCTCAGTATGTCAAAATGGCTATGGATCTCAGCACTCATATCTGACATGGAAGGAACCAAATCCTCTCACCATGATAGAATGGCTCAACCTTTATATTTGACCTACTCATTAGAATGGCTATGGGACTCATAATTTTCCATTGGAGGATACCTCGATCTGGAGAACACCAAGCTTCTCCCTGAAGTACTCGAACTTCACTCTAGCCAATGGCTTCATCAAGACATCAGCTATCTATTCCTCAGTCGCAACATACTAGAGCTTCACTGGTCCCCTTTGCACCATATCCCTGATGTAGTGGTACTTGATCTCGATATGCTTCGACTTGTCATGGAACACGAGATTCTCTAACAACTTCATGCAACTCTAGTTGTCACAATGTATACAAGTAGCATCCAACTAGAGATCAAATAAATCAGATAGTAGCTTCCTCAACCATACTGCCTCACAACTAGCTGAACATGCTATGACATACTCTACTTCAGCTGTACTCAGTGCCACATAGGATTGCTTCCTACTAAACCAAGAGATCACACCTGATCCCATACTGAAGCAACACCCTGAAGTGCTCTTCCTATCAATGGCATTGTCTGCCCAATATGAATCAACATAACCCTCCAGGTTAATATTCTGATTCGCATCGTACTTGAGCCCATAATCAAATGTACCCTTCAGGTACCTTAGAATATGCTTTGCATCAATCAAGTGAAAATGTCTTGGATCTATCAAGAATTGGCTCAAGGTGTTCACAGCAAATCAAATGTTTGGTCTCATGTTCGTCAGGTACATCAAGGACCCAATCATCTGACGATACATCGTAGCATCAACTGTCTCTGATGAAGCATCACTCAATAGCTTCATGTTCTATGCCATAGGTGTGGTCATGGCCTTGCAGTCAATCATCCCAAACCTCTTCAGGATCTCTACTACATACTTCCTTTGTCCAAGGAAGATTCCATCTACATTCTTCCACACTTCCATGCCTAGAAATATAGTGCATTGACACATAACAGGAGCATCGCTGGTCTTCCACCTTCAACCTTGAAGCAAAGGTTGGAACCTGCTTTACTCTCAGTAAATCCTAGACTCATCAATAATCTATCCATCCTGGTGTATCATGTCGAACCTTAGATCTTCTGCAGTCACTCCCTCTGAAGCGGAGCATCATACTCCCTCTATCTTCCGTACTCTATGCACTAAACCATTCTGTACCGGAGTGACAAGTAGCTTCCTATGCTACTAATATTCTATGTGACCATCTAGTGTATAGACTTGCATCTTCAACCTTGTAGCAAAGTTTAATATCTTCATCAATCTCATCATATATGTGTTTAAACTCTTACTAGTTGCAAGTGTCTCTTCGTAGTCTAGGCCTTATTTTCATGAGAAGTCTCGTTCTACGAATATTGCTTTGTACGATGTTTCCATCTACTACATGATGGAACTACGAACTTCCCTTCATGTATCGATACTGTATCCTAGACATCATTCTTATTGAACTAATCTTCCCTTTCTTCTTGGTTACTTCTTCATAGCTGGAAGGTTCTGCATCAATGATCTTGCTGCATTCATCATATTATTCTTCATCTTGAACTATCGTCACTTATTCTTCGGAACAAGTCTCATCCTTCTTTGCTTGTAGGCGATTATGTATGCGATCTTTCCTACAAGTCAAATGCATTTGTATGGTTAGAAACATTTCATAAGGAATATTCATACTGGCAAGTTCTTATGCATAAAAATATGATCATGCAACTACTTTAGCCAATACAACATTCATCCATATCTTACTGAAACTTTCTAGATGCCTTCCATCTCTACTAGGACAACATTGAGATTGTACACTAATCCAATATGTCAGCAAAGAGGTTTCATTCTAGATAAGTAGCAATGGAGAGTTGTATAGCACCATGAGCTACTTACCCATCACATGCATATTAGTAGTATACTGTCATTAATGCAAACATTCTTTCATGCATAATACATAAACTAAATATAAACAAATGCATAACAAAAACAATATCATGAAATGAGAATTGAATACTTATCTTTATTTTTTTCATGGGTATACTCCTTCTTGATCCGTCTGCTTCATCATCTTCTTCATTCATGACTTCATCATTTCTTATCCAAGCTCTCAAGATGGATAAGAGGTTCTTCAAGAATCGAGTCCTTCATATTCCTCATCGCTTGAGAGATCTTCTTTTGATGGTGAGAGATTGTTCTTCAATTGCTCCCATCTTCTCTTCTCTTCTTATGAGTCGAGCTTCTTCTTCTTCCTAGAGTCTGCTGAAAGTAATCACTTCCTTCTAGCACACATTCCTCGAATGAATGAATCCCATGATCCTGGGAGTCCATTCAAGGTGGTCATCACCACTTCTTCATTCTTCACTTCTTATTTTACCGCTTCAAGTTGTTCTTTGATTTGAGAGACCCTTATGACTGCATGGTCTCTGCATTCTGTATCTTCACATTCTTCAACTAGTTTCTTAAGGTCATCTTCTGATGTATGTTCTTCCCTTCAAATAGCTTGGTCAAGGAATCAAACATCTTTAGTGTCTTTAGGGAAGACACTTGTGGTACAAGTTGATCCGTGATTGAATCAACAATGATCTTCTTGGCCTTGACCAAATTCTTCTTGAGTAAGGCTTCTAGCCTCATCTCCCTCTGGAACTAGAACCTCTCTACTCATGTAGGTGTCCAATTCATTTTCTTCAGAGAGATCATATACTTCCATGCTTGGAATTTTTAAACTTCACCAAGCTTAACATCAATCTAATGTGATAGATCTCTATGAAATGAGAACCTCAAATGAAAATAACAAAAGATTAGATCTTACTGATTTGAGGTCTTCGTCCTGGTTCCAGAGCTAGCTGATCTAGGGTTTGTCACAGAAACCCTAATTTTCAAAACTTGGAATCTTTCAAATCTTATTGGATAGACAAATAGATCTCTTCAAATGGAGCTGTCCAATGTACTCCTTTTCTGAAAACAGTGGAGGGAAGCCCTAGTTTTCCAATTTCTTCTGCAGAAATTCCTGTTACTGTTTCTATTATATCTCTGAAATTACTACTCCTCTATGTCTAAAAATTCATTCTGAGGTATCCTCACATGCCTCTGTTCCAACACCATAGGTTTCATCAAAATTGGTTTCACCAATTGGGATTTATGATTCTTTTCCCAAGGTGACCTATTACAGGACTATTTAGAACAATGAAGTTGTATAGACTTCCATGTGTCACTGTTTCATCTTATAGGTCTAAACTTTAGAACACTGAAAGTACAGTCTATGCCCTTTCTAGAACAGCTTCAAGAATTCCATTTATACCTCTATAGCCCAAGCTATATGAATTCCTTTTGGTGTCCTGTTTAGGGATGAATTCTGGAAGAGGCTGGAACCCTAATTTGGAGGGATCATATCTCCCAGAATATAGAGAATCTGAGGCTGATGTTTTGATACAGTGTAAATAATGATTTTATATTCGTCATTTGCAATTCTCAGCTCTTGAGCCTTCTCCAAGCGCAAGATATAACGAATCTACCAAAACATAGCAGTTTTAGTATTTAGGGTTTTTCTAGATCAGGACCAAACTAGGGTTTGACTTTCCCGAAGTTTCACCCAACCAAATTTCTTGATCCAGGTCTCTAAAATTCGATTTTGATGAGGATAAAAATACTATGCTAGGCTCACTCAAAAATTACTCTTCTGTGGAAATCCCTAATTTCCACATGGAAAACTGAAAATGCTTGGAATCGAATTCCGCTTCGACAGAAAGATGCACCCTTCAATGGAGAGTCATCCTAGCATAATTTTGCTGAGGGATTTTGGAGAGAGACCCAAAAATTAAGAAGCCCTAGATTTCGTAGCTACACAATGTCTTCTTCTCAGGTTAGTTTTGATACCATGTTAGATTTTTATCATATAAGCTACCATTATGATCTTAGGATCTTTAACTGAGAGAATAACATGCACAACAATAAAACACAAGCACAACACAAGAGACAAGAGACACAAAGAATTTTCCTTGGGGAAACCATAAAGGAGAAAATCCCACAACTTCCTCATAGATAGAATCAACACCAAAAGGTAAAACCCCAAAACAGTAAGATGATCTCCCAACAGCAGTAGTATCTCTCTCTCACTGAGAGAGATTCTCCTCTCTTACTCATGCGCCCCAATGAGTGAGTGTGTGTATGAGTATGATAAATAGAGAGGCTATCACTCTCTATTTATATTCTTCCATTCACTTGGAACCCACTCCATCATGTTGGCCTCACTTAACAATTACTGACTAGAGTCGACATCTCTAGGAGTGTCTAATAACCCTAGTGCCCCACCACTTGTGGGGACTTTGCCTCCTCCAACCAATAGGAGGGTAACACAATGGCGAGGACTATTTCCCTGACTTACAATGACTCACCTAGGGTCAAATTCACTAGGATAGTCTAATAACCCAAGGGCTCCACAAATGTGGGGACTTTAACCCTTAACCAATAGGAGGGTTACCCATAATGACTTGACATGACTTTCTCATTATAGAAACTTCCCAAAATAAACATCGGGGTATGACATGACTCAAATACATTACAATACATCACAGAATAAAAAATGGGTTGCAATATATAAGAAATATGGATGAATACATTCTGAAGTTAAAATTTCATCAACGGTTCCTTTTGGAATGGTTCCTCAAGTATTTATGTCCTTACATAGTGACGGATGTTTCCACATCTGGCATGAAAAACGAGGAGAAAGCTATATTTAGAGATCAATAATTGCATTCGATTTATGCTGAATCTAGGCTCTTATATGAGTTCATACCGAATGCACCTAGATCCATTTTTGACCCTAAGCTTAAACCTGGGCCACATGATGATGGCATGGTTGGCTCCACGAGTGCTAAACCCATAAGCTTGGTTACAAACCAAATGAGTAATTTGTCTATTAACCAGCCTGCATCGGGACAAGCCATGGCTTTGTCTCATCCTAGACAAATGCTGAATGTACTTTTAGTGGAATCGTCGAACCAGAAATGTAACCAACAACCTGAATGAAATAGAAAGAATGGTAAAAACAATGGAAAGTGTAGGAATAAGAATGAAAATGATAATAATGACAAGAACAACAACAATGCTAAGGGGAAAAGAAACCTAAGCGTAAGGTCAAATTTTCTTGTAAGCTATGTGGGGATCATCACCTCACTCACTTGTGCCATCAGATGGAATATGCCTTGAAGTTCATCGCACAAGGTCGAGTTGTGCTGACAAATCCTTTACCACAAAATCAGATTATGAAATTGAGGATTGTAGATCCTAGTGGTACTTCTTGTGGGACTCTGGAACCATCGGACACCGCTAGTGGCCATGGTTACATTAACATGGTGAATTCCAAAAATGTTGTGACTCATTCTAAAGATTATGGTATGTCACAACCCGACCTAGGAAAAGAACTCGCTCCACCTTAGAGCCCTTTTCGTATTGAAAAACCTATTGATAAGGCTGAAGCTCTACCTCACATTCCTAAGGGAGTCTTGAATCATTCGAGGCACAATACTAATGCCCAAGCTTCCCAGAACTATTCTATCATCGAGGATTTGGGCAAAAATACTTGTGCAATGTTTGCATTAGATGTTCTTTAGACTTGTCCTCTGCAAAGGAAATCCTTTTTGTCTTCTCTTGGGGTCGTTGATGGAAGCTCTCCTTCTATGATCAAATTTGAAACTCATGGAGTCTAGCCTCGATTGCCTCACTATGTGTCCCTTTTGGTGCATGTAGAGTGTCTAAACAACACCATCAAGCAAATAGTGATTGATGAGGTTGCTACGACTTCTGTAATGTTTTTGTCATGTTGGAAGGGGTTGGGTTCTCCTACATTGTCTAATTTAGGAAACATGTTAATTGCATTTGATGGAAGATCATTTTGGCTGCACATCATTCTTCCTTCTTTTGAGGTCCAATTGGGACAGAGGACTGTTGCGATCGAGGTCAAGGTGTTTGATGCACCCTTTGACTATAATATTTTACTAGGTAGGAATTGGATTTACAATATGCAAGCGGTCACGTCGTCACTCTTCTAGGTTGTTTGTTTTCATTTGGATGCTAAATTTGTGACAGTCGATGAAATATCCTTTGATAATTCTAGTTCGAAAGCATTGTCGGGAGCCTCTATCCTGATTATTGATCCTTCTCAGCCGGCAACTGAGGATATTGGGGTGGGCATGTATCCTTCCTTAATGGGAACTTTTAGTTGTGTTGCGCCCATTATTATGATCGGTTCTAGTCTTGGTAAGGCTTCAACGTCATTAAGTTTAGTTCCTTTTTGCACTTTGCATATGGAGGATCATGGGAATCTTCCTTCTTCAAGTACTTCGAGGGAAGTTTCTATACCTATCAGTATGGACATGTCATTTCCTACAACTATGGTGGCTTATCAAGCTAATCTTGATTCGGTTGTAGAGTCTAGTCCTTCCTCTTCACAGACAAAAGAAGAGGACCCTTATGCATTACCTTCTTGTGTAATGTTGTCATCTCACTCACATGAGTGCCTCGATGACATATTTCCATTGGACGAGGCTATTGTCAAGGTTATTTCTTGGTTAGAAAAACCTTGGGGATATTTTCATCATAGATATTATTTCCTCCCTAAGCTTGATGATATTGAGCGTGATGAATTTAAGGCGATATTTAGTGAGAAAATTGGTAGGCTTGTGGTCTCATTAGGCTCTCCTAGAAAGTATGTTGAAGGGAACATGGCTAACTTGTCACCAACTCTACCTATAAATATTTCTTATGTTCTTGGAAAGATTGAAAACATGTACATTGGGGCGAATTTTTCCCCTGATGATATTAGAGAGTACACCGAGGTTTTTAAATAATTTTGAGATGTGTTCTCTTGGTCGTATGAGGAAATGCCAACAATTGACCCTCGCATTATTGAGCATGAAATCAAAATCTATCCGAATGCTAAGCCTGTTTGACAACAATTGAGAGCAATGAATCCTATGAAAGATCCTGTGATTAAGGTAGAGATAGAGAAGTTACTCAAAGCTAGATTCATCTATACCATTCGCTTTATGGAGTGGGCATCAAACCCCATTTCGGTGGATAAGAAGCAGGGAACGATCCGAGTATGCACTTATTTTAGAGATTTAAATCAAGCATGTCCTAAGGATAATTTCTCTACACCATTTATTGATCAAATATTGGATGAATGTGCAGGGAGCAAAGTTTTCTCCTTTATGGATGACTTCTCTGGCTATAATCATATCCAAATTAAACCTGAGGACCAACACAAGACTACTTTTATTTGTCCTTAGGGTACATTTGCATACCAGAAGATGCCCTTCGACATTAGAAATGCCGGAGCTACATTTCAATGGGCCATCACCTTTTCCTGTCACGACCTTAAATAGATTATTAAATTATATTTGGATGACTTAGCTACTTATTCTCGATTGAGGGTGTGATGATCCTTATCATTTTCGTTTGGTTTTTGAAAGATGCCATCATTATCAAATTTAGTTAAATCCCCATAAGAGCATCTTTTGCATGAAGGTTGGTCGCTTGTTAGGATTCATTGTCTTTAAGGAGGGTATAAGGGTCGATCCTTTGAATTTTGAGGCAATACTTTAGTTGTCTCCCCCATTTAGCATTAGACATATTCATTGTTTGCAAGATATGTCGAACTTCTTGTGAATATTTGTAGCTAATTTTTCTAGTTTGACAAGAGGCTTCATGTGTTTGTTGAATAAAGACACTTCATTTATCTAGGGTGAGTGAGCCCAGGATTTTTTTGATACTTTGAAGAAATCCTTGGCATCGGTCCCCGTGCTTAGTTCACCCAACTATAGCCATGACTTTGTGATATATGTGTTTTTGTCTCAGGAGATGATTGGCATGGTGTTGGTTCAAGAGGATGAGGAGCTTTAGGAGCATGGCATCTACTATCTTAGTTGAAACCTTTTTGACGCAGAGATTTTTTATACCCATGTTGAGAAGTTTTCCTTAGATACCGTCCGTGCGGTTTAGCGTTTGAGAAATTACATCCTTCTTCACCAAAATTTCATTGTAGCTCACATTAATCCATTTCAGTTCGTCCTCACTCGAAGGATGATAGGGGGGAAGAACAATAAGTGGATTGTGATATTGCAATATTTTGACCTCAAGTTTGTTTCGGCAAAGTCGAAGAAGTCATTAATTGTTTCTGATCTTATCTCCTATTTTCCAAGTTTGGATGAAGGAGAAGTTCATGAGGACACGTTCGTTGATGAGCACATATTTCTCATCTTGATTTTTGACCCATGGTATGGGGACATCATTATCTACTTACAAAATTTTAAGGTTCCTTCTCACCTCTCACGGGATGAGTGTTGATGACTACGTCATGTATCACATAATTACCTCATTGTGGATAAACATTTGTATCGCCGTGGGTTTGATTCCATTTTACGCCATTGCTTAAATCATGAGGAGGCTGAGGTTGTGCTAAATGATTTCCATAGAGGGGCATGTGGTGGTCATTTATCTAGACTTTCTACAACCCAAAAAAATCTTGAGAGAAGGGTATTGTTGTTCACTAATCTTTAAATATTGCATTAATGCAGTCAAGAGGTGCCACCATTTCTAGTTGTTTGCACAAAATATGCGCTCTCACCCTACCCCTTTGCATCCGATCATCACCACCGATCCCTTCAGCAAGTGGGGGGTCAATTTTATGAACTGCAACCCAGCTTCAGCTGGGGGGCACCATCATATTATTATGGTTGTTGACTATTTCACGAAATGGGAAGAGGCTATGGCCATAGTTAAATCTGACGGTCAGATAGCCACGCATTTTGTATTCAACCAGAAATCACCTAGTTTGGCTTGCCGAGGGAGCTTGTCACTAACCATGGTAGGAACTTTCAGAAGAAAATGATGGAAGAGTTGTCTTCAAAGTTAGGGTATAAGAAAAAACATTCCCCTTTTTACTATCCTCAAGTGAATGGACAGGTTGAAGTAGTAAACAAGTCACTTAAGTCCATTCTCCAATGAACCATCACACAAAGCAATACCAATTGGCACATCATGTTATATCCTTCTTTGTGGGCCTATCAAACCATGGTTAAGACTTCCACCAATTTTTCTTCTTATCATCTTGTGCATGGAGTGGAGTCGGTTTTACCGGTTCAGTGCAAAATCCCTTCTTTGCAGCTAGCCGTGGAGCTTTTACTAGACACTTTTTTCTTGGAAGAGCGTTTGGTCCACTTGGAGCAGCGTCAAGATGCTTTAGTGGCTCTTAATATTAACAAGCATCATGTTAAGGTCCAGAATGATAAGTTTGTCTGTCCTAGGATGTTTAGTGAAGGTGACTTGGTTCTCTTATGGGACCAAGATAAGGAACCCTTGGGGGCAAGAAAGTTTAATCCCATGTGGCATGGACCTTACATTGTCAAGCGTGTATTAGAGAAAGGTGCCTATGAGTTAGTCAATTACGAAGGGATAGCCTTGGTGGAGCCTAAAAATGATCTCTATCTTAAGAAGTACTATTCATGATTTTCAATCAAGGCTGACTTATTGTATATTATTGTACATTTGAATGGCATAGTTTTGGCCTACTTGTGGTGATCAAGTTCGTTGACTAGCTTCCATTTGTTGTGTAATATGTCGATAGAGTCTTCGGTTTATGTAGGATTCACTAATGGTTCTTGCCACCGCACTCAAAAATCATCTTCGGTTGCTTGGGTGATTTATACTTCAACGGGTCAAGTGTTGTCTTTAGGAGGGGTTTGTCTATGGCCTTCATCAAACAATTTTGTAGAGTATAGTGTTGTTATCGAGTTATTGTGTGATGTCATTTCACATGGTGTTCACTCTCTTGAGGTATGTCTTGATTCACAATTAGTGGTTTCACAGCTTAATGGCTTGTATCATGTTAGGGATCCAACTTTGTTACGAATATTCTTGCGTGTCAAGTTGCTTGAACGACAATTTGAGAACATAACATATATCCATATTACAAGTAATTTTAATCAAGTTGCTAATTCATATGCTAACTATGTGTTATATTGGCATTTGTTTCACTAACCATAAGCATTCACAAACACATTTACACATGTAAATAAAATAATAATCGATCATCATAGGTATTTTTCATTAAAATATATGTCCAAAAATGTGGTGTCATAATACACAAGTGTCATATACAAAAATGGGCCTTCCTAGCCACCAAAATATACTACACAGTCATACAAAAAATATACACCCAAAGCTTCTAAGCCTCTGCCGGAGGAGGGTACTAATCATGGTAGCACACTACGGCTCTATCTAAGTGGAGAACTAAATGAACCCATGCCCATGGTACTCCAACCACTTAGTGCTGGATGGCCTCGGGCAAGTCCTCGACTTGCGCAATGGGAACCCTATGTGTCAAATGAAAAAAAATTTGTGAATGATTTGGAGCATATGCCCCACATCAACACCCATGATCTCATCTCCTCTTCCCCTCTTTCGATGATGAGGGAAACCATCTGGTCGTCATGGTCCCACATCTACATGTACATGAAAGAGTATCACTATATGTCACCATAATAAAAACATGTCTTTTTTATTCCATATATCAAAAAGCAAAAAAAAAAATTAATTATTCCAAAAACAAGTTGGAGTCAAGATTCATTACCTATCTCTCCATATGCAGATCCTGGTGGTATAAGCATGTCTGGGTCTCAACGGAAGTTAATCGCTACATAGGGATAGTCATCTATGGCAATGATCTGTCTATGCCACTAGAGAAAGAAGTCTATTGGGTAGGGGTTGGCCACCCGCCCCCATCCCATTCTCCACATGAAGTTTTCCCAGCGTAGCTAAGCCAGATATCGAACTCCATGTGGGGGAATCTCAACTCTAGGGCTTAGCCCCAACACATGCTCAAAAAATTAAAACACTCAAGATTCTTCCATAACAGAAGTTCCTCACCTACCCCATCTTGTAGTCAGTAAGTTGTTGTTTCATGTTGCTCAGTAGTGAGGTATTCTAGTCATATATTGTAGGACGCATACACTCCACCACATAGAACATCAAAGGCCTTGAATCCTGGTGGAGGGATTCCAATCCCACTATCCTTCCCAATGCCAAAAGTATGGCCTTCAACCTAAGATTTTGGATTGAGTATGTTGGGATTTGGCTCCCAACCTTCTCCATATCTGGGACACAATACACAACAATGTACTCATCTATAGTGTGCCCGCCTCCTAGACCATGAGACTGTAGGTTTACCACCTCCCCTCTATGGGACAATCCTATTATAAAGTAAATGTACTTAACTTCAATGCTAAGGGGCATGCCATCTAACTGAAAAGTCTCTGATTCAGGATCCCAGTAATCCACTAGCAGCTGGAGTAGCCTTGGATTTTCCTTTAAGCTTCCAAGGTGCCCAAACTTGTATAGTACACATTCCCTTAACATTTGTTGAGCCATGAGATCAACTTGCACAGCCTCTTCAACATCACCATGTTCAAGCTCCCTCCACTTTAGCACCATCCTGCACAAAGATTGCTAAGTTTCATGAGATCTTGACCTTGCATTTACCATTTACGGACCTGTACACAACTTTTTTTTAAACAACCATGTATGTACGTAAGTATTGTGGTATTTTATGTGTATACCCAGTCCTATACATGGAAAAGACCTGATTTCTGCATGGTCCAAAATGCATTATTTGGGATGGCCCAAATCAAAACATTGACCACCAAATTCAAAAATAAAAACATGTAAATGGAGAAGTAGGGCATGATGAGTTACCTAGACCAAATGGGAGTGATTTCGCTAGAGGATGCTCCCATAATCAACTTCTGAAGTTCTGAGTACAAAAGTAGTATGGTGGGTAAATTTTCAAAAGGTATGAATTTTTTTATTTTTTCACTATTTTATAGAAAAAAATTGAAATTTTTACCCACTTTCTATAGTTTTGATCTATTTTTTTACCATTTTTGGACCATTTGGACTAATATGGTGTTGTAGTGGCCCATTTTGAGTGTGTTTTGACCGAGTCTTTGATCCATTCGTGCCTATTATAGGTATAATGTCTGAACTGGAATATAGGTTAGTATTTCACATCCTCCTACATTTTGCATGACCTTATGACCTTTTCATTTTAACCTTAGGTACGAACACATTCCATGATATCAAGGAACCTTCATGCTACTGTTAGAAGTGGTATTGTGTGAATGGTAGAGATTTCCCATACATGGGTTCCCTAGTTAGATCCTATTTTGAATTTTGTGCCCATGCTGAGATACCTCCTTTAGGTTGTGAGAGTCCCTTTGTAGTCCTACCATGTCCTTAAGAAAGAGATTTATACTCCTCTTGAACTTTATGCTTTTTTTCTCCATAGGGACTCCCTTGTATATATCAAGTTGTAATTACATTTCATGTTATTTTTATTTCGTTCTTGAGCTTTATATCGGCTCCCTGAATTCAAGTTATCATCCATATAGTCTGATCTTGTCTCATGTCTAGCCAAGAAGATCCCTTTTATATATCCTTTGCACCTTGATCACCCCTTTACCGGGAGGAGACCTTCCCACAAGTGTCGCTATCTTGCACATTTTTCCTTGCATTGAGCATAGGTATGCTCCACTGCTTGGAACTAGCTTTCATGTCCCTGACACTCATCTCCTCCTAGATATGTACTATAAAGAAATTTCATTCTTTTTCAAGCTTTTCAAAATATCTAAAAAAGTCCAAAACAAAAAACAAAAAAAAACACAAAAATTCGGACAGGAAAATATGTTATCTTTGGCAGCAATCGAGTCATGTCTCCTTCGAACAGAGCACTATATTTCAAATCCATTGGTTGGGTTATTAGTTTGACTTTAGGATCTTTTCTCATTACTCTGAGTTTATCTCCACTGACTAGTTATGCTTCCAATCCCTATGGATCCTTTGTTGATGCCTACTGTGTCACAAAGATGTCCTAGTTTGCATATCAAGTCCATGCTATCTACCTTCAGTCACCACTTGCCTTATGCTCTTGTTTGAAGGAACTTGAATCTTGAGTCTGTCATTCCTCAGTTATCTTGATTTTGCATGTTGGACATTCCTTAGTTATCTTGATTTTGCATGTCGGCCATTCCCGGTTCTATTACTGGTTCGTGCACATATTCTTCCTTGAGATCTTCCAAATTATACAACGTTGTTGAGTACCTCGTGTTGGTTGATGGGGGATTCCTTAATGCCCTCCTTCCAACGGATTCCATTCCATTGACATCAAATCATTTATTATAGAATAGGATTCTAGAGTCATTTGAGTTCCTTAAGACTTAAAATTATTAGTGGTAGGCTCTCTTGCGATCAACAATTTTGGGAATACATCAATGTCCCATGATCAATGGATTTTTCCAAGTGTTTGACCTCAACAAATCTATTCACACTTGTTAGATTGTACTCTATACCTTGATTCCCATTTTCATTATTTGTGGTTTATCTCACGTTTGTTAACGGTATACATCAATGACTGATAATTTGACGATGGACTACTATGTTCGACCTCAACATGTCTATTCACATAGTAGTACATGTACTCATAGCAGTTCATGTAGAAGACCTTCCATATTGGTGGAATTCTATATATACTTCCTTCTTGATCATTCCCGTATTCATGAGATTTCAGCTCTCGTGATCATGATTCCAGTATTTCCAGTGTATATCAGATATCTTCATCCATTAGGGATATATTGATCCATTGTATATTGTACTTGGCGATGACCACACATGAAACTTTGTATATCATTCCTATTCATGGCCATTGTACTCTTATGTATCCCGGACTGCTACATGTATTTGCAGTCACATGAAGATATTTATCATTGTATTTTACTGATGGGTGGTCAGTTCTTCCACCTTGGTCTTCATTAATCCACTTCCGGGATGGATTTTATAATTTATTTCGGCCATCATGTTACCCCTCTGACCTTACACATTACGGGGAATTTGTTATAGCTGATTTTACCACACCAGGAAGATCACATATTTATGGAGTTCCCTATCCCTCTACAGACTCCTTGGACCCCATGGACTTATATAATTATTTGATGTTCCAAGATCATGCCCAAAATTTGCTTGTTTATCCATATACATGATTTTAAAGCAATACTCGTGTGTATATGCAACTTTTGACCTCAAACCCGCGTACATCGAGATGTGTGAAAAATGACAAATATTTTTATATTTTTCCTCATTTGAGTCTGAATAAATTGACTCTTGTTCTTCCAAATGCCTTGAGAACACTCATATTCGACCCTCTAGTACCTCTTTGGAGTGCTATATAAGGAACCCCTTGGATACATTGAAGGAGGAGAAATTGAAGAGTAAGAAAACTATAGTCCATTGTTGCCTCAAATTTGCTTATAATTGAGTCTGCATCCCTTTGTCCCTTGGAGCACAGAGTGTTCTTCCCAAGATTTCATTTTCTTTGTGAGATTTCTATCGAGAGATGGAGGATTGAAGTGGTGCAGGCCCGGCTGGAGGACTCAGTTTCTCTGATTCAGAGAAGTTCCGACGGAGTTTGTCATTATTGTATCTCTAATTTATTAATATAAATGTCTTTTCCTGTCCAATTCATGTGAATTTTAAATATGAATATTGAATCCATGGATGTATTTAATTTCTTATACATGGTTTATTATATATACTAGAATAACTCTAACACATTTATATATATCATGCTTGCTTTGTTTGTTGTTGTTGAGATCAAATTGTAATTGCAATTGCATTGGAAAATATCAGTGTGGATCAACTTCAATCATCTGGAATAAGGTACGATTCGATATCCCTTAGTTTTATATTTTCTTACTGTTATTGGATATTGACAAAGATTGATTTCTGGTGTCATATTGTCTCTTGCAGTACCCCCAAGCCATAGGAAGTTTCTCTCCATAACAAGGAGGGTATGTTAGAAAGATTTAGTATACTGGTGGAGGGTAGAAATGAGCTCAAGTCTTATGAATAGGAAGTAGCATTTCTTATGAAAAAGGATACATCTATAGTCTCTTGTAATTGAGGAAATTACATGGATATTGGAGGGTTCACTATATTTTGAACTAATATCACATGCAAGCAATGTTGAAGTAACATGATTTTGTGATTTAGTTTTCTTTGCAATGATGAAATCCTACATTCATTGAGTCATTAAAAGAAGAGAGGAAGGCCATTGGAGCAGGGATGAGTTTAAGGAACCATACTTATTTAAAAGTGTATAAATGTTGGCGAATATTACCAATTCTTAAAACGCCAACTATAAAATGATTGGTGATATTTTTCAAAAAATATTTTAATTTCCAAGGAGTTTATATCATTTATATAATAATTTGGCAATTTTTAGGCTAAAAAAATTTTACCCCATCAAAATTGGGTGAAACAGGGCTTCAAAAAATGCAAAATGGTGAATCTTTTTTGGGAGAAAAACATGGAAAAATAGCCCACTGGGCTAAAATTCGCCCCTAAAATTATCACTGCATTGGAGGAGAGTTGACTTGGAATCACAATTTCAATAAAATGATGAAATTGTAGCTTTTGAAGGATAGAAGGTTGGAAGAGATATTGGTAATTATTCATTTTGTTAGTTGTTTGTACAGATATACACCTTATCTCTTCATATCTAAGTGGGCCCCATCATTATTTGCGCAACAAGTTCTATTTGAAACATGGTTCTCAATTACAAACACTTCAATAACCTCAATCAAGTGATTACATGTTGTCTTAGTAGCATCGACATCTCCATGGAACATCACAACTAGAATATTGACACCTTATGTATCTAGCATCCATTCTATCTCAGGATTAAATCCATAATTCTCATCAAACTTGTTGATTTTTCTAGACTTAATAAAAACTTTATTAATATATGGAATTCCCTTGAGAGCCATTTTTGTAAGAATGTTACTTTCAATTTTCTTCAAAAAAGCATCATCTTTAGAATTTTGGTCTTGTGATTCCCCTTTAGTACCCTCTTCATTCATAATACATATACGAGGAATAAGTTTTTCTGCATTAATGTCATTAAAAATTCATGTCAAATCATCATCAAACTCAAGGTTGATCTTTTCTACAATGTCTGACATACTCATCTTTTTATCATCTGAGTAGTTGTTTCAGCAATAGACTATGCTGCAACACAACCAATCATCTTACCTGGAGCTACTAAGGACTGTAGGAAATTATATTCGATCTCACCAACCACCCATCCAAAAGATATCAATTGTTCCATTTGCAACCTTATGTGGTTTTTATTTATAAAAGTTGTTTTATTGTTTTCATTGATACAAATATGCACTCTTTACAAATAGGTAATGTTTTGTTTACAATATTTGATTCATATAGAACTAATACAATTATTATGTTTGATTCATGTAGAATTAATACATAGTCCCTCACTCATCATAGAAGTTCCTATATATATGAGTTCCAAAGCATCAATTCTAATAATGTAACTATCAAAACTTCATCCTAGTATAAATAATGGAAATTGTATATGTGATACTTTGGAAAGTCTGAGAAACTATGCTTCTCCCTTTACAATTGTAGATACCAAACATACATTGGTAGGAGAAATCAGATAGTGTTCAAATGCTTCCATTATGTGCAGAAGCTCCAAGGCTTTATAACTTAGCGTTGTACATATCCTAATGTATGCTTGTGTGAGTAGACACCAATATAAAACATATCATATAAGGTGTTTTCTCGGAAGTATGATTGAATTATCATACCACAATAGAAAAAATCAATTAAAGGGTATAATAGCAGGTTTTATGTCATCCATTGTTTTTAAATACAAAGATTGACCTAATAAAGAGTTAGCTTGTGTTGTAATTCTTGATTAATTAATCCACAAATTAGATCCTACGATGTTGACGATAAGCTCAATTTAGTCCAAAGCAACTATATTCTCAACTATTAGCTCAATGTAAATAACATTTTATCAAATATGAGGACCCTCTTCATTCATAATAACCTTTAGGATCCTCTTCATTCATAATGCGTATATGAGGAATACGTTTTTCTGCATTATCATCATTAAAAATGCATGGGAAATCATCATCAAACTCAAGGTTGATCTTTTCTGCAATGTCTTCCATACTCATATTTTTATCATATGAGTAGTTGTTTCACCAATAGACTGCGCTGCAACACAACCAATCATCTCACCTGGAGATACTAAGGACTATAGGAAACGAGATTCAATCTCACCAACTACCCATTCAAAAGCTACCAGTTGTTCTAGTTTTAAGCTTATGTGGTTTTTCTTTTCAAAATTTGTTTTATTGTTTTTATTGATACAAATATTCACTCTTTGCAAATAGGTAATATTTTGTTTATAATATTTGATTCATATTAAACTAAAATAAATTTATTATGTTTGATTCATGCATAATTAATAAACAATCACTCACTCATCATAGAAGTTCCCAAAATTATGAGGTCCAAAGCATTAATTCTGATAATGCACCTGTCAAAAATTCATCCTAGTAGAAATAATAGAAAATGTACATGTGATACTTTGGAAAATCTGAGAAATAAGATAACACTCAAATGCTTCCATTATGTGCAGAAGCTCCAAGGTGTTATAACCTAACATTGTACATATCCTAATGTATGCATGTATGAGTAGACACCAATATAAAACATATCATATAAGATGTTTTCTCCTAAGTATGATTGAATTGGCATAAAACAATAGAAAACATCGATTAAAAGGTATAATACCAGTTTTATGTCATCCATTGTTTTTAAATACAAAGATTGACATGTAAAGAGTTAGATTGTGTTGTAAGTCTTGATTATTTAATCCACAAATTAGATCCTATGATGTTGACTATAAGCTCAATTTAGTCCAAAGCAACTATATTCTCAACCATTAGCTCAATGTAAATAACATTTTATCAAACCAAACACATTCATTTCAATACTAATAAGGATCATGAGCATTCAACAATTTGTGAGAGATAATACATAATGAGCAACAAAGATCCTTCTAATTAATCATTCGGCCATATATTTATTGAAAATAGATCAAACATTTTACTCATGTATTACTTCCAAAATCATAAACCAACTTTAGATTATCTTCACACTCGTGATCTATATGGCTAGGCACCAAATATAAACTTCAAATAACATTTATAACTTACCGAAGGATAATTTTTTGTATCTAAAGCATTGCACAATATTTATCTAGAGGAGATGGTTTTCAAGGTGATATACTTCTGAAATCAAAATTCTTAGGATACAACTGAAATAGTCAACCAATATGCCTTACAAGAATTTTCAAGAGTGGAGTAATGAAGACATATCTAAAAGGTAACAAAGAGACAAATTGTATCGGTTCTATCTTAGATGCATGCTCAATGAAAGATAGTGATAATTGCAATATGTCATCATACTCATATTTAATTTATCAAATAATTTACCAAACAAATGTTTCTTAGGTGTTCCAAGAATGAATTAAATGAAGACTTGCAACAATAGAAACCAAATGGTGACAAGGAACACTATGATCAAAATTCAGATCTATCTCAAGAAGTATAAGGTCACAATATATTCAGATATCTCATATTATTTTGGCATCCATTCTTATCATACTCATAAACATTTTATGTGCCAAGAAATTAGTACCATTCAAATTAGTCCTAAAATACAAAGTTCAACATCACTTTGCAAGTGGATTTAAGAGCGAATCTAGTGCCAACTACTTGCATTACATAACAATGATGTACTCCTTTAAGATGATTGAGCTTTAAGAGTGATTAACAATATTTTATTAAAAGAGATTTAGTGGTTGTCATACAATGTGATGAAGACATGGTTAGCAATGAACCACTAAAAAATAAAAGAAAAATGAAAAGGAATAGTTCACAACATGAAATCTAAGTTGTATTGAAATTAGTATGGAAACAAATACGACAATTATAAAAAAAGTCAGATACAATATTGCATGACAACAAGTAAAATTATTATATATGCATATATAAAAAAAAATACATTATCTTCTTGTGCTAAAAAAAAGTTGTAACTTATGTACTTACTGACATAGTATTCTTCATATCATTCATGGTAGTTAAAAAAAGAAGAATATAAGTTACTAATGGATATATTCTAAAATATACAAACATATTGTTGCAGTAGTAGAAAAAAAAACATAAAGACATGTTTATTTCCCTAGAGAGGTCCCAAAACCCTTTGTTGAGCACCCTATACGCAAGTTAATTAAAGCCAACATACAGAGTGTTCATTATAAATTATCAACCCATAAAATTCTCTTATCTCAAGGATAATATGCACTGTATATGCTTCAAACACTAAGTAGCTGATGTTGTAAGTAAATGATCCTACTTTCCTATTCAGCCACACTTATCCCATAATCCACTTAATCTAATTTACTTTCTCAAGAATGCAATCACAAGTGCCTTCTTGCGATTCTTAATCTAGAATTAAAAGATTCAGGAAATAACATCTAGATTACTTTTGCAGAAAGTAAAATCCCTAATTACCAAACCATATAAAGATCCATCCAACTATCCTGATTTAGTTATTCTAGAAATCCAAAGTACATGAATTGAATTCAGCTATTCTAGAAATTCGAAGTACAGGAATGAAATTCTGCAATTATAAATGCGAAGGAACAAACTGCAAAGATCTAAAGAAAACGAAAATTGAAAGAACTAGGGATGAACAGGGATGTTACAGCTATCACACAGTTGCATAAAAGACAGTTATCCTATACAGTCGACTGACACACCACACCATTGCAGTTTTACACAAGATGCAATTACTGATTATTCAAATGACACATGGTAAATCGATAACTATTGTAGCTTACTGTAAATAAAGGAAGTCATCACAAAATCACATAACAAAACAAATACAATACCTAATTAACTCAACAATCCTTGTGGGAAGGCGGGCCCAACCTTCACACAAAGATGATGGAAGTAACGCATGTTAAAACACCAAGATCTAAAGAATCAAACTCCTTGTATTAAAAGTGGCACATGAGCACGCAACCTTAATCACAACTGATACAATAATTTGGTTAAAAGTTCAACCCCTGGCTCAGAATAGTTCCTAGTATTTATACAATTATAATCATAACATCTTCCTACTATTATCGGGAAGCCATGAAGATCTTTGATCTTCAGGCTTCCCTAATTACAATGAGTTGTTACAGTCGTGGCAAGATGAGAGTAGAAGATATAGGGAAGCTATTATTCAAGCCAGAAATAATGATCATGATTAATTGAGAAGATACTCCATGGATTGCAGCTAATTTTAAGAAGTGGCACACTATTGACTCCAAATATGTCACAGTCTGTTGCAGCTACCCTTGTACAGCTCTCATGGAATAATACCCTTTGACCACGTTCTTTGGGAAACGATGGAATGGATGGCAATCAACTCAACAATGAATGTACATACCTTCTTTGGCATGTTCGACCCACTACACCTGTATTCTTTACATCTTGAATTATCTTTATAAAACCACCATATGTTAGCATAATTTAAGATGTAAATCCCTGATTACCACAATCGTAAGCATGAATAAAATAAGACAATGATTAACCCTACATGCATGACTTGAGGGACCAGGTAAAGGAAAAGCATCTGTTTGGTATGCATAATAGAGTAGGATGAGGTAAAAAGAGGTAGATGAGGGTGGTCAAAAAGGGGTCATTTCTAGGCCCAACATCTCCCTCCAACTGTCTTGTTGCATGTACTCATGCAACAACCTCCATTATTCTGAATCTAAATCTAGCATTGTGTTTTGTTCATGGAGAGAAGAAAAGTTGTATGGGAATTCAAATGTTTCCTATTTTCTACAAATCCCTTATGGACAACCCAATATCTCCAACACTTCTACTCCTCTACCCTTATTAATGAGAAATCTTCCTTGTACGATTTTGCTGGCCACTAGATGAGAGGAAATTTAAATTTGAGTCCCAACCAACTAACCCCACATTCCCTCATGTATCCAACATAACCCTCAATCCTGGAAAGAGCTTGTTCAAAATTCCTGTAACAGTAGGGGTCCCTATTTCTAAGGGTTGGAGAGGAAACCTATCATTTGTGCTGACTACCTTCCAAATCTACTCGTTGATGCATGGAAATCTGCCTGGTACAAGTAGAAATAACCTTTTCTTGTAGTTCCATTATATGCCAAGTTTGGATGGGACACAAGAGTACACTCTGATGTTGAGCAAGGAAAAGATGAGGATTCTGAGGTTTGCTTTGAATCCAAAGTTAGAGTGGGCCTCATTGTGAGAGAAAGTTTGGAAATACCTTTCCCACTGAACTTGATTGCTCACAAAGGAGGCAAAATCCCTTAGCTGAACATCACCTGAGAAAGGGACAGGATTCGAATGGCGATCCAAAGGGCAAGCCAACTCATGTAAATAAAGCTTACATAGCAAATTTTGGTCCTCAAAATCACTTCCCAGAAATGTTTCCAAGAATTTAGTTGATGTTGCTATTTCATATGGCCTCCCTTCTTTTACAGCCCTCAGTTTAAACCAAATGAACTACTCAAATAAAAATACAGGGTAAGTGTTAGATTTTTATCATTCAAGCTAGCATTATGATCTTAGGATATTTAACTGAGAGAATAACATTCATAGCAATAAAACACAAGAGACAATGAATACAAATATTTTCCTTGGGGAAACCATAAAGGAGAAAACCCCGCAACTTCCTCAGAGATAGAATCAGCACCAAAAGTAAAACCCAACAACATAAAGATGATATCTCGATAGTAGTAGTCTCTCTCTTTTCCCAACAACTTCTCTCTCACTCATGCACCCCAATGAGTGAGTGTGTGTGTGATAAATAGAGAGGCTCACTCTCTATTTATATTCTTCCGTTCACTTGAAGCCCACTCCAACATGTTGGCCTCACTTAACAATTACTTACTAGAGTCGACATCTCTAGGAGTGTCTAATAACCCTAGTGCCCCTCAACTTGTGGGGACTTTGCCTCCTCCGACCAACAAGGAGGTTTATCTTTAACACAACAGTGGGGACTATTGCCTTGACTTACAATGACTCACCTATGGTCGAATTCTCTAGGATAGTCTAATAACCCTAGGGCCCCACAACTGTGGGGAATTTAACCCTTTACCAATAGGAGGGTTACCCACAATGACTTGACATGACTTGTTTACATTATATAAACTCCCGATCAGAACATCGGGGCATGACATGACTCAATTACATTACAACACTTCCCATAATAAACATCGGGGTACAATACATAAGAAATAAAAGTGAATACATTCCGAAGTTACAATTACATCAACACTCCCTCTTAACTAGGAAGGTATTCTCTCGACACAATTTATCAACACAAGTCTTCTTCTATGTATCATATGGATCATCATTGAGTTCTCATCATCTTCATCTTCAAGTCATCTTCATCTGGATTTGGATCATCACTCGATCTGGATCATCATCACTGGATCTAGATTATCATCATTGGATCTGGAACATCAATGGATCTGGATCATCATCACTAGATCTGGATCATCACTCAATATGGATCATCATCACTGGATCTGGATCATCACTCAATCTAGATCATCACTCCTGGATCATCATCATGCGTGCTATCTCATGATTCTTCTCGTCACAGGAAGTTCTATAGAGCCATCCCTTTTTCATGCTAGTTGTAGGCCTAGCCTCCATGTACGTCTTCTTCAGTGCTTATATATGACCCTAAGTCAGAATGGCCCACCCAGCACTTACATTTGACCATGATAGGACCACATCCAACACCATGTCAGAAAGGCACGCCCAGCACTCACATCTGACCATGATAGGAACCAATCCAGTCATGTTAGAAAAGCCTAGCACTTACAGTCACCAGCATGATAGGACACACCTACTATCATCTATGAAAAGGCATAGCACTCACATTCACCAGCATGATAGGACACACCTACTATCATCTGTGAAAAGGCTCAACACTTACAACCACCAGCATGATAGGACACAACTACTATCATCTGTGGAAATGCACATCACTCACATCCACCAACATGGTAGGACACACCTACTACCATATATGGAAAGGCATCGCACTTACAATCACAA
The DNA here is from genome assembly GCA_001517045.1 of Pseudotsuga menziesii. Lineage (NCBI taxonomy): Eukaryota > Viridiplantae > Streptophyta > Pinopsida > Pinales > Pinaceae > Pseudotsuga > Pseudotsuga menziesii. The sequence continues at coordinate 83,208 of LPNX010636314.1, forward strand.
GCATGGTACGACACACCTACTACCATTTGTGAAAATACACAGCACTCACATCCACCAGCATGATAGGACACACTTACTATCATCTATGGAAAGGCCAACACTCACATCCACTAGCATGATAGGACACACCTACTATCATTTGTGGAAAGGATATGCACTTACATCTGATCATGTGGGAACCAATCCCACAGTCACATCAGAATGGCTCTTAGTCCCAGATTGAGGATTCCTAGTAACTGACCAGGTGCCTCCATTCAAAGAATGGAAATAGCCTTATATCTGATCAAGTGGGAATACATCCCTCAATCACATCAGAATGGCCATGCACTCATATCTGATCATGCGAGAACACATCTCACAGTCATATCATAATGGCCCTCAGTCCTAGACCGAGTATTCCTGGTAACTGACCAGGCACCTCCATTTAGAGAATGGCAATAGCCCTTATATCTAATCATGTAGGAACCAATCCTACATTCATATCAAAATGGCTCAGCACTCATATCTGACATGGAAGTAACCAATCCTCTCACAATGACAGAATGGCTCAGCCCTTACATCTGACCATGGAAGGAACCAATCCTCTCACCAAGTCAAAATGGCTCACAGACTCATCACTTCCCCTTGGAAGGAACCTCGATCTAGAGAACACCAAGCTTCTCCCTGAAGTACTCAAACTTCACTCTGGCTAATGGCTTTGTCAACACATCAGCTATATGTTCATCCATTGCAACATACTAGAGCTTCACTTCTCCTCTCTGCACAATATCCCTGATATAGTGATACTTGATATTGATATGCTTTGACTTATAATGGAACACCGAGTTCTTTGACAACTTCACACAACTTTGGTTGTCACAATATATACAAGTAGCATCCAACTAGAGATCAAATAAATTAGATAGTAGCTTCCTTAGACATACTTCCTTACAACTAGCTGAAAAAGCTTTGACATACTCTGCTCCATCTGTACTCAGTGCCACACAGGACTGCTTCCTACTAAACCAAGACATCAAACCTGATCCCATACTGAAGCAACACCCTGAATTGCTCTTCCTATTGATGGAACTACCTGCCCAATTTGAATCAACATAACCCTCCAGGTTAATCTTCTGATTCGCCTCATACTTGAGCCCATAATAAACTGTACCCCTCAGGTACCTTAGAATATGCTTTGTAGTAACCAAGTGAACATGTCCCAGATTTGTCAGGAACTATCTCAAGGTGTTCACAGCAAAGCAAATATCTAGTCTCGTGTTCATCAGGTACATCAAGGACCCAATCATCTGACGATACATCGTAGCATCAACCGCCTCTGATGAAGCATCACTCAATATCTTCAGGTTTGATGCCATAGGTTTGGTCATGGCCTTGTAGTCCATCATCCCAAATCTCTTTAGGATATCTACCATATATTTCCCTTGTCCCAAAGAAATTCCATCCACATTCTGCCACACCTCCATGCCTATAAAATAGTGCATCAACACATCATAGGAGCATCACTGGTCTTCCACCTTCAACCGGGAAACAAAGTTTGGAGTCCACTTTACTCTTAGTAAATCCTAGATTCATCAGTAATCCATCCATCCTGTTGTACAATGTCGAACCTCAGGATATTCTGTAGTCACTCCCTCTGAAGCGGAGCATCATACTCCCTCTTTCTTCCATACTCTATGCACCGGAGTGACAAGTAGTTTCCTATGCTACTAATATTCTATGTATCCATCTAGGATCATTGGATACCAAGATCATCTATCTTGAACTTTTTCAAAAGTTATTCTCACACCCATCTGTGAGCATGTCATCCTCTATGGACTTTCATCTTCAACCTTGACACAAAGGTTCAGATCTTCATCAAGCTCCTCATGTATGTGTTATCCCATGGGTGACTTCTGAGCTCGTACAAGGCCTTCTTTCATTTGCACACATGATTCTGCATGTCATGTGTATTTCTAGTGGCTGCAAATGTCTCTTCACATTCTATGCCTCGTGCTACGAATCTTGCCTTGTATCCCATGATGTTTCCATCTACTGCATGATGGAACTGCGAACTTCTCTTCATTTATTGATACTGCATCCTAGACATCATTCTTCTTGAACTGGTCTTATCTTTCTTCTTGGTTAGTTCTTCATGGCTGGTAGGTTCTGCATCAATGATGTCGTGGCATTCGTCATATTATTCTTCATCTTGAACTATTGTTACTTGTTCTTCGGAACAAGTCTCATCCTTCTTTTCTTGTAGGTGATTGTACGTGATCTTTCCTACAAGTCAAATGCACTTATATGGTTAGAAAAATTTCATAAGGAATATTCATAATGGCAAATTCTTATGCATAAATATATGATCATGCAACTATTTTAACCAATACAACATTTATCCATATCTCACAAAAAAATTCTAGATGCCTTCCATCTCTACCAAGAAAACATTGAGATTGTGCACTAATCCAATATGTCAGCAAAGAGGTTTCATTCTAGATAAGTAGCAATGGAGAGTTGTATAGCACCATGAGCTACTTACCCAACACATGCATATTAGTAGTATACTGTCATTAATCCAAACATTATATCATCAACTGAATATAGACAAATGCATAACAAAACCAATATCATGAAATGACAATTGAATACTTAGCTTTATTTTTCTGTGGGTAGACTCCTTCTTGAGCCTTTAGCTTCATCATCTTCTTCATTCATAATAGCATCATTTCTTATCCAAATGCCAATATGGATAAGAGTTTCTTCAAGATTTGAGTCCTTCGTATTCCTCATCGCTTGAGGGATCTTCTTTTGATGGTGAGATCTTGATCTTCAATTGCTCCCATCTTCTATTCTCTTTTTATGAGTTGAACTTATTCTTCTTCCTAGAGTCTGTTGAAAGTGATCACTTCCTTCTCGCACACATTCCTCACATGAATGAATCCCATGATCCTGGGAGGCCATTCAAGGTGGCTATCACCACTTCTGCATTCTCCACTTCTTCTTCTATTGCTACAAGTTGTTCTTTGATTTGAGAGACCCTTGTAAAGTATGACTGTATGGTCTCTGCATTCTAGATCTTCACATTCTTCAACTATTTTCTCAAAGTCATATCCCAATTTATGTTCTTCCCTTCAAATATCTTGGTCAAGGAAACAAACATCTCTTTCGGTGTCTTTAGGGGAGACACTTGTGGTACAAGGTGATCCACGATTGAATCAACAATGATCTTCTTGGCCTTGACCAAGTTCTTCTTGTGTAAGGCTTTGAGCCTCATCTCCCTCTGGAACTAGAACCTCTCTACTCATGTAGGTTTCCAATTCATTTTCTTCAAAGAGATCATATACTTCCATGCTTGGAATTTTTCAACTTCACCAAAATTATCATCAAGCTAATGTGATAGATCACTTTGAAATGAGAATCTCAAATGAAAATAGCAAAAAAATAGATCTTACTGATTTGAGGTGTTTGTCCTGGTTCCGGAGCTGGCTAATCTAGAGTTTGTCAGAGAAACCATAATTTTCAAAACTTGGAATCTTTCATATTTGATTCGATAAAAAGATAGATCTCTTCAGGTTGAGCTGTCCAATGTACTCCTTTTCTAAAAACAGTGGAGGGAAGCTCCTGGAATAGGAAGCCCTAGTTTACAAGTTTCTTATGCATAAATTATTGATACTGCTTTTTGAGGTATCTCCTAAATGACTGCTCCTCTATGTCTGAAAATTCTCATAAAGGTATATTCATCTATCCCTATTTCAACACCATAGGTTTCATCATAATTGGTTTTAGCAATTGGCACTTATGATCAGTTTCCCAAGGTGACCTGTTACAGGACTGTTCAGAATAGAGAAGCTATACGGACTGCCACATGTCACTCTTTCATCTTCTCAATCTAAAACGTAGACCATGGAATGTAAAATCCATGCCATTTCTAGAACATCTTCATAAATTTCATTTGGACCTTTGTAGCCCAAAATATAGCAATTCTCCCTAGGTTTCCTGTTTATGGATGAATCCTAGAAGAGGCTAGAAGGCTAACTTGGAGGGATCATATCTCCCAAAATATAACGAATCGGAGGATGAATTTTGGACATAGTGTAAATATATATTTTATCTCTTGTATATACAAGTTTCAACTCTTGATAATTCTCCAATCCTGATATATAGCGAATGTACCAAAACTTATCAGTTTTAGTATTTTAGGGGTTTTCCAGCTCGGGGTCAAACTAGGGTTTGACTTTCCCAGAGTTTCACCCAACCAAAAATATTGAACCAGGTCTCTAAAATTCAATTTTGATGAGGAGAGAAATCCTATGCTGGGATCACTAAAAAATTCCTCTTCTGTAAGAAGCCCTAATTTCCCACACCAAAAACTGAAAAATGCTCGGAATTGAATTCTGCTTCGACAGAAAGATGCGCCCTTCAATGGAGAGTCATCCTCGCATACTTTTGATGATGGATTGTGGAGAGAGACCCAAAAATTAAGAAGCCATATCTTATACAGCTACACAACGTCTTCTTCTTAAGTTAGCTCTAATACCATGTTATATTTTTATCATTCAAGCTAGCAATATGATCTTAGGATCTTTAACTGAGAGAATAACATGCACAGCAATAAAACACAAGAGACAATGAACACAAATATTTTCCTCGGGGAAACCATAAAGGAGAAAACCCTACAACTTCCTCAGAGATAGAATCAACACCAAGAGTAAAACCCGAAAACATAAAGATGATCTCCCGACAGCAGTAGTCTCTCTCTTGTCCCAACAACTTCTCTCTCACTCATGCACCCCAATGAGTGAGTGTGTGTGTGATAAATAGAGAGGCTCTCTTAACACTTACTTACTAGAGCCGACATCTCTAGGAGTGTCTAATAACCCTAGTGCCCCACAACTTGGGGGGACTTTTCCTCCTTCGACCAACAAGGAGGGTTATCCTTAACACAACGGTGGGGACTATTGCCCTGACTTACAATGAATCACCTAGGTTCAAATTCTCTAGGATAGTCTAATAACCCTAGGGCCCCACAACTATGGGGACTTTAACCCTTTACCAATAGGAGGGTTACCCACAACGACTTGACATGACTTGTTTACATTATAGAAACTCCCGATCGGAACATCAGGGCATGACATGACTCAATTACATTACAAAAACTTCCCAGAATAAACATCGGGGTACAATACATAAGAAATACAAGTGAGTACATTCTGAAGTTACAATTACATCAACAGTAAGAGGAAGATGGTACTTTGATACCCAACAATTCTTGAGAAAGAGTATAGAGCTGATCTTTTTCCACCTGCATGGATTTAAACTTTTTCAGCACCTTTACCTCCTTCTGTAACCCCTCCCCATGGATTTTCTGGGTGATGTGTTCTTCTGGCCATTTTTCCTTCAATTCATTGATGGTATTTCTATGTTCAATGAGGGAAACCATCCCTTCTTGATATCTCTCCACCTAACTCCTCCACTTCCTCACTTCTATTCTTAGGATCGAGAGTTCTTTTGTAATCTTCAGGATTTCTTGTTCTTCAGGATGTTCTTCATTATCAGAATCCAACTTGATAAAATTTTGAGGAATTTGATTCCATACCTTATCACCTGATGTGCCAAATTGAACATCTTGCACTTATGAGATCACTTTTGGGGGTGTTGGTTCTTGTGTAACATTGTCCCTTCCTAGAATTTCTCCCGTAGCAACTTCAACCATAGGTGGTTCTGAAACAACTTATGGAGATGTTGGTTCTTGTGTAACAACATCCTCTTTTTGGATTTCTCCTCTAGAAACTTCAGTAGCTTATTGCGAGGATGTTCGTTCTTGTGGGACAACCTCCTCCTGAATTGTAATCTCCTTATCTACCTAATTATCAGCTACAGCTTCGACAGTGGGATGCAAGGTCTCTAGTTCTTGTGTAACAAAGCCCCTTTCTTCTCTTTCTTCATACTAATGGGATTGTAGAGTTGCTTTCATGTCTTTTTCAATATGGATCTGTTCCTCGAGGATTTCAGTGTCCCCCGAAGATTGTGATTGCATTTGTTCATCCTCTCCTAAATCCAAATCAAGAATGATGACCATCCCAGGATTGACTTATTGTTGCAGCCTAAGAGTCTCTACAGAAATTTCCAGGGATGTTGGTTCTTGTGTAGCAACATCCTAGTTAACTTCCTCATTTTCTTGTTGTTGGGTTTCATTTCCATTATCTCTATGTCCTGAGACGGTTCAAGAGTCACAGTGCAAACTTCTTCATTAAATTCCAGAATGTTTTCAATCCATGGTTCTTCTTCCCCCATTTGGGTGGCAACTTCAACAAGAATATTCAAGGATGTGTGTTCTTGTGTATCAGCATCCTATTTGAACTCATCATCATTCTGTTGCTGGGGTTCCATTTCTATTGGTTCTGTGTCCTGAGAAGGTTCAGGAGTCACAGTGAAAACTTTCTCAACAAAATCAGGAATAACCTCGGCCTCTGGTTTATCTATCCCAATTTGGGTGGAAATTTCAACAAGAATATTTAAAGATGTTGGTTCTTGTGTATCAGCACCCTGTTATCTGCTACTTCCCTTTGCTAGAATTTCTCTTAGGGAGCTTCACCATCCTTCCAATCAGGTTGTCCTTGTTCTTCCACAGTTGTAGGTACGGGTGGTTGTGTCACAAAGGCAGGAACTATGACTTTGTATCCTGACGGGTTAAATATTTCTCCACACATAAGACAAACCACTCTTTCTTCCTCATCGCCATCCTCAATAGGAGTTGATACTTCTAATTGGTCTGCATCCTCAACCAGTGTGTGTAGCTTCCTTTCCACCTGTTTCCTGCATGCTTCCTCCCAATTTTCTAGTTCTTTTCATAGTGATTGTACTTCCTCCTTTAATAACCCATTTTCACATAAGATTCCCTCAATTTGAGGTTCTTCTGCAGACGGTTCTTGTAGGGCATCATTTTCTTTGGGTCTCAGAGTGGGGAATTTGATCTATGCTTCTATGGTTTCCCATCTTTCCCTTGCTGCTTCTGCTGTTGTAATTGACCTGGTTCTTTTTCGTCTTATTAGTGGTGATTCTCGTATTTCATATTTTGATATCCTCCTTTTTCTCTGAGGTGCTGGAATTTCCAGATTTGCAGCTGATGTGGAAGGGATATCCTCAGTTTCAACATTTTCTTGTTCTTCTTCAATTAGAGTTCCTCCCCATTCAGGGGAATATTCAATGGTCAAGACCTCCATGCTTTCTTCTATTATCATGGCTCTAACATCCTCAGCTTCAGCTATCGCAGCATCTAATGCTACTCCAGTTTCAGCCTCTGCTATTAGAGCTTCCATATTATTTAATCTCTCTACAAGGTTTTCTTGTACACTTTCCTCCAATTGTGCTGCTTGGTCTTCTGACTGATCCTGCAATCCAATCTCATTCCCCCCCCCCAAACTAAATTGGAGTGACTCTGAACCACTTGTTTCTCTTCATTTCCCCCCAACTGTTGATTGGCAGTCTCTTCTTGGTTTTAAACAGGCCCTAGGAGTAGAAGTACTTCTACTTCCTCTTCTATCGGAACACCGGAAAAAAGGACGGATTCTAGAATTTGACCTATAAATTGCTCCCAGGTTTGTTTCTCTTGAGCTGAGGCCCATAAAATTATTATTTTGATTAGGCCATGGTGGGTAAGGGATGGGTTTGGATGCTTGGCTATTCTAACAAACCCCACCATATGGTGTAAATCATTTGATAGATAAAATGGAATATTCAGTAAAGCCCTATGATAGAGATGAGATAATAGAGGAAATTCAAAGTAATAAACTGTTTGATACCTACCTTCACAGGTGATATACCTCTTAAGGAAAATTGCTACCTGATCCCATGGCCGAGGTAGTGACTGTAATTCTATCCCTCTTCGTGACTGTTGAATGTGCTCCCCTTCTCTCAGAAAATCCTATACTGCTACAACATTGGGGGTTCTTCATCCAAACGAGGCTCTTCCCACATGAGGAAGGCTAGTGACCTCAGCCACTATTGCTCCAGATACTTCGATACGTAACCCCTGAACCTCTGAGTGGGTGTCTATAATATTTAAGGAAAATTGTAGAGTTGTCTCACGATGAGACCCATTTAGGCGTTGGAATAATTCAGTCGAGCCTGTAGCTTCAAAAATAGAGAAAAATTCGGTATGTCTTCTTAGTTCTCGCGTCTTTGAAGGTTCATGCCGAGCTGGGATACCCATGTTTGGTTGCCTTTAGAAGTGTTTCTCATTCCAACATATTACAAATCTCGACAATGGAGGTTAAAGTATAGAGTATGCATGAACAACTAAGAGTGGAGTTGGGTAAATTCAGAAAGTTTTAGAGCATAGGACTGTTTGGAATTTTATCCCAAATTAGGAAAGGTGGCGGTTATCAGGTAACATAAATAACCATTAAGTCATACGAGTGGATGGTTAACAATATGCAGGTGTAATAATGGGCACAGAAAGGAAGGTATGATTAATATTGTCAGATCTAATTAATACTAAATCAAGTAGAAAATCAGAACCATACCTTCGAAAATATGTGATGAATGGTGACCTTTGGAAAATAGTAGAGAGTGTGAAGTGCAGCCATTTAAGTGTAATCATTATTGCAGGTGTGCTGTAATGACCTTTTCTGTCGGTGAACCAAAACCATCATGTAAAATTGGTCAAAAACATAATGAATGTTGGAATATAAATCGGAATCATCGGCATCAGGAATTGGAGCCAAATCTGGAGGAGTCGCTAACAACGGTTGCAAAGAATTATGCCAATAATGAAGGAGTTGCAGCCACAAACCATAGAGAAATCAAGCAGTTTAGCAGACTCGCGACCGTGAATTATATAAAAATCATCCAATTGTGGTAGAGTCGCAGCTACTGGAAAAGGGAAACAAAGTAGAAATGGAATGGTGTCATAGCTACCAGAAAAGGTGAAAATGGACAAAAGTGAAACAGTGTTGTAGCTGCCGGAATTAGAAGAAGGCATTAAGTTAATGGTAGTTGACAGTGTTGCAGCTATGCAAAATGGGATAAAGGGTAGGAGTTTACGGTGTTGCAGCAGCACGAAAGGGGTAAAGGGCGGGATTTTATGGTGTTGCAGCTGCACAGAACAAGGTAAAGGGCAGAAGTTTTACGATGTTGCAGTTGCACAAAAGGGGTAAAGGGTGGAAGTTTTACAGTGTTGCAACTACGTGGAACAGGGTAAATGGAAAAATTTTTATGGTGTTACAACTGCGTGAAAGGGGTAAAGGGAAGAATTTTTATAGTGTTGCAACTGAACAGAATGGAGTAAAGGGAGGTAGTTTTCACGGTGTTGCAGCTACGACAGATTTGTTCAAGGAATTATTTTCTGATGCAGGAGGTTACAGAAGGATGACCCTGGTCAATAGGCCCGATAATGAGCACTGCTCCTTAGGTGCTTCCCTGCACATTTTATTTTATTTTTAAAATGGATCAAGTACAAAAGAAAGAGATAACAATAATAATAAAAATATCAATTTATTTATGTACAAAAAAATTTATGTAAGATTTACAGCAATTGACTAAGGATTGATAGGGACAGAGAAATATTCCTGCCCTTGTTCTAACTGGTAGTCCAGATCAACTGCAATATGTGAAGTGAATGCGTCTTTTGAAATGGGCTTATGGTACAGTTGTAGCCTGTGACCATTAGTAAATAATGGTGCATGATTCTCATCAATGGTTACCAAGCGGACTGTACCATTATCAAATAATCTATCTACCAGGTATGGGCCCAACCATCTTGTGTGTAATTTACCCTTGAACTCCCGTTTGAATATTGAATCGTATAATAGTGCCCAGTCTCCTTCGCAAAAGGCTTTCTTTTTTATGAATCAGTCATGCCAATTAGATCTCTGTTGCTGGATTAATACTGTCTAATCCACAGCAACTAACCGGTTCTTGTCAAGTTCATTCAATTGATTCAATCTTCTCTTCTGAGCTTCAGTCACATCTAAGTTTACCTCTGTAGCTGTCTTCAAAGTATTAATTTCAAATTCAATCGGGAAGACAACACCTTTTCTATACACCAAGTCATAAGGAGAGAAACCTATAGTATTGTGCCAAGTAGTACAATATTCCCATAATGCTTCCGAAATTCTATCATCCCAATCTCTATGATGGCTCTTGACCATTTTGGTAAGGATGGCTTCAATAACTTTGTTAGTGCTTTCTACCTAGCCATTGGCTTGGGGATGGTATGGTGAATCTATCTGGTGCTGAATATGGTACTTTCATAGAAGAGCTTCAAATTGATGTGACACAAACTAAGGTCCTCCATCGGTAACCACTTCCTTGGGTACTCCGAAATGTGTAAAGATTTCACCATACAGGAAATCGATCATAGCCTGGTCATTGGCTTTCACCAAATGCACAGCTTCTACCCATTTCGTCATGTAGTCGGTACAGACAAAGATGTAGGATTTCTGCCTGGAATGAGGACTGATAGGACCAACAAAATCTAGGGCCCATCTATCGAACAGTTCAACCACCAGTTGCGGTTGAAGAGGCATTTGATCCAATCTATTGGGTTGGCCCATCCTCTGGAAGCTATCACAAGACTAGACATATGTCTTTGCATCCCTAAAAAGGGTCAGCCAATAGTAGCCCATTCTCGGTGCTTTGTGTCCTGTCCTCCTGTTTGTAAAATTTCCCCCATAAGGCTCATCATGGTAGGCCTTCAAAATATGGAATATTTCATCTTCTCTTACACATCTTCTGATCTCAAGATCAGGGCCTGTGTAGAAGAGATGACCGTCTATCCAACAATACCTGTCACTTTGTTGAATAATTTTCCTCCTTTCTCTTTTGGACAAATGTGCCAGAAGCTTCCCTGCACCCAAGTAGTTAGTGACATCTGCATACCAAGGGGAGTGAGCTGAAACTGCAAATAAGTGTTCATTTGGAAAAGGGTCGTCAACAGGAAAAGTATCATCATTGTTAGTAAAACGAGGCAAGAAGTCAGCGACAACATTTTCTTTTCCAGGTTTGTCTATAATGGTGATATCAAATTCCTATAATAATAACAACCACCTAGTTACCATAGCATTGGTAACAGGTTTATTCATTATATATTTGATGGCCGAGTGGTCAGTGTGCACAAATGTAGGATATCTAGTGATATAATGTCGAAATTTGTTAATGGAATAAACAATGGCTAAAAATTCCTTCTCGGTAACAGTATAATTAATTTTAGCAGGGGCTAGGTTTTTACTAATATAATAAACTACATAAGGTGCTTGACCATCCTACTACCCTAAGACTGCTCCAACAGCAGTATCAGAGGCATCTGAAGAAATGTGAAAAGGCAAGGTCCAATTGGGCCCTCTTAGGATAGGAGCTATGGATAGCTTCTCCTTAAGTTTAACAAACATTTTCTGGCATGCCTCATTCCAAATAAATTGCACATCCTTCATTAATAATGAAAACAAAGGAGAGGCAAGTTTGGAAAAATTTTCTATAAATCTTCTGTAGTATCTAGCATGCCCTAATAAACTTCGCACTTCTTTTTGCGTTAGAGGAGTACGTATATTTTTTATTACCTTGATTTTAGAGGGGTCCACCTAGATGCCATCAGCAAAGATAAAATTCCCCAACACCACTCCTTCACTCATCATCATATGCCACTTTTCAGTGCTTAAATATAGCTGGGTCTATTTGCAGTGAGTTAAAACCTTTTCCAAATTCTTCAATGCTTCTTCAAAATATTTGCCATAAGGAGTAAAATCATCCATGAAAATTTCCATACTATAATTGACTAATTCTGAAAAAATGCCAATCACAGCTCTTTGAAATGTGGTTGGTGCATTACATAAACCAAAGGGAAGCACTCTGTATGCAAAATTTCCATAGGGACAGGTGAAGGTAGTTTTATCCTGTTCTTTAAGAGCAATCTGGATTTGGTTGTACCCACTAAACCCATCCAGGAAAGAGAAGAACTTCTTCCCGGATAAGGTGTCAAGTACTTGATTGATGAAAGGAAGGGGAAAATGATCCTTTTGTGTTGCCTTGTTCAGATCTCTATAGTCCACATAGACTCTCCATTTACCATTCTTCTTGGGTACTATTACAAGTGGAGACACCCACTCACTGTCTAAAATGGGATATATAAATCCTGCTTCCAAGAGTTTATGAATTTCTTCCTTCACTATGTCCCTAAGATTGGGGTTCATTCGTCATTGAGGCTGGCACACCAAGCCGGGAATCACTTTTGATATAAATGTGATGGGTGCACAGATTAGAGGGGATGCCCCTCATGTCTGTGTATTCCCAAGAAAATGCCCCCTTGTGTTTTTTTAAGAGACTGATCAGGTGCTTATGTTCATCTAGGGAAAGGATGGGGTTAATATTCAAGGTTTTTCCAGACTCTACCTCGATAGGAACACTTTTCAAATTTTTTAACACTGGAACTATGTGAGTGTCATTGACTAATGCCTCTTCTATGAGATTTTCTTGTTCCTCTTCACCTAGAGTAGCATTCAGGATCTGATAAATTTTCTTATTGACAGAAGTGGGTTCACTGATGAAATTATTAATGGCATCATCTTCAGTTTCATCTTTAAAATTTAAGGCCTTCCCTATTGTTAATAATGGTTGAACACCCTCTTCTTCCTCTGGCTCCATCGATAATGGAGTCTCAGCTTCTAATCTTAATCGAGCTGGAGGATACAGAGTGAGGTTCTTTATCTCGGTTTCATCTGATATGGTCATAGACCCATATCGACAGCTAATGCAATCATCAGCTATAGCTAACTAGGGCCTTCCCAGGATTAATGGGTGTCCTCCTAGCTGCGACTTAGGTTGTAGAACCAAGAAGTTAGTAGGGTACTCCCAAGAATCAACTGAGATAATGAGATCATCCAAGATTCCTTCAGGTTTAATAGTGGATATATCTACCATTTCTAAAATGGTAGGAGTTGGCCTAAGATTAGTGAGCCCAATTTTTTTTACAGTTTCAACAGTCATAACGTTAATTGCTACTCCTAAGTCTACTAGTACGTTGGGTATTTGTGTGCGTCCAATATGCACAGTGACAATGGGATTCCCAAGGTCATCATATTTTTCCAAGAGGGTTTTTCCCATTATTAATGCAGATAATTTCCCTATGACATGAATAGTGGGAGGATCCTTGGGTTTCCTTCCTGGTTTCCTTGTACACATATCCCAAACAGTTCTGGCATAGATAGGTACATCTTGAAGGGCCTGAAGGAGTGGAATTTTGACATAAAGATTCTTCAAATCTCCTAAGAGGTTAAACTGAGGTTGTCCCACTACCTTTGGTAACATTAAACTTTCAGGGTATGGTGGTTCCCTAATCAACTGTGTAGGCTTTGTGTCAATAAATGTGTCTTTCTGTGTCTCAGCCATCATATTATTAGAATGTTCAGCATGTTCAATAATGGGTGTTGCTATATTGGATAAATACTGCGAATTCATCCCTTCTTCATGCACAGAGGATGGAACATCCTCAATGATCAAAGGCTCCACTACCTTTCCTGATCGTAACCGGATATCATTGCAGGGTACATGAGTAATGGAGTGATTAGGCATGTTGACAGTCTCAAACTAATGGACTGCTTTATTATTTGGGTTAGGGTTAGGGTGAGTAGGAAGCTGAGGTCTTATCAGCATATTGGGGATAGCATTATTCAGGAGTTGCTGCTGCAACTGCTGATAAGGCTAAGGATATTGAGGAGGGTATGGTTATTGAGGAAACGTTTGATGTGGAAGCTGTGGAGGGGATTGGTTATGGGGAAACTGGTTCCCTAGATGGAAATTCCTCCATCTAGGAGACCAAGAATTTTGTTGGTTTGGTGGCTATGCCCAGGGGTTCTAGGAGTTAAAATTTTTGCATTGAAGGTTGAGAGGGGTACCATTGAGGATTAGAATAAGATGAAGGGAATTATGTATTCATATGTTGTATATTATTCCAATTATTCATGTTATTCAAAAATGGAAACAAGTATAGATTCATACCTTGATTTCGAGGCTACTAGGGCTTTTTCTGTGCAATAAATAAGCTAGTTCCACCTCTAGAGTTGATGCCTACAGAACAACCTTCACTTGAGGTAGTGACGGGAATTATTTTGTGCCATGGTTCAGCTTGCATAGCTGACACACTTCTACCTTATCAAGTGGGAACTCCTTCAAAGGGTGGTTCTTCCTACATCTAGGGTAGAATACACCTAGTGTGAGATCCTCTACTGCTTGTTTCTTCTTTACCCTCAGAACATCTATTTCCGAGGATATGGAGCTCATCATTTCTGTTTTGAAATTTTTGAGGAGATTTCCTATCTCTGCATGGGTGGCTCCTCCATTAGATGACTTCTACATTCTATCAAAGAAATCACATTCTAATTTGTCCCATTTGTCCTGTGTGTTATTTTTGGAAGACCCCCTGGAATACCTTTTGCATGGTTCCACAATCTTTTCAAAGGACTCTTTGGAGATATCCCCCTTTCCTAACAAGTTTAACATGTCTAGGAAATCATCCCTAATCCCATGAAGTAGGATTATTTTGAGCACATATAACCCCATATTAGTCTCTCCAGCTCTCTGCACATTATAAAAGCCTCTCAACAAAATCTTCCAGACTTTCATCGTCCTTCTGTACCATTTTAAATAGTTCTTCTCTCTTATCCTTGGTATTGCAATACTTCTGATATTTCTCCAGGAACACCTATTTTATCATGTCCCAGTTAGTGACAGTTCTGCCTCCCAGGCTCATAAACCAATGCAATGCATTGTCCTTCAGAGTGGTAGGAAAGAGTTTTAGCTTCTGTGCATTGGTGGTGTAGTCATAGCTGCGATAGAGGATGTCAAATTCAAAAATAAATTCATCCGGATCCTCTGCCACTTTTCCATAAAAGGGAGGAAACACTGATGGTGATATATTTTTCATGGGGGCTATCCCTTCTAGCTGTTGAATTGGGAACTAAAGTGTATCTACTATCCATTCAGGCGGGGAATTAACCTCATGATGATGATTTTCTCCCATTACTTCTTCCTCTTTGGGGTCACCTCTGTTACTCATATTTTCTTTTTTTTTATCCTCTTTGTCCTTCCATTGGTCATTGAACTTCTGATGGAACTATGTCCGCTCCTCTTCAGTCACGACCTTCCCGTTAATGTGATAGATCAAATCTCAATCAATCGATCCTGCAGTACTAATTATGTCTTCCTCTGCAAGGGTATCCGAGGGTGTTGCAACTCCTCATGTGTTCTCCACTATAGATATTTACGCTATGTTCTCCACTGTAAAGATTGACACTACCACTCTAGGGGTGACAGGGCTTCTTTTGATGGGTGTTTTCTAATAGCCAGCTCGTCAATGAATGTTCTTCTCCCTAATGTTGTATTTCTCCCTCGACATCGACCACCTGAAATGGTAGTGTTCTATGGGGCTCTGGGATTTATAAGATGGTCACATTGTACCCTTCTTGTAAGGGATGATTTTAAGGATCCATACTTATTTAAAAGTGTATAAATATTGGCAAATATTTCCATTTCTGAAAACGCCAACTATAAAATGATTGGTGATATTTTTCAAAAAATATTTTATTTGCAAGGATTTTATATCATTTATATAATAATTTGGCAATTTTTAGGGTGAAAATATTTTACCCCATCAAAATTGGGAGAAATAGGGCTTCAAAAAATGCAAAATGGCGAATCTTTTTTGGGAGAAAAACATGGAAAAATATCCCACTGGGCTACAATTCACCCCTAAAATTATCCCTACTTCTTATATTTGTTAACACCCAAAAATGGTTAACTACCTCATCTACCCCATTTCATGGCTCATTCGTCCATTTACCTACCATATTTCCCTGAAAATCCCACTAAAA
>LPNX010636314.1:99299-112944 GCA_001517045.1 Pseudotsuga menziesii
AATATTCATGCAACCCAAAACATGCAAACTAAAAAGAACTGAAGAGGAATGAATAAAGATGATTACTGGATGCAACTACAATAGTGTCTAATACTTATCCTCCCCAGCAATGCCGCAAAAATGTTGGGCACCCTATATGAAAGTTAATTAAAGCCAACATATAGAGTGTTCAATATAAATTGTCAACCCAGGGAAGTCTCTTATTTCAAGGATAATATGCACTGTATATGCTTCAAACATTAAGTAGCTGATGTTGTAAGTAAATGATCCTACTTTCTTGTTCAGCCACACTCATCCCATAATCCACTTAATCTAATTTACTTTCTCAAGAATGCAATCACAAGTACCTTCTTACGATTCTTAATCTAGAATTAAAAGATTCAGGAAATAACATCTAGATTACTTTTGCAGAAATTAAAATCCCTAATTAACAAACCATCTAAATATCCATCCAACTATCTTAATTTAGTTATTCTAGAAATTCAAATTACATGAATTGAATTCAGCTATTCTAGAAATTCAAAGTACAGGAATGAAATTCTGCAATTATAAATGCGAAGGAACAAACTGCAAAGATCTAAAGAAAATGGAAATTGAAAGAACTAGGGATGAAAAGGGCTGTTACAGCTATCACACAGTTTGCATAAAAGACATTTAACCTATACAGTTGACTGACACACCACACCACTATAGTTTTACAGGAGATGCAATTACTGATTATTCAAATGACACACGGTAAATCGACAACTGTTGCAGCTTACTGTAAATAAAGGAAGTTATCACAAAATCACACAACAGAACAAATACAATACCTAATTAACTCAGCAATCCATGTGGGAAGGCGGGCCCATCCTTCCAACAGAGATGCTAGATGTAACGCACGTTAAAACACCAAGATCTAAAGAATCAAACTCCTTGTATTAAAAGTGGTAGATGAGCATGCAACCTTAATCACAGCTGATACAATAATTTGGTTAAAATTTCAACCCCTGGATCAGAATAGTTCCCAGTATTTATACAATTACAATCATAACATCTTCCTACTATTATCGGGAAGCCATGAAGATCTCTGATCTTCAGGCTTCCCTAATTACAATGAGTTGTTACAGTCATGGCAAGATGAGAGCAAATGATATAGGGAAGTTGTTATTCGAGCCAAAAATAATGATCATGATTAATTGAAAAGATACTCCATGGATTGCAGCTAATTTTGAGCAGCGATGCACTATTGCCTCCAAATCTGTCGCAGTCTGTTGCAACTACCCTTGTACAGCTCGGATGAAATAATACCCTTGGACCGCATTCTTTGGGAAACGATGGAATGGATGGTGATAAACTCAACAATGAATGTCCATCCCTTCTTTGGCATGTTCGTCCCGCTACACTTGTATTCTTTACATCTCTAATTATCTTTATAAAACCACCATATGTTAGCATAATTTAAGATGTAAAGCCCTGATTACCACAATCCTAAGCATTAATAAAATAAGAGAATGATTAACCATACCTGCATGACTTGAGGGACCATATGAAGGAAAAAAAATTGTTTGGTATGCATAATAGAGTAGGATGAGGAAAAAAGAGGTAGATAAGGGTGGTAAAAAAGGGGTCATTTCTGGGCCAACACCCTTGTCATCAACGAATTTCTGGATGGCTACTCCATTCTGCACTCGGGCTTCGAAGGCCATAGTTCCTACCTAAATATCAACATGAGTCATTCTATCTATGAGCTCTTAGATGCCATGGGATTTCTCCTAATGTTAGGATTCCTCGACAACTTTTTGTTGCTTCTGAATCAATCTCACTTCGTGGAGGTCCCAGTGCAACCTCCTGAAAACTTTCCCTCACTTCTTCTTTGAGTCAGCGATGTTTGTGCTTCTAAATATCCACCTCATGTTTAACTCTCCTTAGTGTGCATCCTAGTGATTCTAAGCCTTCCTCCAGGAAGCAAGTCTCACTCTCATCGGTGGAGTCCATGTTATTATCCTTTTTGTAGAGGGGGCAATTAGCTTGGAGGATCTCATAGCTCTGAATCGCCTTCCTGAGATGAATGAAGTTAGAGATAAGTTGGTGCATGAATATATTTTAGGAATGATCTATCTAATCAACCAAGTCACCCTTCTTCATAATGAAAAGAATCATGTTTACATGATTTAAATCTCCAGCCTCCGCCACAACTCTCACCCATGGCTAGATTACCATCATCCCACATGATTTAAACTAGCTTGACGTACTTTCCACAAATATCGCATGGGGTGCATAAGACCCATGGTTGTTACGGATTGTACCTCCTATAGTACAAAACAACAATTCACAACACGTTCATGGGTTGGTGAGTTTGATCTGACATACTCTACTTCCATTTCCCTTGAATTTCCTCTCTCCCAAATCCTTCTTCACCCGCAATGAGGTTCACGATCACCCGTGTCTGTCTTGTGATGTCTCCCGTGTCTATGTGGTGTGTGTACCTCTTCAATTTCATTCAACCTGTGCTGCGCATACCTCCACATGGTTGTTTTGGTGATGAACACGATATCCTACGATATTTGATGATCATGGAATAAGACCGACAACAGATGACATCATTCTTTCTCTTTTTTTGTACATATAGCTATTAGATGTCCAATGTTCCAAAATGGTATGTAGTTGGATATATTTCCTTCTGATAAGTGTTGGTGGTAGAATATATGGTGTTGATATGTATGACTAGAATAATGATAAATATGTCGTCGAATATAAGACGTCATAGCATCAGATAACTGTCAACACAATAAACTGGTTGGATATACGACATTTATAAAATATGACCCTAGTCAGATAGTCGACAGATGTTATATCTTTATCATTTAATCAATATGATCTAGGATCTTATCTGAACGAATAACATGCACAGAAATAATCACAAGATACAAGAGACACAAAGAATTTTCCTTGAGGAAACCATAAAGGACAAAACCCCAGAACTTCCTCAGAGATAGAATGAGCACCAATAGAAAAAGTAAAACCCAAAGACACAAATATGATCTCCACCAGCTATTCTCTCTCTCACCTATGCGAGATACTCCTCTCTCACTCATGCGCTACTGTTGAGTGAGTGTGTGTTTCAAATAGAGAGTCTCACTCTCTATTTATACTTGTTTTCCAGTTGAATTTTACTCTTACAGGTTTGAACTCACTAGGAGAGTCTAAAAACCCTAATACCCCTCAACTGTGGGGACTATTTCCTCGACTTACAATGGAGGTTTAACCTCAACTCAATTTGTGGGGACTATTTCCCCAACTTACAACAAAGGGGTTAACCTTAATGACTTTACATGACTTTATTATATTAATGACTCTCCCGATCGAAGGAAAAAACATATCCATTGGGGTATAATAAAATACAATAAGAAATATACAAGTGAATACATTCCAAAGTTACAAATACACAAACACTCCCTCTTAACTAGGAAGGTATTCTCTTGACATAATTCATCAGCAGAAGTCTTCATCACTGTATCATCATCAAAGCTAGATCAAAAGTTGGATCATCAATAAATATGGATCGACATCAAAACTGGATCATCATCAAAGCTAGATCATCATTAAGTTGGATCATCATCAAGTTGGATCATCATTGCTCCCGCTATCTCGAGAAAATGGTGTTATCTCTCAATTCTACTCATCATAGGAATTTCTACAAATTCAACCATTTTTCATGCTAGATGTAGGTCTCAACACTTATATCCGACCATAGGAGGCCTACCCTACCACCATGTCGAAAAGGCGTGGCACTTACATCTGACCATGGGAGGCCCAACCTACCACCATGTCAAAAAGTCCCAGCACTTACATAATTTGGCATGGTAGGACACACCATCTTCAATTTGCGGAAAGGATCTACACTTACATCCATCGGTGTGGTAGGACACACCATCTACCATCTGGGGAAAGGATCTACAATTACATCCACCGGCATGGTAGGACACACCGTCTACCATCCAGAGAAAGGCTCTGCACTTGCATCCACTGACAAGTTAGGACACACCATCTACCATCCGAGGAAATTCTCTACACTTACATCCACCACCATGGTAGGACACACCATCTACCATCCAGGGAAAGGCTCTGCACTTACATCCATCGAAATGGTAGGACACACCATCTACTATATGGGGAAAGTCTCTATGTTTACATCTGACCATGGGAGGCCCATCCTACCACCATGTCAGCAAGGCTCAATACTTATAACCGACCATGGGAGGATCAACCTTCCACCATGTTGGAAAGGCTCACAGAATCGTCACTTCCTCTTTGAAGGAACCTCGATCTGGAGAACACCAAGCTTCTCCCTAAAGTTATCAAACTTCACTCTGGCCATTTCTAGCATAGAATCACATCAAGGTTCATTATGTTTAAGGATAACCTGCGAGCTTCACCGGCTGATTACATCTAAGAAAAACCTACATGACTGATTATGTTTGAGCAACCTATGAGCTTCGCTAGGATTTTATGCTCAGACAACCTATCTCAGGGGCTATGCTAGAACTCACTCTTTCGAGAGATATCGATCTGGATCACAAACTGGAGCTTCACTGCTCCTCTCTAAATCATACAAAAAATGTAAGTCAAATCAATGAAATCAAATAGTATCTTTCAAAAGAAACATACTACCTCCCAAATATCCGAGCAAGTGGAAAACTATTTTTCCTTGGCTATAATCAGTGCAATGCAGGAATCTATCCTTCCAAACCAGTAACCCATACTGGATCACAAACTAAAGAAGCATTCCAATGTGGTGTTATTTTCATTGGTGCTACTAATCTGAATCAACATAACCGTGCAGGTTAGTCTTTTGATACTTGAGCCCACACTCAATTGTACCCTTCAGGTACTACATGCTTTGAAACTAGGTGAGCATGTCTCAGATCCATTAGGAACTGGCTCAAGTCATTCATAGCAAAGCATGTGTCCAGTCTTGTATTCGTCAGGCACATCAATGAACAAATCAGTTGACGATACATCGTAGAATCAACCGACTCTGATGAAGCATCACTCAATAGATTCAGGTTTGATTCAATAGGGTTGGTCATTACCTTGCATTCCATCATCTCAAACATGTTCAGGATCTTCACTGCATACTTCCTTTGTCCAAGGCAGATTCCATCCACACTTTGCCACACATCCATGTATCATACCTAAGTCCTTCATCTCAAACTCGGCAGCAAGTCTCCTTCTTGCAACTTTAAAGACTTCCTCTTTTTCTGTTAGGAACAGGTCATCGACATATAACATGAGCATCACTGGTCTTTTGCATTCAACCTTGAAGTAAATTTTGGGATCCACTTTACTCTCAGTAAAACCTAGAGCCATCAATAATCTATCCATCCTGTCCTATCATGTCGAACCTCAGGATCTTCTGCAGTCACTCCCTCTGAAGCAGAGCATCATTCTCCCTCCACCTTTCATACTCTATGCATTGAAACATTCTATACTGGAGTGATAAGTAGCTTCCTTTACTGCTAATATTCTATGTATCCATCTAGGTTCACTGGATACCAACATCCTCTATCTTGAACCTTTTCAAAAGTTCTTCTCGCACCCATCTGTGAGCTTGTCATCCTCTATAGGATTTCATCCTCAACCTTGTACCAAAGGTTAATATCTTCATAACTCTAGGCGATCTTCAAGTTCCTCATCTATGATTTATCCCATGGGTTCCTTCTGAGCTCATGCAAGGCCTTCTTTAATTTGCACACATGAGTCTTCCTATTGTGTGTCTTAACTTCCAATGGCTGCAAATTTCTCTTCGTAGTCTATGCCTTATTTCCATGAGAAGCTTAGTGCTACGAATCTTTCCTTATATCCCATGATGTTTCCATCTACTGCATGTTGGATCTTTTAGATCCATATGGAAGACAGTACTGAATTCCCTTTAGGTCTTGCTACCACATCCTAGACATCATTCTTCTTGAACTGGTGTTCTCCTTCCCTTTATTCCTGGCTACTTCTTCATAGCTGGAAGGCATTGCATCAATGACATCTCTGAACAATGTCACATAACTAGAGTGTGTCTAAGTCCTCTTGAATTCTCATCATACTATTATTCATTTTTTATTATTTCTTGAAGTGTTGTCACTTGTTCTTCGGAACAAGTCTCACCCTTATTTTCTTGTAGGTGATTGTACACGATCTTTCCTACAAGTAAAATGCACCAGTTGTATGGTTAGAAACATTTCATAAGGCATATTCATAATGAAAAATTATTTATGCATAAATATATAATCATGCAACTATTTTAGCCTATACAACATTCATCCATATCTCACAGAAACTTTCTAGATTCCTTCCATCTCTACCATGACATCATTGATATTGTACACTAATCCAATACGTCAGCAAAGAGGTTTCATTCTAGATAAATAGAAATGGATTGTTTCATAGAACCATGGGCTACTTACCCATCACATGCATATTAGTAGTATATTGTTCATTATTCTATCATGCATAATACATTTCACAACTAAGCAATCCCATATAAACAACTAGATATATAGGAAAAGACAATTTAAATACTTATCTTTATTTGTTTCATGGGTAGACTCATTCTTGTGCCTTCAGTTTTATCATCTTCTTTATTCATGACATTGTCATTTCTTATCCAAATGCTAATATGGATAAGAGGTTCTTCAATAATTGAGTCCTTCATATTCCTCATCGCTTGAGGGATCTTATTTGAATCGTGAGAGCTTGATCTTTAGTTGCTCCCATATTCTCTTCTCTTATTATGAGTCGAGATTCTTCTTGTGTGCACTCTTCCTAGAGTTTGCTGAAGGGAATCACTTCCTTCTGGCACAAATTCCTCGAATGAATGAATCCCATGATCCTGGGAGGCCATTCAAGGTGGTTATAACAATATCTTGTTCTTCTTTGATTGCTTCATCATAACAATGAACACTTCCTTTTGTTGTCTTCAAGGATGACACATGAGGGATGAGATGATATTTAATAGAATATGCAATGATTCTCTTAGTTCTATCCTTAGCTTCATCTCCCTCTGGCTCCTAGACCTTTCTTATTGAAATATTGATCCAAGTCAATTTCTTCAAGGATCATAGAGGTCCTATACTTCCATACTAAAAAAATTTCATCCTCACCAAGTTTTTCATCAAGATGGTGCGATTAGTCATTTTTGAAATGATAACCTCAAATGTAAATAGCAAAAATTTACATCTTACCGATTAGAGGTGTCCGTCCTCATTCCAAAGATGGTTGATCTAGGGTTTGTCAGAGAAACCCTAATTTTCAAAACTTGGAATTTCAAACTTATGATTGGACAGAAAGATGGGCCTATTCAAGGAGAGATGTCCAATGTACTCCTTTTCTAAAAATAGTGGAGGGAAGCTCCCAAAACAAGAAGCCCTACTTTTCCAATTTCTTTTGTAGAAATTCCTGATATTGTTTCTGCATTATATCTGAAATTACTGCTCCTCTATGTCTGAAACTTTGCACTAAGGTATCCTTGTCTGTCCTCTTTCTAACACAGTAGATTAGAGAAGAATTGGTTTCACCAATTAGGACTTTGTGGAAATTAAGACCAGCAATAGATTAATTTTACTCACAACAATTATCAATTGATCATGCAAAATCACTCACAAAAGAGACTGAATATGGAGCTGTAACACTAAATTGTATTAACTGAGTGTACAATAGCCAACCCTGTAATAACATAGGCTTCTAAATAAATAGAATACATCAAGGATTCGAATGCATGAGGAGCAAATCAAATCTAGCATAAAGCAGGCTTACTAAAGATAAGCAAATCCTCCATAGGTGTAAAAAGATGATCCCAAATCTATCATGGAGCTCACGAATTGGAAAAAAGGCTTCAGCAAGATAAAGAGTGGTGGAATGGAAACTCATACATGCTTTTGCATGGAGAAAAGAGAGGAGGATGTGTAGGACAAAAAACTAGTCAACCTCACCTAGTCTAGCTTTTCCTTTTGCCTTAAAACACTGAAAAAGCAGGCAATAAAGCAGAAAAAGCAGAAGGGCGCCTAGGAGGCCAGGAATAAAGCATAATTGATTCCTTTAGCTCTCCCATGCGCTACATGAGTCAAATAGGTCAAGTTTGACCATTATGGATAGGCAAATGACAACTTGCACAAGGTGGGACACATGAACTAGGCTAATAAGACATAAATAATTAAATTAATGTCTAAATGGGAAAACTATGGGTTGATTATTCTAAAACCCCCCCTTAAGCCTAACTTATGAGTAATATATCAGAAAATTATAGGGCCTAGCAACAAATATTAGTCACCCTTTTACATACTGCATGTCCATACAACCAAGGAAAGAGGCAAAACCAACTTGGGAAAATCCTCCCTTCAACATGGACTGTAAACAAAATTGTAGAATCTTGTCTTCACTCATGCTTTCACAACATGATCAGAAATCCCCAGTAGTGATTTGAGATTAATGAAGGTCTTCTCACAAAATGCTTTGGTGAAGATATCAGCTACTTGTTTTGAAGATAAACAGAAGAGTAGGTGAATGGTGCCATCATGCACAAGTTCTCTGATGTAGTGCATATGGATCTCAATGTGTCTGGTTCTCTGCTTCTGAACTGGATCCTTGCAGATTTGAATGGTACTCTGGTTATCACAGTAGATGGTAGTTGAGTACTCTGGTTCGAAACCACACTCTCCAAGTAAACCCTGCAACCATAAACATTGAGTTGCTGCATTAACAACTCCTTTGTACTTTGCTTCTGTAGATGAGAGTGCAATGGCACTTTGTTTCTTGCTTGAACAACTGATTGGCCCTTCTACAAGCATGAACACATATCCTGATGTGGACTTTCTGTCTGCGCTATCACCTGCCCAATCACTGTCAGTAAATCCAATCAAATCAAGATCAGATTTTGCTTTATAGAAGATCCCATGTGTCCTTGTTCCCTGAACAAAGTTAAGGATCCTTTTGGCTGCTTTCCAATGGATCTCTTGAGGCTGATCCATGAATATAGAAGCCACACTTACTTCATAACAAAGTTCAGGTCTACTATGTGTAAGATACAACAAACATCCAATCAATTGTCTATACAGTGTATTGTTTACCATAGGTGAAGAATCAGCTTCTTCCAGCTTCACTCCTGAAAGGAAAGGAGTTTTGCTTGCTTAGCAATCCTTCATTCTGAATTTGTTCAGCAAGTCCAAGGCATATTTGGACAGGTGCACCTTGATTCCAGCTTTGGTTTGAGCAATCTCAAGCCCCAAAAATTGACTTAAGAGCCCCAAATCTGTCATGGAGAAGGCTTGGTTCATAGCTCCTTTTAAGGAAGCAATCTCAGCCTGTGAGCTTCCTGTAATGAGGAGGTCATCAACATATAACACAATGATAATTAATGAACCATTAACAAACTTCAAATAGAAATTTGGATCTGATTTACACCGAACAAAATTCAGGGATAGAAAGAAGCTATCAATCTTGGCATACCAAGCCCTGGGGGCTTGCTTTAGCCCATACAATGACTTTCTCAACCTGCACACAAGAGAAGGGTTAGTAGAAAAACCTTGAGGCTGCTGCATATATATCTCCTTAGTGAGATCTCCATTCAGGAAGGCACATTTTGCATCCATGTGATGTACCTCCCATTTCCTTGAGGCTACAATGGCTAAGGCTAGCCTGATGGAATCCATATTTGCCACTGGTGCAAAGGTCTCATTGTAATCTATGCCATGAACCTGTGAGTATCCCTTGGCTACCAATATGGCCTTGTACTTTAGTGGTGAACCATCAGCAGAAAATTTGGTCTTATAGACCCACTTACACTGGACTAACTTTCTTCCTGGAGGAAGTCCACTATCTCCCATGTGTTGCTCTTCTGGAGTGAGCTGAACTCCTCCTTCATGGCTGTTTGCCATCTTGGATCTCCTGCTGGTTATTCATATGTTTGAGAATCAGACTCCACCATCAAATAGCATTTTTTATCAAACATAGGATCCTTCATGCACAGACCACTCTCAAATTGAGATCTAGTCCTCCTTGGGTCATTGGGATCCCCAACTAGCTCACCTGCTGCATGTAGTGTCTTGGCTGCCCATTTTTACCTTGTAGGGATGTTAGGGTCTACAATAAACTCATCTCCATCAGAAAAATCAAAATCAGCATGTTCAACAAACTCTTTACTTACTTCTTGAGGTTCAGGTGGTGAAGAGGCTTCACCAACTTCCACTGTTGCAAGGGGTTCTTCTTCAAACTGAACACACATTTCAATGAAGGATTTGTTTGTGCTCAAATTTATCAACTTGTACCCTTTTGAATCTTCAAAGTATCCAACAAAAATACACTCTTGGCTTTGGGGCTGCAAAGCCTTCCTCTTCTCTGTTGGAATTCTAGCCCAAGCCTTTGAGCCAAAAATCCTGAAATGGGTCACATTTGGCTTGTGCCCACTCCATGCTTCGAAGGGAGTCATACCATCAAGCCATTTGTGAGGCAACCTATTCTGGATATAGGCTGCACAGTTGATAGCTTCGGCCCAGTACTTTGGTGGCAAAGTTTTGGCCTCCATCATGC
Organism: Pseudotsuga menziesii; assembly: GCA_001517045.1. Taxonomy (NCBI): domain Eukaryota; kingdom Viridiplantae; phylum Streptophyta; class Pinopsida; order Pinales; family Pinaceae; genus Pseudotsuga; species Pseudotsuga menziesii. Next base: position 109,857 of record LPNX010636314.1, read on the forward strand.
ATGTTGCCATCTCCTTCAGTGATCTGTTCTTCCTCTCTACAACACCATTCTGCTGTGGTGTGTAGGGGATAGAATGCTGCATCTGAATACCTGCATCTACAAAATAGTTAATAAACTTAGACATGACATACTCACCACCATTGTCATATCTGAGGGCCTTGAGTTTCCTCCCTGACTGGTTTTCAACCAAAGCCTTAAAGACTTTGAATAGGCCAAAAAATTCAGACTTGTGTTTCAGGAAGTGAACCCAGCAATACCTAGAAAAGTCATCAATGAAAGTCAATGAATATTTGGCCTGACTCATGGACATATGAGGGAATGGGATAGCAACATCACTGTGGATCAGCTCGAGGGGTGCAGAGGTTCTCTCATGACTACTTCTCTCAAATTTATGCTCTGGGTGTTTTCCTAGGATACAACCTTGGCAGACTCCTTTGGAAAATTTTTATCTTGGGCAACCCTATGACCATCTCCTTTTCACTAAGATCAGAAAGATACTTGTAATTAAGGTGGCCAAGTCTTTCATGCCAAAGCTTTCTAGCCTCATTAGCATGAATCAGAAGAGCAGAGGGGTTTGAGTAGGGTAGGAAGTGTGAGAACATGTATACCTTTTGAGCATGATTTGCAACTCCTTTTGCAATGACTCTACCAGTTGAGATCTCTATGATCTCAACTTCATCAGGGGAGAATATGACCTTCTTAGGAGACCCAATGTGGGTCATCTGGTACATTGATAGGAGGTTGGAGGCAAGACCAAGCACATACAGCACATTGCTGAACTGACCATGATCAAGATCTATCCTTCCTTTGCCTAAACTTTCAGTGAGAGAGTCATCTCCCAGTACTATAAATGGTCCTTTCGACTTGTCCAGTGAGGAGAAGGCCTCCTTAGTCGAAACCATGTGTCTTGAAGCTCCAGAATCAATGATAAAACTGGGTGAGCATGATGTGCTAGCAACCAATGCATGAACTCTCTCTCTGTCATCTGAAATTGATCCTCCTTCTCTCTTCTTTGAGCTTTCTGGAAGGGAGATGCCATTCTTCTCCACGAGTTGGGTCAGCATATCAATTTGATTTTTCATACAAGAGCTTTCAGTGTGATTGCCCTTATTGCAGTATGCACACTTGTTCATTTCACCTTTGTTTTTCTTCTTCTGGTATTTCTTCTTGGGACCTTGTGGATCCTCCGGAGACTGTTTCTTGTCTCTCTTTTTCTCAGGTGGCTTTTTAGCTTTCGTTTTGATTTTTGAATCCACCCTCAAATCTCCAGCAACCAGAGCTTGGTCTTTGGAAGGTTTGATGGTGCCCATCATCACGAGCTTGTCTTGTTCTTGTGTGAGAGATTCCATGAAATCTGCAAGGCTAGGCATCTTCCAGGTTCGAGCTGTCAGCTTTGTGGCATAGAAGGTCAAAACAAACACTGAATAGTCAGGGCCTAGCTTCGAGAGGATGGCCAGTACAAGCTGATCATCTTTCTTTTTGATCCCACACTGTTTCAGCTACAAAACTAGTGCTTTGAACTTGGAGAAATATAGCTGCAGGGATTCAAAGCTATTTGGACTTAGAGAAATCAGCTCATTTTTTATTTGATGTCTCCTCATCTCATCTGTCTTTCCAAAAAGATTAGCAAGATTCTCCCATACTTCATTCGGTGATGTCAATCCATCAAGATGGAAAAGGAGGTCTCTGGAAATACTCAGACACAGGAGGCCATAAGCCTCATCCCTCCTGTTGTGCCATTTTATCTTCTCTGCAGCTGCATTGGGCTTTGCTTCTGTTGCCATAGTCACCCTGTAGAGGCCTTTCTCTCTCAACAGTATCTCCATCTCTGCTTTCCATTCAAATAAATTGAAGGGAGTCAAGATAGTTTTCTGTGATTGATCCATAGCTTAGAAAATATGTCCCAGCTGTCAGTAGAAGGCTCCCAGTCACTGATGTCAAACTTGAAAAACAATTTTTAAAGGAGAGAAACAATCTACAATGGCTCTGATACCATGTGGAAATTAATACCAGCAATAGATTAATTTTACTCACAACAATTATCAATTGAGCATGCAAAATCACTCACAAAAGAGACTTAATATGGAGCTGTAAAACTAAATTGTATTAACTGAGTGTACAATAGCCAACCCTGTAATAACATAGGTTGCTGAATAAATATAATACATCAAGGATTCGAATGCATGAGGAGCAAATCAAATCTAGCATAAAGCAGGCTTACTAAAGATAAGCAAATCCCCCATAGGTGTAAAAAGCTGATCCCAAATCTGTCATGGAGCTCACGAGTTGGAAAAAAGGATTAGGCAAGCTAAAGAGTGGTGGAATGGTAGCTCATACATGCTTTTGCATGGAGAAGAGAGAGGAGGATGTGTAGGACCAAAAACTAGTCAACCTCACCTAGTCTAACTTTTCCTTTTGCCTTAAAACACTGAAAAAGCAAGCAATAAAGCAGAAAAAGCATAAGGGCGCCTAGCAGGCCAGGAATAAAGCAAAATTGATTCCTTTAGCTCTCCCATGCACTACATGAGTCAAATAGGGAAAGTTTGACCATTATGGATAGGCAAATGACAATTTGCACAAGGTGGGACACATGAACTAGGCTAATAAGACAGAAATAATTAAATTAATGTCTAAATGGGTAAACTATGGGTTGATTATTCTAACAGACTTATGGGTGAATCCACAGACCTGGGTAACACTTTTTGGCAAGCGCATTTCGGCAAAAACAGAAAAACGCACCTCGGTCGAGGGCTTGTTAAGCCCTTGACCGAGGTCTTAATATCTCGACCGAGGTTTTATCAAGCCCTCGACCAAGGTATTGCAGGCTTTACAAACCCTCGATCGAGGTATTTAAATACCTCAACCGAGGTATTTAGATACCTCGGTCGAGGTTCATACCTCGGTCGAGGGCTTAAAAAAATAGACTTAGCCCACATTCAAACAAATGGAAAATTTCCTGTGCCTTGCAGAGGTGTAAACCCTGCCGTTCCTAGCACATAATTGAGCGGAGTTGATACCGATAGATTCACCAATGAATCTTCTATCCATTGAGGTATCATACACGCATTTTGGCATTCATATGATATTT
>LPNX010636314.1:113115-162751 GCA_001517045.1 Pseudotsuga menziesii
CCCTTATGCTTATTTTCCCAAGGTGACTTATTTCTGGACTGTTGAGAATAGTGAAATTGTATGGACTTCCACGTGTCAATGTTTTAGCTTCTGGGTCTGAAAATTTTACCAAAAAAAGTACAGTCCATTCCCTATTTAGAAAATTTTGATAAATTTCATTTGGACCTTCGTAGCCCGAGATATAGCAATTTTCCCTAGGTCACTTGTTTACAGGTGAATCCTAGGAGAGGCTAGAACCTTGAATTGGAGGAATTCTATCTCCTAGAATATAACGAATGTGAGGCAAAAAGTTTGTGTAAAGCACGGATTTCTCTTTGTCCTATATAAATTTTGGCTTCTGATCCTTCTCCAATATAGATATATAGCGAATGTACTAAAACTACTAGTTTTAGTATTATAGGGTTTTCAAGCATGAAACCCTAATTTCCATTTGCTGTCATTGGAGCTATATTTAGGCTGTACAATGAAACTTCTCTGATTTAGAAATCAATACCACCAATAGATGCACCCTAGTGAGGTTTGTTAGCGTATCCTTCCTTGCTTGATGATCTGTGGAGAGAACACCTTAACTAGGAATCCCTAGTTCACGCAGCTGCACAATGCCTTCTTTCAAAGAGGCTCTGATACCAAGTTAGATTTTTATCATTTAATCAATATGATATAGGATATTATCTGAAATAATAACATGCACATCAATAATCACAAGAGACAAGAGACACAGAGAATTTTCCTTAGGGAAACCATAAAGGAGAAAACCTCGCAACTTCCTCAGAGATAGAATGAGCACCAATAGCAAAAGTAAAACCCAAAGACACAAAGATGATCTATGCCAGCTATTTTCTCTCTCACTTGTGCAGGATACTCCGCTCTCACTCATGTGTTACTGTTGAGTGAGTGTGGTCACTCTCTATTTATACTTGTTTTCCACTTGAATTTTACTCTTACAGGGTCGAACTCACTAGGAGAGTCTAATAACCCTAATACCCCTCAACTGTGGGGACTATTGCCCTGACTTGCAATGGAGGGTTTGTTAGGATATTTAGACACTTAGGAGTTAGTTAAGATAAACTTGTGTAACATATCTGTTAGGTGAAGTGTGTTTCTTAGTATGCATTGGTATGCATTTGTAAATATTCTAATCCGATCGTCACGATATGTTCTAGACATAAAGTGATCCGACAGTTCAACTTCTCTTAGATCATACCTACCATTGATCTATGGCTTAACACCCAATTGGTCCATGATCTCTATTGAAAGAGCATGGAGGGTCCTTGGCTAGTTGATCAATTATGAGAAGCTCATATGTAACTTTCTTTCTTTTTCATAATAAATTGCTCCAAGTAGCTATTTGGCTGGGGCCGTGGACTGTTTCCCTCTCGACAGTTTTAACCACATGACAAACATCGATGTATTGATCTATGATATGTTTATGTGAAGTTGTTTCTCTAGGTTTTTAGTCTTTTGGGAGTACCTTGTGTACCCAAACATGGTATTAGGGCATTTATGAAGAGCCTCTTCCAGTTTTGATCAAGATCTGGAACTAGTGTTGCTGAAACTTTGAAAGGGTTTTTGGTTCTGAATTTTTTGTGCATTTGTGGCCTATGGGAGCTATTCCATTGTGTCTAGAGCACCATTTCCATCAAGAATTAGTTTTTGTTTCATTGAAAACAGTTTATGTTTGATCCAGAAACACCCATTTCGGCAAATTTGAAGGTATAATGTTAGAGTGATGGATTTGTTTTATTTTTTTTAAATCTCTCATATTTTATCAGTGTTATTATTAGATCGTTATTGTTTTAGTCTCAGATTGTTTTCTTCCCTGGCTGCATATGCTCTTTTCCATGCACCTTGCACGATCGCGGCGAATCAGAAACAAAAAGAGAAAGTTTTTTTTCTTGTCTTCTCGGCTACATGTGCTCTTTGTTGTGCACCTTGTGCGATCACAGCGAATCAAAAATAGCGAGAAAACTTAAAAACATAGACTTTCCGGGTAAGCTAACCAAGATCTAACCCCACCCATAGTGTGGAAAAGTTTTTTTTGTTTTTTTTGTGATTTGCAAGAAAAAAAGGTAAGCACAGAGAACGAGGGAAAAGAGTAAAAAAAAGGCCCCTTCCTATTTCCATTCTTTTACGTACCTTTTAAACTTAGTTCGCTTGATTCAAAGTTGTTTTATTCATTAATAGGTCTTCAGTTCAAGTCTTATTAAGTTACTTTTTAGTGCATGCAATTTCTATTTTCAAGTTACTTTATTGTAAAAGTGCATCTCGCTTAAATAAAATAAAATAAAATAAAAAGTGAGTCACTTAAGTATTTTAATTTATTGTCGCACTATTTAAAAGTAACATTATTGTAAAAGTGAATATCACTTATTTTACAAAATTGATTCACTTAAAAAGAAACTTTCGTGTAAGTGATTGTCAAAGGTTCATCTTGGGAAGAAGGGGGTTCTTTTTTTAGTTGGTCAAGTTAATATCTTCCACGTCAGTATTGGGGACATCTTCAACATTTTCTTCGATCAAGCATAACTTCATCATCCAGAATCAGTTTTCAGTGCCATTTTTTTTAAACAGCCTAATTTTTTGAGCTCTTTGCATCTAGACAGTTAGTTTCTATTTTTTCAGCCATTATTTTATAGTATGGCCACCCCTTGTGATATTCTACTTACTAGTTCTAACTATTTATCATGGAAATCTCATATGGAAGATGTTCTATGAAGTAGGGGACTTTTTAGAATTACCTTAGAGAAAGAAACAGAACCCACTGATGATGATAAGAAAATAAAATGAGCAAATAGATGTGATGAAGCTCGTGGATTGATTGGGATGTCAATCTCTGCTGATTTGTGATTTCATATATGTAGAATTGATGAACCTGATAAAGCATGGGAAAAGTTAGAATCTGTGTTTGATAAACACAATGAAATTCGAGGTCATCAACTTGAGAATGAGTTGATTTCTTTGAATCCAAGTGATTTTTCATGCATTCAAGATTACTTATCTAAGTATAAAACTCTTAGACTCTTATGTGCAAAATGCAAGATTAAGAAAGAAGAAAAACAATGTATTTATCATATTCTTTCCAAACTTGGACCTGCATATTCTATTTTTGTATCTACATTTTACTCCATGAAAGAATCCTTGAATGCAACTAGCTATCAAGAGCCTACTCTTGAATTCTTTTGTGATTCGTTAATTAGAAAGCAAGATAAGCTCATTCATCTTGGAATAATTAACAATGCAGATACATCTGGGAAAGCCTTATTGTCCCAACAGAAAGAAAAGTCCAAGCCTCCCAAGAAACATAACTTTCACAATAATAAGCCAAACAACAAGGGTCTCAAACCCTCTCAGTCAGCTTCTTCTCTAAAAAATGACAAAGGAGCCAATCCAAAAGGAAAGAAGACTTAGCGTCATTGTAATTTTTGTGGGAAAGATAGTCATGATGAATCTAAGTGTTTCAAGAAGATGGAAGCCTTGGAAGCAGCAATGAAGAAGCACCAAATCGGCCCAGATTCATCTTCAGAATCTACCTCTCATGGACATACACTTTGCACTTTTGGTTAGTCTTATACTGCATCTTCTTCTTCTACTTCAAATGAATGGCTCATTGATTCTGGTGCATCTTATGATATGGCTAAGGATAAAGCCATATTTTCTACTATGCATGAATGTAACACCAAACAAATATTTGTTGGTGACAATAGATCTCTAAGTGTTGTAGGATTTGAAACAGTTCCAATAAAAAATGGTCATTTCAGTGATGTACTATGTGTTCCAAAAATTTCCTGCAATTTGTTATCAGTCTATCAAATTACTCATTCAGGTGAAGGTAAAACTGTGACGTTTACACCTCACCAAGTTGTAATTAAGGATTTTAAAAATACTCAAAATGTCCTTGCTACTGCAACTATTGATGATATTACCAAGTTGTACAAATTTAACAACTTTGGGTCATCACCTTTTCCTTTAGTTTTTGTTGCTCATAGTGATAACTTGAGAAAACTTTGGCATGAGCGATTTGGTCACTTAAATTATCGCTCATTGCAACAACTATGTAAAGAGAATATGGTGATTGGTCTTCTAATTGTATCTTGCAAGGATGGTGTTTGTTTCGGTTGTGTAGTCAGAAAACATCATTAGGACAGTTTTGACAAACGTGCCTCTTGGCACACCTCGGTTCCCTTGGATCTTGTGCATAGTGACTTGTGTGGTCCTCTTCCATCTGCTTCCTTTTCTAGTTTCAAATATTTCTTAACTTTCATTGATGACTACTCCAGACACACTTGGGTTTACTTCCTAAAACTTAAGAGCGAAGTATTTAACATGTTCTTGGCCTACAAGGCCCTTGTTGAAAAACAATCTGGTCATCAAATTATTAAGTTAAAATCTGACAATGGAGGAGAATATGTCAACAAAATGTTTACTACTTTCTGAACTGAACAAGGAATCTACCAACAACACATTGTTCCATATACACCACAATAAAATGGTGTATCTGAATGGAAGAACCACAGTTTAAAAGAAATGGCTAATTGTATGATCCAATCTAAGGGATTAAGTCTTCAATATTGGGCTGAGGCCATAAATTGTGCAAATTACATAGTTAATCACACACCAACTAAAGTTTTACAAGGTATAACATCAAAATAAGCATGCAGTAAAATTAAACTAGATGTAAGTCACTTCCGTGTGTTTGGTTGTGAAGCATGGGCTCACATTTCGGATGAAAAATGGAAAGCATTGCAACCTAAAAGTGAAAAGTGCATGTTTGTTGGATATTCTAAAGATGTAAAAGGTTATAGACTTCTTCAGCCACATTCTCATGATATAATCATTAGAAGAGATGTTAAATTTGATGAAAATCTCTTGGCCTGCGAGCCTAACTTGGCGGGTGTGCCATCTTTGGCCTGTGATCCTGATTTGGTGATTATGCCTTCTTCTTCTTCTTCCAACTTCCCTGACAGGTTTCCAACTCTAGTTTCTGATGATGACAGTGAGGATGAAAATCCACCTCCTTCTGCTCCTGTTCCTCTAGTTGCACCAGCACCAATGCTTCCTCGATGGGTCCATTCAACATGTGAAGCATCTAGTGATCTTACTGATGATCCTAGAGATCAACGTCGAACACATTCTCAGTTTCAGTAAGCCTCTTCTATTTTGGCTCAAGTTTTCAAGAATCATGATCCAAAAACTTTTGCAGAAGATTTAGGAAATCCTGATTGAGATGCAACTATGGATGAAGAATATCATTCCTTAATGGAAAACGATACTTGGGATCTTGTTCCTCTTCCAAAAGGAAGAAAACTTGTCAGATGTAAATGGGTCTACAGAACTAAGTATGCATCAGATGGAAGTGTTGAAAGACATAAGGCAAGCTTAATTGCCAAAGGTTTTTCCCAAGTTAAAGGGATTGACTACAATGAAACCTTTGCTCTTATCGCAAAAATGAACTCCATCCACCTTGTTCTTTCCCTTGCAGCCTTACATAACTGGGAATTCCATCAAATGGATGTCAAGTCTACCTTTTTACATGGTGATTTACAGGAGCAAATTTACATGGAACAACCTCCTGGATATGTTCAGGATAGCTCTAGCCTTGTCTGCCTCCTTAAGAAATCCTTATATGGACTTAAGAAAGCTCCTAGAGCTTGGTATGCCAAAATGGATAGCTTTCTCCTTGACACTGGTTTTTCTAGATGCCATTCTGACCCCAATGTCTATACCAAGAAAGTAGGAAACCATCTAATCATACTTGTTCTTTATGTTGATGATATTCTCCTTACTGGTAGTGACCCTAAACTTTTAACCCATGTGAAATCCAGTCTTAAGAAAAATTTTGAAATGTTAGACTTAGGACATTAGCATTATTTTCTTGGTCTCCAAGTATTGCAAACCAAAGAAGTAATCTTTCTTTCCCAGTCTAAGTATGCTTGTGACCTTCTTCGTCGCTTTCACATGGAAGATTGTAAACCAGCCCCTTCTCCCTTCAAGTCTGGAGTCAAACTTTCTACCACTTGTACTTTCCTTGAAGTAGATGCCACCTTGTATCATCAACTTGTTGGTAGTCTCTTATACTTGACTCATTCCCGTCCCGACCTTTCCTTTGTCGTTGTTTGTGTTTCCCGTTATATGAAAACACCTCATGAAAGTCACTGAAAAGCAACAAAAAGAATACTTCTATATATTCGAGGTACAATTCAATTTGGGATTCATTACAGTATAGGGGGGGAACCTTTATTGGTTGGTTTCACTGATTCAGATTGGGCCGATGATCTTGATGATCGAAAGTCTACTGCAGGCTATGTTTTCAGTATGGGATCTCGACTTGTCACTTGGGCTTGTAAGAAACAACAAGCTCTTGCTCTTTCTTCAGCAGAAGCAGAATATTGAGCCGTAGCTAATGCCAGTCAGGAAGCTTTATGGCTTCGACAGATCCTTTCAGAGTTTGGATTCAAGTAGCGGCAGCGTACTCCACTTTGGTGCGACAATCAAAGTGCCATCAAGATTGCCAAACACAGCAAACACATTGAACTACACATGCACTTCATCAGAAATCTTGTTCATGATCGTGTTATTGAAACACTCTATTTCCCTACAAATGATCAAGTTGCAGACATCTTCACAAAGTCTCTTACAAAAGAGAAGTTTTCTAAACTTCGATCTATGATAGGAGTTCAGGAATGTGTCCTTAAGGGAGGATAGGCTCTAATGTCTCCTTCCTTCTATTAATAGTGTCACTTTTGTAAATCCTTCAATCCTATCCCAAGTTGTTCTTAAGGAGGGATGTTAGGATATTTAGACACTTAGGAGTTAGTTAAGATCAACTTGTGTAATATATCTGTTAGGTAAAGTGTGTTTCTTTAGTATGCATTAGTATGCATTTGTAAATATTCTAATCCGACGGTCACGATATGTTCTAGAAATAAAGTGATCCAACAGTTCAAATTCTCTTAGATCATACCTACCATTAATCGGTGGCTTAACACCCAATTGGCCATGATCTCTATTTAAAGAGTATGGAGGGTTCTTGGCTAGTTGATCGATTATGAGAAGCTCATATGTAAATTTATTTCTTTTGCATAATAAATTGCTCCAGGTAGCTATTTGGCTGGGGCCATGGTCTATTTCCCTCTCGAGGGTTTTAACCACGTGACAAACATCGATGTGTTGATCTGTGATCTGTTTGTGTGAAGTGATTGCTCTAGGTGTTCGGTCTTTTGGGAGTACCCTGTGTACCCGAATAGGGTTAACCTCAATGAATTTACATGAATTTATTATATTAATGACTCTCCCAATCGGAGGAACAAACATCTCCATCGGGGTATAATGAAACACAAAGAAATATATAAGTGAATACATTCCGAAGTAACAAATACATCAACAACAGATTGTTGTTGAAAATTAGACGTATAGTCGATCATATTTTGGGTTCAAATTTACTCATGTCATCTTGTTTTCCAAACAAAGATTCAATATTGTCCCATACTTCCTTCGGAGTTCTAAGTCCCTCGAGGTGGAACAACAACTCCTTGTAGGTTTTGATGCACATGAAGTCAAAGGATTCATCCAATCTATTTAGAAACTTGGATTTCTCAACATACCATTGGGGCTCAAGTTCTCTTCCCATTTTCATCCTATACAGGCCTTTTTTGCACAAGTCTATATCAATATCTTCCCTCCAAACAATGTAGTTGAAGGGTGTAAGGATCCTGGGTGAAAGAGGAGTTGAGCTTTCCATTTCACTATATGTTGATCAACAATTTTTCAAAAGATACGTAGGTACTTGCAAAATAAACTTTAATTCACAAAATTGTGTAAGTTCAAATATTTCCACCTCGACATGTGCACTTTTTAAGAGTCCATCCCACCTGGATAGACTTCTTTGGACATAATCCAAAGGAAGCAATGCCATGATTCCAAGAATTATGTTGAAACTTAGTTGTTTCTGGTGTAAGCATGGATGTATCAGAGGTTTGTTGTTGGCATGAACATAGGATCCGATACCATTTTTAATTTTATGAACCATATATACACAAGTTAAAATGAGAGCTATCTGAAAAGAAGTATGCTTTGGAATTATCAAATCAATGTAAACTAAACAACGGATTCATGATAGAAATTTCACACAAATCAGACAAGTATTTCTCAGATTATCATAACATTAATCTCAATTAATTAATCAATAATACAATGGTAGTACAATAAATAGAATTCGAATAATGTTGATAGTATTCGAATCTACCAACTCTAACCGATTGTTTAGCTAACTTAGTGTGGAAAAATCACAGCTGGAGTTCACTAGTCTATCTACGGATGACCTAATCAGTCTACAATTAGTTAAGTGATGAGGTATGTGGACAAAATGTGCCACACTCCCTGCATGCATGAAAAATTGGTGCTAGGCTATCTGGTTGCGATCTAACTGATAGTAATTGGAGCATAAATTATCATAACTACTTATCTACCAAGTTCTACTTAAGGATATTGTTGGTGGTACTCGAAGTGTCGTCCTAAAATATAGGGATTGGTCCCTTGAGTGCATAACCTAATGCATGATGATGCAGTATGTGGAAGATAACCCCTAGGTGTGTCCCCCATACTCTAGCTAAGTGATAATGACTTCCTAAGTTAGGAAAAATGACCAAATAAACTATGTTGAATAAATGGGGATTAATTATTCCTAAGAGTCATATGTTTGAGTGATTAATTTCTTAGTTGGAGATTGGTAGATAAGACAATAGGATCCAAATCCTGTTATTGAAATTTTGTATGAAGTACAATGGGTTAAGCGTGTAATTCATTCTAGATTCATAGTATTGCATGCTTAAAATATTAATGGAGATGGTTTATAGATTGTATATTTGGGTATGGATGCCTTCTTTAGGGTAATGTAGGTTAAAGGCGTTGGATCCTTAGTTTTATCGTGTGAATACCATGTTTATATAGAAGGTTGTTGAGTTGTTGAAAGGAATTTCTTTCTCTTGTTTTCCAAGTTTGTAGATTTCTCATAGCCTTAACTATTTTTAAATGTCTCATAATAAATTTCTTGTTTGTACTTTTGTTTATGAGCTTGTATGGATTAAGGTTTGAGAATGTAACCCTATCTAAAATTCCATAGATTTTTCTAAGCTAAGAAGTTCAAGTTTTGAAAGTTATTGGACTCATGATTTTTTAAGGAACCCTTAAGTCTTTTTTGTTTTCAACGGTGTGTTGGAAGCTTGTAGATGGCATGTTCTTCATGTGGTTGTGTTTTCCTTAGTCATTTTTCCCAAAATGCAGGTTTGGTTATGTGTCTTTAAGTGTAATAAGCTGGAAAAGTTCCTAAACCTTGTTCCTTAACATGTTGGGACATTACAGGCTCTACATAGATCTTTTCTTGACATTTCCTCAAGGTTTGAAGTAGTAGTTTAACCTACTCAGTGGAATCAAGATCACATGGAATATTTTGTGGACAGTGTCTCACGTCCAATTTTAGACTTCCAAATGAGAGGGGTATGAATGTTTTTTGTTTATGTTGATTGTCAAAGCTTTAATGCAGAGGTGGTGATGTCGACCACGAAATCGAAGTTTTCTTGTGAAGATGTGGCTTCATTCCATCTTCCAAATTTTGACTTGCCAATGTTGGAATTGGTGACTTGAAATGGTCGGTGTTTCATCTGTTGAGTCAATGCCAATTTCCATCTACCAACCTCTAGATGTGAGAAAGGATTGAAAAGCATAGTAAAGTGAGGAAGGAAAGGATTAAACCATCAATACTATTTCTAATGATTAATTTAATAGTAGTTCAACTAATTTTTTTTAATTTATAAATTGATTATTTAACCTATAATTATTTATGCCACAATAGTGAGTTATTTGGAGCTCGTTGTTTTTTTTGTTTTATATTCATAAAAGTTATTTTCTTGTAAATTTAGATCCTTGGTTAGCACTTGTGTGTAGTTTTAGTTATAAATGTTTATATGATACTAATGTATTATCAAGAATTGCTTTTAACTCTATTACTCATATTTCTCTAGAAATTCTATAAATTCATAAAGTATTAAGTACCTCTTTTTTTTTCTTATCCACCTTAAATAAAATCCCTTAATTTTTCTATTTCATTGCAAAATTATTTCTATCTTCCTTCTTAAAAAAATATATATATTTCACTTTATTAATTCAATGGTGTAATATTCATTTTTTCATTTTCTATGTAAAAATACATGGAAGGTTATGTTGAACAATACATAATTACTTATTTCTTTAAATAATTGGAATATTTGGAGAAACAATAATCAAATATAATCTAAAAAATTAAAAGTATTTTTTACAAAATGAAAATGAAAAATATCTATTTAAAAATAAAAATAATTGTTCAAAAACTATTTGATATAATTAAAAAATATTTATTATTATTTTTCTTATATTTAAATAAAATTGCAAATAAAAATTAAAATATTTTTTTTATAGGACTATGCATCAAATTTATTTTAATAAATTTTAACAACTATAATAAAAATAAAGCTTAAAATAATTCAATGAAAATCTTAGTGGTATAAGCTTAGAAACACCCATTCCTCGATGGACACTACACACAGCGAAAACAAAAAGAAAATTAAACAGTAAATTAAGGAAAAAAATTAAGTGATAAAATATTGAAACTCCTAAAATTTATTATATAGCTCGCACGCCGCACTCATCATAATCACAATAACAACGTAGGTAGTTAGGTCTTTGGTTTTCAAATTCCCTATTCCGACCGGGTACGTCTTTCGTTCAAATTCCGAATTTCAGACACATCACACGTGTGAAGGGTTGTGTGAGGCATTGAAGGCGCGTGGGATAAAACACAACTAACTCACCCTGTTTTTGCCAAATTTTTCAATAAAACTTTCTCGAAAATTGCTATTTCATTATTAATGAAATAATCTATTGACTTGACCTAAATTGAACCCTAATAGTGCAAATTGAACCTTAATTTTTCAACAGAGCACCGCTTTGACCTAAATTGAACCCTAATAGTGCAAATGGTCGGTGGATAGGTTATTCCTTTCATTAATTATACAAATTTAACATTGAAATTTAATTTTACTTATCCTTTCATTAATTATACAAATTCAACATTAAAATTTAATTAAATTAAATGACCTATTTTAAAAAGGCAAATTTTTCAATAAAACTGGTTAAAATAGCTTTTGAAAATTGCTATTTTATTAATAAGATACAAATTCAACATTAAAATTTATTAAACTACATGACCTATTTTAAAACGAGTCAGATCATCTAAATTACAATTTAAACGTTCCAGACTGCAATTCTCAATTCTCAAGATTTTTCTTTGCCGGATTCGGTCAGGGGTCGGGGGCCATTTAGTTGTCCCATATACTGCTGCTACCGTGATTAGGTCAAATTTAGTTAATATGCTTTTAAGACGCATCACACGTGTGAAGGGCTGTGTGAGATTAATTAACTCGGGTTTGGTTAGGGTTTTTGTTACTTTAAATACCCTTTTGTTAGAGCCTTGAGGAAATACATCCTGATCTCAAAAAAAGGAAGCGAGGAGAAGGTGGTGAAGCTAGCGTCCAACGAGAAAGAGAAGCAAAGCTAAAGACAGTATGGAGAACCTTCATCGGTTAACTGAATCTCTTCCATCTTCATCTGTGGTAGACGCCTCTCTGAAGTTCCAAGGAGAAAGAGAAGCAAAAGGAACGATGGAGAACCAGCTGCATGTCGATGTGGAGGAGGCCAGGCAGAAGGGCAACAGTTGCTTTAGAAAGAAACGATGGGAAGCAGCGGCAGAACATTATACCAAATGCATCGATGCCGCTCTGGTTCAGCTCAAGAAGGTGTCCTCCATCAAGACATGCCTTGTGCTCGCGTATTCTAACCGGGCGGAGACAAGGCTTCAGCTCAAGGAATTTGAGCTGGCACTGGATGATTCCAACCAGGCCCTGCAGATCGATTCCGACAACCTCAAAGCACTCTATAGAAAAGGAAATACAAGACGCCCTTCGTGAGGCTACGGCTTTTTACATCTCCAACTCCCTGCTCGGTCTCGGACCTCCTCTGGAGGCCCCCGATTTCATTGGCACCGTGGAGATCAAGATGACCGAAGACGGCCGCGGTCGGGGGCTTTACGCCACCCGAAATATAAGCCCCGGGCTACTTTTCCTGGTAAGCAACGCTGTCGCAGTTACTTATGCGGACAACGAACGGAGCTCCCGTTGGAGTGGGCACCACTGGAGAAACATTTACCTGTCGCATATGAAGATCTTGTGCTCGCCGTTGTCAGTGCTGCTAGTAAATCACAGAGATTGTTGCAACAACTTTATAGTTTAGACGACAACCACTCGCCTCATGTCAGCCTGAATGTTCCATCCATGGCTCTGTTTATGACCAAGGGCCAAATGTCACTAAGCCCACCAGCCGGAACAGAAAAACTGGAGGTAGACGTTGACCGTGTACGGGATATTATAAGATGGAACTCATTCGGTGGAGCCGACCAGTTATTTGCTGCAAAATTCAGATTATATGAACCCAAACCTGTCCAGCGAGCACAGAATTTTAACGGTCTATGGCTGGTGCCGTCGTTCATTAACCATTCCTGCCTGCCGAACTCTAGCAGAAGGGTAATGGGAAGCACTATGTTTATCCATGCCAATAGGCCCATCAAGCGAGGAGAAGAAATCACAATTTCCTATTTCGATACCCTCGTCTCCTTGCTGCAGCGCCAAGAAATCACAATTTCCTATTTCGATACCCTCGTCTCCTTGTGCATATCTTGCAGGAACACAGTCCAATTACTTCAACTTCATAACTTTAACAGACTCATGCCTTCCTTCGAGAGACAAAGTTATGAAGGCCATTCAAAATACTGTGCCCGGCGACTTCCGAACCCTCATCATCGCAGCCCGGCATTTAGCGGAAGCAGGCCCTATAATGGGGTATGAAAGTGAAGCATTTGGACGAGATGTTTCAGAGCAGGCGAGGGAAGCATGTATTAGAGTGTTTGGCAGGCACAGCGAAGATGATATCAAGGCGCTCATCATACAGCATTCAAAATGCTATTTATTTTAGTACAACTGCGGTTGCGATCATACAGTCATATCAGATCTTAAAGATGCACGATGGAGCGCTTTAAATCTTTGAAATAATCAGTTACATTTCCATGTTATGCACGGCACTGGGCAGAGTACCATTTTTTTAGGTTCAAGTTGCTTTAAAATGTCATATCTATCCAGTAATTAGTTGCTTTAAATCTTTTTGACTTAGTATTCGGCGATTACAAGACTATCAAAACTCCCATCATTCGTTTCCAGGATGACAAAGACGGTAAGATTTTTGTTTGAAACTGTCATACAATGGAGGCAGTTTAGTGGTTATCTTAGTGGTTAAGTCTCGAGATGATGTCTTCATGTCGAAGAGCACTTGTTTTGCTGGTAAGAGTTTACTATTTTTTTAAATATATTAAAGTAGTTTTTCAATTCTACCGCTGTAAATTCTGTCATTGCTATTTCATACGGGTATTTAACAAATGTTGAAAAAATCCTTATAGCATTAAATTTATTAATTTTATGAAAACGATCTTTATATAACATTAATTTTGGAATTTTTTCTAAGTAAATTAGATGACTAATGAAATGTATATGAAAGAAAATATAAGTTTAAACGTAGAATTTAATAATAATAAGCATACACATAAGTTGGAGTTCAGTTAATTTTAAATTTGGTTTAGGATAAACCAACTTAGATTTGTTAAACAAATTAGATATATTTAATTACTATTAATAACATAGTACACCCATCAAATACACAAAAACAATTAAAGGAAACAGAAGCTTGAATTTAAAGTTTAATCATAAACATAAATACACGTTTAGATTTGACAAACAATTTAGATATATGTAATTATTGGTAAGAGTATACGACACCTATTAACAACCCAGAACCACCATGAGAGAGCTATATTGAAATTAAATAAAGAATAAAATTTCTTTATGAGGGTTAGTGGAGATGCATTACAACTCTATGAAGCGACTTGATCCAAGGTATCTTATATTTCATAAGAAGTTGGAATTTCATGGTGGAATAAAATTGAATTTTAGAAATTGTTATTATTGATGATTTTGAAGCATAAACATGTATATTTACAATAAAAAAAATTTAATGTATATTTACAATAAAAAAAAATTAATTTTAAAATAAATTCCTTTTGTTGATATTTAGATTTTATTTTACTATTTATAGTAATATTCATATTTATATATTTAATTTTTAATTTTTTAATAATAATAATAAATTTTATATTAATATTATTAATTAATTAATTTTTATTAAAAAATATTTTTTATTATTATTTTTATTTCTTCTCAATCATATGATATTTTTTCTAAATATATGTTAATGAAGATTTTTTCTTAGTCTTACTATACCATCTTAGATCCAAATCCTAGGCTCTATCAAATGCTCAGAGGGATTAATCTTTCGATGTGCGAACCTCTCCTCGAGTAGCTCCTTGAGTGCAATACATGAGAAGAGGTTTGCACCTGGTAGTTTTCACATTTTCTCATAACGATCATATGACATGGATGGTTGAAATCGTAGACCTGGAAAATCTTTAGCTCGAGATATTGTTGTAAATGTCATACCCGTCCTCTCTTGATTTTCAATATTAATAGTAGCTTTCTCCAATTTCAATCCTTGTGACTTATGGATTGTTTAGCCCCAAGCTAGTTTCAATGGGAGTTTCTTTTGATTACCTCTTTCGATAGGTGTAATAGGAACAACTTGAGGCAACGATTCATCTCATGGTGCCCCCACATATTTATAAAATTTTATTAAAACATACGTGGGTGGTTCTGGAGGAGAACTTCCAAGGTTATATACAATTTGTTGTATAACTCCAAGAGCACCATTGATGAGTCCTACATCAGTCCATAGGTTTGATGTGAGCATTACACTTGCTCCTACAACTATAAGTAATTCAAGTCCCAAAAGTTTCTTGTTACAGATATCTCCCAAAGATGTGTGTATATATATATTTGATTTGATCCATATGCTTAGTCCATAATTAAGCATATGTGAGATATATGTTGCATTTTTAGGATACAACACTTCTACTACATTATAATCAACTCGAAAATCTCGATTATATGGATCATTATCTGAATCTTATATAATAATGCATCCATAACTCTTTGTTTCATAACGCTAAAATCGTAATTGGCTCCTTCTCGTCCCTTTTTCTACACAATGACCATTAATTCCAAGTTTTTAATATGTCATGGCAATGTCTTGGAAATATATTTAACCTCTTGCAGAAAACTAATGGTGTGTTCTCGATATTTGTATTGTCCACCTATTGAATGCATCACCTGCAAAATTGGAATTGCATGCGGTGTCAACATATCTTCAACTTGTGTGAGAACTTCAAGGACATGAGGTTGACTTCCTGGATCCATGTGGTTCCTAGCTGAGAATCTGTGATTAATTCCATCTTTTAGACATCGCACACACATTGGACCTGTATTTGTATTACGTACTTGTATTCCAACATATGACTCATGGCAGACATGCACATTTGAACTTCCGCGAATTGATCAATTCAGTCACGAAATTTTCGATGGCTATAATTAATTCAAGTTTCAAGTTTTCTTCTTACAGATATCTCCCAATTATTTGTATATATATTTGATTTGATCTATGTACTTAGTCCATAATTAAGCATATGTGAGATATATATTGCATTTTTAGGTAACTCTTTTACAGCGTTATAATCAACTTGAACATCTCTATTATATGCATAATTTATAATCTTATATAATAATGCATTGATAACTCTTTGTTTCCTAACAGTAAAATCGTAATTGGATCCTTGTTGTCCTTTTTTCTAAACTATGATCATTAAGTCCGAGTTGTTAATATGTCATGGAAATGTCTTGGAAACATCTTTAACCTCTTGCAAAAAACTAATGGTGTGTCCATGATATTTGTATCTTCCACCTATTGAATGCATCACCTACAAAATTTGACTTGCACGCGTTGTTAACATATCTTCGTATTGTGTGATAAATTCAAGGACATGAGGTTGAGTTCCTTGATCCATGTGGCTCTTAGCTGAGAATCTGTGATTAGTTCCCACTCTTAGACATCGCACACACATTGGACATCTATTTAAATTATGTACTTGTATTCCAACATATGACTCATGACAGACATGACACATTTGAACTTATTCTAATTGATCAAATCGGTCATGAAATTTTTGATGGCTATAAGTAATTCAAGTTCCAAGTTTTCTTCTTATAGATATCTTCCAGAGATGTGTACACACACACACACACACATATTTGATTTGATCCATGTGTTTGTCCATAATTAAGAATATGTGAGATATATGTTGCATTTTTAGGTAACTCTTCTACTACGTTATAATCAACTTGAACATCTTGATAATATGGATCATTCTGAATTTTATATAATAATGAACCCATAACTCTTTGTTTCCTAGCAGTAAAATCATAATTGGATCCTTGTCATCCTTTTCTATGCACAATGACCACTAAGTCCAAGTTGTTAATATGTTGTGGCAATGTATTGAAAATTCCTTTAACCTATTACAGAAAACTAATTGTGTGTCCTTGATATTTGTATTGTCAACATATTGAATGCATCACCCGCAAAACTGGACCTACATGCACTATCAACATATCTTCAACTTGTGTGAGAGCTTCAAGGACATGAGGTTGAGATCCTGGATCCACGTGGTTCCTACCTGGGATTCTATGATTAGTTCCCTCTCTTAGACACCTCACACACATTGGACCTGTATTTGTATTACGTACTTATATTCCAACATTTGACTCATGGTAGAAATGAGACATTTGAACTTCTGCTAATAGATCGATTCAGTCACGAAATTTTCGATCGCTAAAAGTAATTCATGTTCCAAGCTTTCTTCTTACAGATATCTCCCAAATATGTGTATATATATTTTATTTGATTCATATGGTTAGTCCATAATTAAGCATGTGTGAGATATATGTTGCATTTTCAGGTAACTCTTATACTCCGTTACAATGACTTGAACATCTTGATAATATGGATCATTTTGAATCTTACATAATAATGCATCCATAACTCTTTATTTCCTAACAGTAAAATCATAATTGGATCCTTGTCATCCTTTTTTTACACAATGACCATTAAGTCCAAGTTGTTAATATGTCGTGGAAAGTTTTTAGAAACATATTTAACCTCTTGCAGAAAACTAATGGTGTGTCTTCGATATTTGTATTGTCTACCTATTGAATGCATTACCTACAAATTTGGACTTGTTCGAGCTATCACCATATCTTCAACTTGTGTGGGAAATTCAAGGACATGAGGTTGAAATATTTAATCCATGTGGTTCCTAGCTGAGAATCTATGATTAGTTCCCTCTCTTAGAGATCGCACACACATTGGATATGTATTTATTTCACATACTTGTATTCTAGCATATAACTCATGGTAGAGATCACACATTTGAACTTCTCCTAATTGATCAATTCGGTCACAAAATTTTTGATGGCTATAAGTAATTCAAGTTCCAAGTTCTCTTCTTACATATATCTTCCAAATATGTGTATATATATTTGATTTTACCCATATGCTTAGTCCATAATTGTTGGCCTATTTCTCCTTCTTGTCTTGACCTACAGTTCAAAAACACCACAATACCAACAATAAAATACAAGACATCTGCCCGACAGAACAAGCTCAATCGAAAACACCTACGAGGTAGACATAGTCTCACTTGACATATCTAATGGGTAGCTGACATAGTGCCTTGGCGTGCGACCAAGGTGCTCGATGAACGAAACAGGATGATGGGGTCTCTTACTGCTCTAATGGGCACAAATTTATGACAACGCATGTGACATGACCCTTCCCTTAATATTAACAACTGGCACAACTGGTGTGGAACAGCTGATTCTTTGCATTAACAACTAGTGTGTGACTTATGCTTTAACTTACGAAATTAACTATAAACTCATTCACACACTCTAGCAATGATTTAATAATCATTCATTCACTGGTTAATAATATGGCGCCATACATTCAATAGTAGCTCATCAACTTACAGTAAGAAATTACTTGACATTCACATAAACATTCAGCATCCCTTAATCATTCAACATAGGAAATAACCTGGAAACCCATCGGGGAAAAACCACTAAGGTGCTCTTCATCTGGCATGAGAAATGTATATAGCACCTTGCAATCTATGATCTGCAAACTGATCTTATGATATGTCTTTCTGAATCAATCTTCTTTCTTTCATGCTCTCTTGTTTATTCTTCTATCTACTACTATTGATCCGCACACAGCCTGGATCGAATCTTCTACCTATTGTATGTGCACTCATCTGTAGATTCCTTTTACCTCTAGCAGTCTGCGCACACAACTGCAAGATCTGCCGCTCAATAGCCTTCTACTGCTACTAGAATCTTCTCTGCGTCCTCTTTTCCTCTAATCCTAACCTTCTTAACAAAACTGAGTGACTTGGTGAATGAACAACCAACCAATTTCCAACAAAACCAACAACGACCAACCCTTATACAAAACAAGTTCTTCCTATTTTTAAATTCTATAGGACCACGCAGGGTTGACTACATACTGCTCATCTATTATAGGTCATATTTAGACATTAAAAAATGGTTACAATCTATCACAGACTAACAAAAAGCACTACCGGCCTAACTTACAAATATTCCTTCATACGTGAGTTGTCCACAGGCTTACGTTGTCCTTAGCAGCCACGATCTTCCCGACTTGTTGCTTTCTGATCGTTAACCTCCTACATGCTTGCAAGCTCGCATTTCCTTCATCACTCACATGTCTTGTCCTTCTCCACCAGCCCTTTGCTTCCTTCGTGACCTACTTTTGTTCTTGTCACGTGCGCAACTTTCCTTCCTTGCTTGTGCACTAGCTTCTTCTTTATGCATCTTTCCTGGCCAAATAAGCACCCAACACTCATATGTGGCTCATCCCGAGACACTAAGCAAAAAGGGAAGTCTCCTAAAAAAAATTCTTCCACAAAACTTCATATTTCTCCATAGAAACTTATGTCTCTTGCATCGGTTGTGCTGCAGGACCAAATATTGTCCTGAAATTCCTTCACCATCTGCTACACCTCAGAAAATTCCTCTGTTACTTCATCTGCCTGTGTTGCTAATTGTTCCACTCGATCAGAACTGATATGTTCTGACAGACCTACCTCTACTGACTGCGTAATGGTTTCAAGTTTCTGCTGCAGTGGCTGAATAAATCCAGTGATCTGTGTTGCTTCTGACTAGTGTGCCTCAACTTTGGCTTCCCTTTCCCGCTCTTGGTCATGAAGAGCCTGGAATTCCTTCTGCAATAATTTGACCTCAGTCATCTTGGTAACTTTCTGCTGAAATGGAAGCTTCTTCATCTCTGCCTTTTCTACAACAATTTTCTCCTCAGCCTTGCGCACGTTTTCTCTTATGTTCTTGGAAATCGCGTCTTCCAAAAGTGCTTCCCAGATTGTGGAGACCACTTCTACTGCATTAGTGCAGATTATTTCTCCTTCAGTTATCTTCCCAGGAGCCTCAGACGCTGCTCTTCTGCGCTCCTCGAGCACCTCAAGAGGTGTGCTCGGCACCTGTCTTGCTTACAGTTCCTCAACATGCTTCTTCAGGTCTTAGGCAATATGCGCGAGCCTGGCTACCTTGGCTGCTGAATCCTTGTCTTCCTGGCCCGCTTTAGGGGGGAACTCTTCGATCGTGCTTTTGATAGTATTAGCTAATGCGAGGTAATTTTTTTCGCGTGTCACAATTTCCTATTCCTTCTCAACAAGGAGGGTGATGTGCCCCTGAAGTTCTTGCTCTTTTTCCTTAAGAAGGGACTTGTGTGCCTTCACCTTCCTTTGTTGTTTTGTTTCCTGATAGGCAACATCATTTTCCCTTAGTCGTATTTCTGAGACGGCTGCCTGCTGTAATTCATAGACTTCACTCAAGGGAAGCTTGGAGAATTCTAGATGCATTGAGGAAAACTCCTTGACAACATCATCAAAGGAACTCGTGTCTGTCCCTATTTCTAGTGCATGCTCCTATATTGTTATTTTGATCGACAGTATTAGCTCTGGCATGACTAATGCGATGCTGGGATCCATGCCATATGTTTCATCCTCAACAGTGGCTTTGACGTCATTTATGGCCTTTACTAGCTGATTAAGGTGCTGTGACACCTAATCAACGACGCTTGCATGCTGTGTCCTTAAAGTTGTGAGGTTTTCCATGGAAACCATAGTTATAGCTTCTGCTAGCATGCAGATATCCTCCTCAATAAAGGTATCCACGTTATCTGTCTTGCTAGATTTCCTTTTCTTGTGAGGGGGATCCTGTCCTTGTTGTTGCATTTGCTCGAGGGTTAGGATGTTCCCTTGAGTAGGTGTGCACTCTGAATCACTATGGTCAGCATTATTCCTATCTTCATTATCATCTTTTTCTTACTCTTCTTGCGATCGATTATTTTCCTCACTGCCTTCTTCATTTCCTTGGCCATGACCTTGGTACACTGGTGGGTCCTCTTCATTTTTTCCTTCGGGCAGCAGCTCTGCCAGTGGGCTATGCCATTCATCTAGCAATTCCTAGACAATTGTGTCCACATCCTCATCCATGACCATGACTCTAGTATGGTGTACTTGTTTGGCCAAGTCCTTCTTTAGCTCTAACATGATGTTATGTGCACCATCGTGAAAACTAATGAATGCCACGTATATGTGTACCGTCGTGGCCTGGACTCGATGAGATCGGAGGAAAACATCGTGCAGTGCCTCTGCTTGCAAAAAGAACTTAATGTTGTTATCCTTCTGTCCGATCTTGTATTTATTGTTTTCCCATAAGTTATGGTACTTTGTGCCATGGCAAGGTAGTGGGACATCCATATGTACATAGTCTGCTGGGTTACCTCATAGGGTGAATGAGATCAAGACAAGCATCCCAGAGTAATGAAATTTGTAGGTGGGATCCTTCTGGGAATTTGTGGTGTCATCTATCATCTCATTCAACAAGAACCGTGATTAGTTAAAAATTCTTCCTAGCGCGCACAACTTTGCAAGCTCGACTATTCCTGCAATAGACTGAGTGGGCCTCATCTTGTGCAACAACTTACAAGAAAGGATCCTTGTGGCAAACCACACACTTGCGTCTTCGATAGGGTTGATTAGGAAGCACCCTTTTGCGTGCTAAAGGTTATACTTTTGCTTTATCTTAGTGTCATCTTTATGGGCCAAGTATGGTATGGGGTTGTCTCATTCCTTTGGTAGACCCGTTATTGCAGCAATAACCTCAATGTCGACTGGGTATGGCCAATCGAGCCATAGGCATACTTTGTGGAAACATACCAAAATTTGTTTCACGTATGTGTTGACCTATAGACCATGGCTGAAATGCAACATAAACAACAAATTTATTAAACCTGCATGACCAATGCCCTCATCCCATTGCATTGGAATTAGCACCTGTGCTCCAGTCGAGTCATGCTGATCCGGGACCATGCCGTCCTCTCTTTTCAACCCTTTCTACTGTTGGGTTTCGAAGTCCTCAATGGTCAATTTAACGATATTTGGCATTATGTTCATCAGCAGGAGAACGTTCTGAGGGATCCTTGGTGCTACCAGAATTGTATTGGCCTTCTTTGGGAGATCCACTTCCTCCGCATAAGCTCTCCTTGGACGGACATAATGAGGGAAATTTTCATCTTCCTCCTCGGCATTGGGTCCTTTTCGTGGTGGTGAGTCCTCTTCCATGAGGTCCTCCTCCTCTGGGTCTTCCTCCATTGACGCTTTGTCGGTATTGCTTGGAACAAACTTACCCTTCTGTTTCCTTTCTCTATCAGGCTCGGATGACTATTCAGGTGCACTTTTCACAGTATGTGTTGGCTCTCTAAATGGTTGTGCAGTAGTAGCTGCAACTAGTATTCAATGAATTCGGTTCAACACGAGGCGTGAACCAGGGGTTGGAATACTGACGAGGGTAGCCGTAGGTTGAGGAGCAGCCCCAGGTCTAGGTGTTGTCTTCAGGAAAGGTTGCTTCCTGGTTCTCACCATCTCATCAGTTTCTGGTTGCAACTTTATTTGTTGTATCTCTGGAGATTCTACTATTTCTTCCTCATCGATTGGGCAACCTGAGATAACAGTTGCATCTAATTGCTCATTCTCATTGGGCATATCAATTACCATGGGTGTTGGATTACTTAAAAAGGAATGACATGCTTCAGCTCTATAATTTCTCAGCTCTGGTTCTCTCTCGCTCAGTCTTTATTCATAAAAGAATGCTTGATGGTGAAGCCTTACACTTATATTGTCCAACGCGTCCTATAGTTGTCATGCAATTAGAGGTTGATGTCTAATTAGTCACATGGGCTTCTCCACCAACGCGTCCCTTCATTAAATAGTTAACTTGAGGACTGCGTTGTACTTGTTAAAGTAGTTATGGCATAGTTTTTAGATGTGACCCTATAGCATGCCGTCATTCTCCTCTTACTTCATTGAATTAATGGGGCTTAGTTGTCATAACCGCCTTAATCTTTGCTGGATATTTGCACTTTAATGTCGTCCAGTCTGTCGTTTCTACTTTTTGCAGCACTTTCTGCCTTTTTCTGTGCTTTGCACTGGCTCCATCGCAGATGTGTGACAGAGCAATTTTTATGTCTTTTGGCCCTTCTCTTCTCTTTTTCTTTTCGTTGCGTGGCACGATTCTAGCCAGGAATACTATGACCATCGTAGTATGGTTTTAGGTGACTATCGTTCACCATACCAAAGACATACGTACCATCTAGTTTCTGCAGATTTACTGTGCCTGCATCAGTGATATGCGCGATGACATATGGCCCTAGCCAATGCATCTTCAATTTGCCTAGATGTTTGAAATATTTGCTTTCATATAGCAACACGAGTCCTCTGACTTTGAATGGATTAACCCTAATATGGCGATCATGCCATGCTTTCTGTCACTCCTTCTCAATTGTCTGATGAAATCCTGCGACGAAGAGTTCCTCTTCCATCTGAATAAGCTGTGACAACCTCTGTTCAACAACATCTCCCTCAATCATCTCTATTAGCACAACAATTCTTAGACTCGGCATAATGTATTCCATGGGTACAATAGCCTCTTGTCCATATACCAATCTGAATGGGGTGTGCCCTGTCAATCGCTTGCAAGTCATGCGATATGCCCATAGCACAATTGAGAATTTTTTATCCTAATCATCTCAGTGCATGTTGCATACCTTGGTCAATGCATTCTCCAGAATCTTTTTGAAGGCTTTGACCATTCCATTTGCCTGAGGATGATAGGGTGTCATTTTTTTATGCTGCATCTGAAAATATGCAGTCAGCTCAGCAATTACTTTATTAACAAAATCCATACCTTAGTCACTTAGTAGTATCTTTGGATAGCCAAATCTAGTGACAATATTTTCAAACAAAAACTTTGCCACAGTCGCAGTAGTGCAATCTTTAACAGGCGTAGCTTCAGCCCATCTGGTCAAATAGTATGTCGCAGTGATAATATAGCGCATGTCAATTCTCTTCCCTAGTGGACTAATCGGTCCAACAAAATCAACAACCCATTTGTTGAAATCTTTGAGGGTTATTTGTGGTGCAAGAGGCATCTCGTCGCGGCGTAACGGTTTTCTTGTTCTTTGAAAGATATCACAGCACCTACAGAAGCTCTTAGTATCCATGTGCATGGTTGGCAACCATAGTCATACCTGCAATATCTTACACACAGTTCCTTTTCCCGTGTAGTGCCTACTTGCGACACCAGCATGTGCTTCACTCATAACCCAGGGTCGTTCATAGTGAAAGACACAGCGATGCAATACTTCATCTGCACCCAACTTATAGAGATATTCCATGATCAATGTATTATCTGCAGCTCTGACGACCAAGTGTTTCTTCTCACATTAGAGGAATTTTGAGGTTTAAAAGAGGAATTTTGAGGTTTAAAATGGGCCTCATAAGAGATATAATAAAATATTATGAGTTAGGCATTTTGTGGGGAAGATATATATCAACTCATCTCTTACACTATAACCAATGCAACTATGGTTAAATTAAACTGAAAATATGTCTAAAATAAAACCAATAAAAAAATCATCTTTGATATGACTAAAAGTAAAGTACTTTTGAGTACATAAATTACTTTTGAATATAATATGATGAATGTACTTCTAAAGTAATATACTCATAAAATAAAATATATTGATTTTGAAATTTGAAATATAAGTTATTTTTTCAATATTCAAAATATGTTTTTAAACCATGTATTGATAATTTTGAATTTTAAACATAAAATTAAATTTAAATGAATAAATTGTCATTTCATATATATATATAGTAAAAATAATAAAATTAATTTTAAAATATAAATAAATAAATAAATAAAACATTTTTTTTAAATTTTTTTTTCATTTTTTTAATACACCTTAAAAACATGTGTAAACTCATTTTTAATAGTTTATTATGATATATATTATGTATATCACATATAGTTCTTAATGTAATAATTAATAACATCATTAAATAAATTTAAAAAAAATGTTAATATCAGGATGAAGGAATAGTACATAAATTTCTACCACGAAAAAGTTGAGTTAATATTAAACAAATGCGATTGTATGTAATAAACATTATTATTATGTGAAATAAAAATTTTAATAATATAATATCTTATTATGAAATACTAGTTCATTCAAATTGCTATTAAGGTTTTATGTATGTATTTGGTTTTATAATTTGAATGTACATGTCTAATTTATGTTGATATAGATGTAAGTGTTTCAAAGGTTAAAAGTTGATAGTAAAATATGAATATTAAATAATACCTATTTTTTTTTAAAATGGTATTGATATTAAAATTCAACTAAATGAGAATATATATAGTAATTTCTTATAATATAATATTTTATTTTTATAAAATAAATAAATATATTTTTTATACTTAAATAATAATTATAATAGATTATTATAAGTATTTAAAAAACAAAAACTATTAATCATCAAATTGTTTTTATTACAAGATGTTAAGTAATTTTGATTTTAAATAAAGATTAGACATATGTATTTTAAATATTGAAAAAGTAATTACATAATTTTAGTTTTGAATAGACAAGTTACTTTTTGGTATTTGTAATTTATTTATTGAAATATAAAAAAATAATTATATTTGAATAAAACATTTTGCTTTTTGGTATTTGCAATTTATTTTATATTGAAATATAAAGAGTACTTTTCTTTCTAAGTACTTTAAGAGTACTTTAGTACATTTATATTATATTCACAAATAATCTATGAGTACTATTTTTATAATGAGTACTTTACTTAAAACATTGATATAGTTAACTATGTGTTTTCAGTCACCATTTATAATTTGACAAATAAGCATTCTTAACTCAATCAATGCCACATCAACTATTATAGATGATGTCATCCTCTAGAATGTGATTGGTTCTTTTAAAGTGGATTTTAATATTACATTTTTTGTTTTGAGGCCCATTTTTTACCTCAAAATTCCCCTAATGATAGTTGACATTCCTTTAGGTGCATATCCTCTGCTCAAGAAGTGAATGATGGCATTAAACTCATGATTCTGGTCATCCATTATGTGGATCGCAAATGATTGTGCATTAGGCAAATTATCTTCCAAGCTGTTTGGTTCTTCACCACTTTCAATTCTTGACAAGTGATCTGCCCCTACATTCAGTCGACCAGGTTTGAAAACTAAGTCAAAAAAAATTTCCTGAAAGAGGAGAAGCCATCTACAGATCTCCCCCCCAAACACTGGTTTATTGACTAGGTATTTCAACATTGAATGGTCAGTGTACATTTGAAAAATGCACACCCAGCAAATATTGTCCGAAATTTTGAAGCGCATAAACCATAGCGAGGCCTTCTCTTTCCGTCATCATGTAGTTCTTTTCAGCTATTGATAGTTTCCTTCCAGAAAAAATAATAGGGTGGTCAAGTCCACCCTCTCCTGGTTGTGTCAAGTGTTGGAGACATTTACCATCATACACACTCTTTTGGTCAAATTGGCCTAGTTAAACCACTATCCTAAGTTTAATTGACATCAGTGGAGCATTAATTGCCATCATCCTGTCACACCCACACCTACCTACAGTCAAGGAGGCTAACTGGAATACTCCAGGGGTGATCTGTGTGACATTAATGCACCTAATTGCTAACTAGTGGTTACAATCAGTTCAACCAATCAGCTACAGTCAGTTAAGGTGCCTCCAGTCATTAAATATATTATTTAATGATTATTTAATGATTATTTATTATTATTTAATGAACTGGAGTCAACAAGGCGCCTCCACCAACTTCTGATGGTCAGTTTAGCTTCAGTTAACCTCATCGGGGTTCATTGGAGTCATGGAGCACTAGCACTTGATGATTGGATTGCTATGACATGTGTTTGATCTCCTTCAATTGAGATTCAGTCATTTATTGCACTCCGACTTCAGTTAGGGTTTGGTGAGTCAATTAGGGTTTTGGTCAAGTGGTTAACTGAGTGAGATTGAATGGTTGAGAGTCAGTTAAGCTAGACTCACTCACTGAATTCGAATTGTCTCCTTAGGTATTCGAATTCTTCATGGATTTAAGCCATTGCTCAGCATTGGAATTGTAACCCTTTATTGTTTATTAAATATATAGAGAGGAAACCAATTCTGGTTCCGATTATTTCCAATTCATGAGTATTTGTTAATTATTATTTGATGATTTTGATTCCTAGTTCCTAGATCATGTGCAAGAATTAATATGGTATCAGATCTTACGGCAGGACGAAGATCAATCTCTCAAAAATAAGCTTTTTGACAGATTTCTCCATGAAATTTGAGCAATAGTTCAAAAATCCAGCACTGCACCAGAAGCCAAGGCTTACCACTCAATATCCCAAGTAAAGAACTTGTTGATCAAACTTTCTTGATTGACTATGCTGGGTGTGATGAAAGCCTAAAATGTGCAGGCTGTCTGACCTTACGGTGCCCCTTTTGTTTTGATTTGCAGGTTTTATCAGGTACAACTTCGAATGGACTCATCAATCCCTCTTCTCACCCCATTCACAAGCTATTCGGAATGGAAGTTGAAGATGATTGCATATCTGAAGAGACGAGGTGTCTATTGGAATTGGAAAAGAGTCTTATGAGAATGAGAATGACTGGCTAAATGACAGTGATAGAGCTTATGGAGCAATATGTATGACCCTTTCTGATAACTTGTACTACCTTATTGATTCTGCTGAATACCCAAAGGAAGTCTGGACAATATTGGACAGAACCTTTGGCAAGCACAATGAGGATCATAATAGTACTTTGGAGATTACAGCCAGCACCACAAGAGTTCTTTACTCAAAACTCTCAGCCTCTACTCTCTCTGATGAAGTTGTTCAAGATGAAGATGAAGCAGAATCTTCTACACATTCGATTCGAATTGAAGAAAGTCTCCATGAAGTGACTCCTTCTCCTGATGCTTCGGAAGTTCATGAGATCTCTGATATCTCATCTTCTCATATTGCTGAAGCAAAAGAAGACATTCGAATCTCTGATATTGAAGAAAAATACTGCTGCACTTCCATGCAAACATTCACTGGTGATTTTCCTTTGAATTCTGTGCAAAATTTACCAGTAATTGCTTCCGAAAGTGAAGAGAAATTTGATTTTTATCCCTCTAATGTTGCTACTGGTGTGCAAATATGTAAAAACTTGGATTATTTGGAATAAATATCAGATTATAAGAGTGACACATTCGCTCCCCATGATCTAGATCTTTCAGCAAAATCCTGCAGGATTGCATGCACCAAAATTCAGAATTTTGAAGAAGAAGAAAACTGTGCATCTACCATCTCGGTTGACCATAATTTTGGATATGATATGAACCTTATTGGATCTGATATGATATTATTTGGATCTGATCTGATATTTCTTGGTTCAAAATTTCAGATTCATAAACCTTCAGTACTGCTTGTAGCTGTTCTCATCAACGGTGTGAAGAAACAAATACCGCAAGTCTCCTACAAAACTGCTGCTGGGGATTTGATTTCATTTCATAGTTTTGGATCTGTTGTGAACTTATATAGATCTGATTTACATTCTGATTTGATATTATTTTGTTCATATTTTAAAATCCAAGAGCCTTCAGTCATGCTTGTAGCTGCTCTCACCAATTTCGGTGTGAAAAATCAAGTACCACAGTTCTTCTTCAATTTTGCTGCTGGGGATTTGGTGTTAGTTTCCTCTTATGAGGTTGCTGATATTTTATTTTTTGATTCATTAGCTATTTCAGAATCTATATCATATTATGGAGCTCAAGCATTCGCTCTCCAGAGTCCCAGGGATTCTCTACCTTTGGTCACAAGCTCATCTCCTCACAGAACTAGTAAAGAGGAAGACATTCTGCATCCGCTTGGACACTTGCTCCTAAGATTTAGGGCTGATTTTACCACTCAAGGTTTGCTATTTAAGGCTACAACATATCAGTTTCTTGAGTGTTCCACACATGGTTTGAATCCTCAAGAACCTTTGCTCTCTCTTTAGATCATTTCAGTTGCTCTACATGGGTCCAGTTTTCACCGTGCAGTTGCTTATATTTCTGATTCAGTTGAGTGCATTGTTCTTCTTCCAAAGTGGAAGATTCCTCCAGACATATTCATTTAGTTTGGATTCAAAGGTTCACATGCACAGCCTCAGGATGCTGCTGCATAGAAGAACCAATTCTTGATTTACTGCTTAGTTTGAGGGGGGGTATTTTTCCCATGAGGTTTTCCCCATTTTCTTGGTTATATTAAGTAGTTACTTTATTGTACACGGTGACCTATGGCCTTAGTTTCCAGGGCCCTAGCATTTTTATGCATATCTGTTTTCTAACTCTTCCTGAGTATATCTTAAGGGGGGGTGTTGGAGACATTTACCATCATACACACTCTTTTGGTCAAATTGGCCTAGTTAAACCACTATCCTAAGTTTAATTGACATCAGTGGAGCATTAATTGCAATCATCCAGTCACACCCACTCCTACCTACAGTCAAGGAGGATAACTTAGCCTTCTCCTACAGTCAAGGAGGCTAACTGGAGCGCTCCAGGGGTGATATGTGTGACATTAATGCACCTAATTGCTAACTGGTGGTTACAATCAGTTCAACCATTCAGTTATAGTCAGTTAAGGCACCTCCAATCATTAAATATATTATTTAATTATTATTTAATGATTATTTATTATTATTTAATGAACTGGAGTCAACAAGGCACCTCCACCAACTTCTGATGGTCAGTTTAGCTTCAGTTAACCTCATCAGGGTTCATTGGAGTCATGAAGCACTAGCACTTGATGATTGGATTGCTATGACATGTGTTTGATCTCCTTCAGTTGAGATTCAGTCATTTATTGCATTCCGACTTCAGTTAGGGTTTGGTGAGTCAATTAGGGTTTTGGTCAAGTGGTTAACTGAGTGAGATTGAATGGTTGAGAGTCAGTTAAGCTAGACTCACTCACTAAATTCGAATTGTCTCCTTAGGTTTTCGAATTCTTCATGGATTTAAGCCATTGCTCAACATTGGAATTGTAACCCTTTATTGTTTATTAAATATATAGAGAGGAAACCAATTCTGGTTCCGATTATTTCCAATTCATGAGTATTTGTTAATTATTCTTTGATGATTTTGATTCCTAGTTCCTAGATCATGTGCAAGAATTAATATCAAGACTATACTGAGTGTGACAGATGACGTGTTAACGTGAACATGAAACTCCTTTTCCCCATCCGAAAAATATAAGTATTTGTGCAATGGCCATTGCTTTCTTCAATTTATCCAAGCTTTCCTAGAAAGTTGTTTTCCATTGAAACTTTGTTTCTTTCTTTAGCAGTTTATCCATAGGTGCAGTGATTGCTGCATATCCTCTGATGAACTTCCTGTAGTAGTTTGTATGTCCCAGAACGGATCTGAGTTACATGACTAATGTAGGCGGTGGTAAGTCGAGAATGATTGCAATCTTTGCTGGGTCGACCAAAATACCATCGTGACATATGATGTGACCCAACACTACACCAAACAGTGCACAAAAAATATATTTTTTAGAATTAAGCGCGATCTGATACTAGCGACAATGGTCTAGTATCATGCGCAAACTCTCAATATGGTCTCTTACTAGACCAAAAAGAGTCCAATCATCAAAGTAGTCCTCAAGAAATTTATGAATAAAATATTTAAAAGAAGAGACTACTATTCTAGAAAAAATAGCAGGTGCATTTTTTAGTCCAAATGGCATTACTATATACTGGTAGCATCCCCATTCGATGACGAAGGTTTTTTTGTGGAGATCCTCCTTCGATATTCTAACTTGATGATAGCAAGAGAAACCATCAGTGAATGAATACATCTCTTACCATCCATCATTTTAAATTAATTCATTTGTAAACAATGTTGGGAATGGATCATGTAAGCATGCGTCGTTCAACTTCCTCAAGTCAACACAGATCCTGACTTCACTTGTTGTTTTGTTATCCTGGATCACTATAGGGCCGATCCACTCTGATTCCTCAACAGGTTCAATGATTCCCGCGTCAAGAATTCGTCCAATTCTTCTTTTACCCTTTCATTATACTTGGGATTCATCCTATACGGTTGTTGATTACTAGGTTTAACATTTGGTTGCAGGGGTATTTTCATGTCCCCTAGGTCTCCCACTATCCCCTTCATCTCTAAGAAGTTGGTAGGATATAGGTCATAATATTCATGCAACAAGTCTGTGATATTCGTGACTATCTCTTCATCCCAATAATATCCTATACTGGCGAACTTCAGTTTCTCAAGCGATCCAATGTTTACTTTCTTGATTTTAAATGGCTTAAGGAACTAGTCACTTGAAATACCACTCCCTTCTACTTTGTGTGAATGGTCGCACTACACTTGTGAGAATTGGCCTCTTCAATGAGGATTTCAATGATATCTTCTCATTTATCATTTGAAGCACAACATCCATTGTAGGGTGTTCATCAACAAATTTGAATGTGTGTGTGAATTGCTTAGCAAGCCCTTACCAATCCTTAGTTCCTTGTCGCAATTCCATAGATGCATACCATGTTCTAGGTGTCATTTCCAATGTATGTATGAAATGATGGACCCACTCTTATCATGAATATTATGCAAATACTGTGCAACAATGATTAAGATGTTCAATAGGGTTTTCCAAGCCTGAATGCTTGTGATTTACGAGGATGACTTCTTCACAGAATATGAATTTCATCAACCTTATGCACTGTGGCCAATCTGTTATACACTTCTTATATGTACTCCACCATATAGCGGGCGTATAATTTTGCACATGATCTAGCACTGATAGACGTTGTGATTCCGTTAAAATTCCTTCAAACTCAGTTCAGAAGGTCGCAAGGTTATGTAAACCCTCATAGGTGGGTAGCTCTCGAAGCTCATTCTCCACCCGTCATACAGACCTTGTAACTCTTGCACACCTCCTCATAGAGATTTCATGTAGTCTGTTTTTCCAATTCTCCAAAGCCTCCCCTGATTCGTACATGCAGTAACTAGCAGTCTTCCAGCTCAAGTTTCCATCTACTCTTGGATTGATGTAGTATTCTTGTAATGTAGTGACATTGTATATCTGGTTGAGATAGTAAACCTATATGTCATTGTAGGCAGGATCAACATATCTCTGTCCTTCTAATGGATCAATTGGCAACACCACTCTTATCTCATTATCCTCAAATGAGAGGATCCTTTTCTTGAAGTTTATAATGGTCTGGTTGTCTATAGCCCAATCTATCCCTAGCAATGCGGGATATCAATTTGTGTCATCAACAATGTTAATGACCTCAAAGTCCGCAAATGTACACAACCCTTGAATGTCAACAGGGACCTAACGCAATCTACCAATTGGGAATACCTTCACCTTGTTGGTAAGTCGCAACTAGACAGGAGACCAATCCAAGCGCGGCTTTCCCATACTTTCCCATTTTTTTCATGTCAAAATATTGAAATCAAACCCTATGTCTAAAATGATGTAATCCATGTCATAGTCGCCTATCTGTGCAGTCATTCTTAATTCACACTCAGTTTTGAATTTCTTTCTCACTTGGTTAACCTTATTTTCAGGTCGCAGATCTATGGGTGTCTCTTGTATCATTGCGTGTAGTTCTGCAATAGCATCTTTATCTTGTATTAGCATTAAGCAAATTTCTAGAAAGGATTTGAGCTTACTAACCTTTTGTGGGACATTCTTCTAGAATATGTGCTGAAAGCATTCAGAAATCTCCCTAACTTCTTCTAACGTCGATGGTTATGTTGGATCCATGAACTCTGGTTGCACATCCAAGAATACTTCCTTTTGTTTCTAGATGTCAAATGACACCTTCTTTTGTGTCATTGGTCATACCTATGGTTGCAGTTGTTCTTGTGGTTTATCCTAATAAACTCCAATCGTAGCACCTCCTCGTGTTACGATGACAACATTCGGATCTCATGGTTCAATCGCAATCATCTAAACTTTCATGTTCACATTTGGGTTTGGGTTTTGCACAGTGTTAGGCCCTGCGATGGTCCTTGCTTTCCATTTTGCAATCAACTGAGGACATTGTTCCACATTATGGTCATGTCCCTTACAGTATGAGCATGTCTTTTTAGGTTCTAAGCAATCTCTGGCATAGTGACCTTGTTGTCCAAAGTTATATCATGAGACTTGACCTTTTCCTCTACCAAAACCTCCTCCTCTACCTCTTCCTCTGAAGTTTCCACCAACCCTTCCTTGCAGGTGTGGGATCTATGGGGGGTACTGATTGTGCTAGTAATGAGGTTGGTAGTGATTTTGTTGAGCATATGGTTGTTGAGGCACATACTGATGCTGGTACTAGTTACGATAATGATTGGGTGGGAACTGCATAGGCTGATACAATGCTTGCGTTGGTTTAGCCTTAACATGCCCCTCATTTTTCATTAAGTAGGTATTAACGGTATTTTACTTCAAGAGCTAGTATGATTTGCAATCTTTCTCTTCATGGCCTACTTACTTACAGAATTTACAAAATAGGTTTGATGGGGTACTTACAACCTTTTGTAAATATAAACACTCCTCTTCGCGATGCCCTATAGACTAGCATATGCGACACCAGGTTGATCCATGGCCATTTAATGGGTTTGGTGCACCAGATGAGACATAATTCATAAAGGTCAGAAAATTATCCTTGGTGTGTCCATCAATTCTACATTTTGTGCACCATAAATATTCTTTTGCTTCCTTACCTTTCTTGATGTCCTGCCGCTGTATCATCAGGTTAGCCAGCTGTGACTGAATCTGCACCATTCCTGCGGAAACGTCGCCGATTGGAGAGGCCTGTAGCTTCATTTCCAATTCCAACACTTCGGTCTGCGACTTGATATTTTGTTGCATCAACAACCCTCATATGTGTGGTAATAGCACACCAATAAACTTACTCTTTACTTTGAACATTTAGCATTTGGAAACTCACTTTGGCCATCAAAGTTTTAAATCTTTGGTCAAAGTCCCAAATTGACTTTTCTGGTGCTTGCTTTATCTCTTTGATCTCAGTAATTCACTGTGACTCCGATTTAGGTTTTCTAAACTCAAGGATCATTGTAGCTCGGATCTCATCAAGGATCTTCTGTGGTGTTCTCACCGATGCAGCACAGAAATTCATAAACCAATCTAGCGCACGACCCCTTAGAGTCATGAACATATGCGCTTTTCTTATGTCCACGTTATGGACTAAGAGAACCATCCAAGCAACTTCACAGAGAGACCAATTCTACTCTGGGTTTTCTTTTCCATTACCATTGAATGTAGGTAACCAAATATTCATTCCAGCCATTGAGTTGGTTTATGGGTCGTTTGGTAAGGGATACAAAGGGGGTGAACCCTCTTTCCTTCTAGTCACAGTACTAGCACTATTAGTATTAGCAGTCCTTTCTAGGGATGAGGCTTTTGAATCTTTCCCTCGACGATATTCCTGGTGTGATGTAGTTGCGTCCAGACTTTGGTGTGTCTGCAAATTCTTTCGATTCCTCTGCTCCTTTCGATATCGGGATATAGTCCTCCTCTTCATCGCAAGACCCTTATTCCTCCTACAATCAAATTTCATGTTCACTCTCCTCTAACAGACTAAGATTTTGTCACCCTCTTTCAGTATTTCTTATTTTCTCTGATCTGAATCTCCTTCCACTCCTTAGGAATCTAGCTTATAGTTTAGGTTTTGTACTTCTAGGGAACATCTAAACTCACCCTTTCCCATTTTCTTAATAAGTCATCTGCGACATAGCCTCCCTCCTAGGTATGTGACTTAACTACTAATGTTCAAGATACCCTTCTCATAGACGATCATTTTAATCCATGTACTGATAGATAGAAAATATCTTCTTCGGGGTCCTTGGAAAAAATTTCTTTCAGCCTCACTATATGAGGTTATAGTGTCTACTACAAACTTGGTAATATATCCTTGCAAGATACGGTCAAGCCAAAAATCAACAACTCTAGAGATGGTGTTACTTACAGTGGTTACCTCACAAACCAACTGATCATTCCATTCAACAGCTTCTCTTCTTTGGGAATTTGTCTATCTAGTCACCAATATTGACAACCACTTATGTAGTATAACATGGAACTCTGCAAAGAAGATCTCATGCATATCAGAGTATATATAATTGTCTACCAAGTTCTCTGTGCTCAATCATGATCCTCTACTCCATTTTTGCGCAAATACTAGCTTCTTAGACTCCAACCAGTCCTCTATCTCTTTTGCAAAAATAAACACTCCTCTTCGCAATTCCCTATAGACTGGCATATGCAACACTAGGGTAATCCATGTCCATTTAATGGGTTTGGTGCACCAGATGAGACATAATTCATGAAGGTCACACAATTATCCTTGGTGTGTCTATTCGTTCTGCATTTTGTGAACCATAAATATTCTTGTGCTTCCTTACCTTTCTTGATGTCCTGCAGCTGTATCGTTAGGTTAGCCAGCTCTGACTGAATCTGCACCATTCCTGTGGCATCATCGCTGATTGGAGAGGCCTCCATATCCATTTCCAATTCCAGCACTTCGGTCTGCAACTTGATATTTTGTTGCATTAACGACCCTCATATGTGTGGGAATAGCGCAGCAATAAACCACTCTTTATGCTGAACATCTGGCATTTTGAAACTCACTTTGGCCATCAAAGTTTTAAATCTTTGGTCAAAGTCCCAAACTGACTCTACCGGTGCTTTCTTTATTTCTTTGATCTCAGTAATGCATTGCAACTCCAATTTCTGGTTTTCTAAACTTAGAGATCATCGCAACTCAGATCTCATCAAGGGTCTTCTGCAGTGTTCCCCCCGATGCAGCACAGAACTTGATAAACCAATATAGCGCATGACCCCTTAGAGTCATGAACATATGCGCTTTTCTTATGTCCATGTTATGGACTAAGTGAACCATCCAAACAACTTCATAGAGAAACCAATGTTGCTTTGGGTATTCTATTCCATTCCCATTGAATGTAGGTAACCGAATATCCGTCCAAGCCATTGAGTTGGTGGCTGGGTCCTTTGGTAAGGGATTCAAAGGGAGTGAACCCTCTTGCCTACTAGTCGCAGTACTAGCACTATTGGTATTAGTAGTCCTTTCCAGGGATGAGGCTCTTGATATTTCCCTCGACGATATTCCTGGTGTGATGTCGTTGCGTCCAGACCCTAGTGTCTTTGTAAATTCTTTCGATTCCTTTACTCCTTCCGATATCGGGATATATTCCTCCTCTTCATCATAAGACCCTTCTTCCTCCTCCAATCGAAGTTCATGTTCACTCTCCTCGAACAGACTAGGATTTTTTCACCCTCTTTCAGTCTTTCATATTTTCCCTGATCTGAATCTCCTTCCACTCCTTAGGAATCCAGCTTCTAGTTCAGGTTCTATACTTCCAGGGAACATCTCAATTCACCCTTTCCGATTTTCTTAATAAGTCGTCTACGACATATCCTCCCTCCTGATTATGCAACTCAACTACTAATCTACAAAATACCCTTCTCATAGACGAGCATTTTAATCCATGTACTGAACGATAACAAATATCTTCTTTGGGTTCCTTGGAAAAAATTTCTTTCAGCCTCACTATATGAGGTTATAGTGTCCACTACAAACTCGGTAATATATCCTTGCAAGATACTGTCAATCCAAAAATCAACAGCTCTAGAGATGGTGTTACTTACACAGGTTACCTCACAAACCAATTGCTCATTCCATTCGACAGCTTCTCTTCTTTGGGAATTTTTCTGTCTAGTCACCAATATTCACAACCACTTATGCAGTATAACAAGGAACTCTACAAAGAATATCTCATGGATATCATAGTATATATACTTTCCTACCAAGTTCTCTGCGATCAACCATGATCCTCTACTCTCTTCTTGCACAAATACTAGCATCTTAGACTCTAGCCAGTCCTCTATCTCTTTCTTCATCGGGTGCCACAACATTTCCCTCGGATCAAATGATTAAGGGTGCCAACAAAAAAACCATTTGTTGGCCTCTTTCTCCTGCTTGTCTTGACCCATGGTTCAACAACACCACAATACCAACAATAAACCACAAGACATCATGTCACGTCCCCTTTACCTCCGATCGACGAAGAGAGGACGTGACCCATGGCGGTAACCATGCGGGCTGAGAGCCCCATGAACATATGCATACACAAAATTGCTGAAACAACATGCTTAACAAAGGCTTTGAACTAAAATATGCACATATGTGATTTAATCATCATACACAGAGGAAACCAACAGCATTCATACATGCATGCATTCAACATGTTCATTTCATATCATTAACAGTAAACATGGTTGCAGAAGTAAAAATGGACAAGATCACTTATCTTATGATGAATGTGTTCCGCAGCCAGCTACGTTGCTACAATGTTCCACCCAACCATAGGCCATCATGATCCTTAATCTCTCAGCAGCGCTGCCACCCCTGAGATGGGCATGATTCTCCAAGGAATAAGGGAACAACAGGCTTACACATAGACAAGGATACACAAAACACAGCCAAGCCAACACAGTTAGGTTTATCAGGCCATTAAGGAGCTGGAGAAGGCAAATTGCTAAGCTGGTGAGCTCATTACAGAGCCAAGAACACCTACACTAGAACTAGCCTGACCCCTAAGACACCCAAACACACCCAACACAAGGAATCAGTCCCTTCTCTGCTACACAGTCCCTCAGGCCCTGCATTCCCTTTCAGTGCTATTCAGGGGTGATGGAGAAGAAGGCCAGCCCTCTAGCTCTGTCTGTGTGGTTTCCAGCCACCAGGTTTATCAAGCAAATCTAAGCCAACATCCCTGCTCCTCTCACAGTTCGAAGACCAACCATTGCACTCAGGCAATTAATTTAGCTATCACAACTTAAACATGAAAAACAACTTCAAACCATCCACGACAGTCCCCAAACGTAACAGCAAACAAAGCTCATGACGTGGGGGAAACAGAGGCCCGTTTTGCACAACCGAAACTGCTGGGGAAAACGTATGCATACCATACTGGGGACGAATTTTACAGTCTCCCC
Source organism: Pseudotsuga menziesii (assembly GCA_001517045.1). Taxonomy (NCBI): domain Eukaryota; kingdom Viridiplantae; phylum Streptophyta; class Pinopsida; order Pinales; family Pinaceae; genus Pseudotsuga; species Pseudotsuga menziesii. Next base: position 150,732 of record LPNX010636314.1, read on the forward strand.
ACTGGTGCATGAAAAATCACAATGCCGAACCCACAAATCATCCCGTGAGTAAAGGACAGGGCCACACCATTCTCAAATCCGGAGAGGAAAAAATGTGTGGGTGAAACCAGGAAAAATTCCTGTGCGTGGAAACCATGAGCAGACAATTGGAAGTGCGTGAAGGTGAACAACTACAGGGAGGACGCGAAATTGCAGTGCGTGGGTGTTTAGCAACTCGTGGAGAGGAAGAAGTGTCTGCGTGAGGGGATGAACAACAAAATCGTGGGTAGAGTGTGCGTGTGGGTGACGACTGACAGTCCTGCCACCCCACTCCCCAAAGACCATAATTGCCTCAACCACCAGCAGCATTTCTTAATGAAAGTGGTTGGAATAAGACAAGGGAAGAAGACACATGGGTATTTTCCCTCCTTGGCCAAGGTTTGACAAATTTTCCCACATCCTTATCCTTGTGAAAATCATGCCCCTTTCGATTTAGTTGTCGCGATCGTAGCTGGTCGAGTTCTATTAATTAATTGTATATGCATATTTACATGATGACCAACATAATATATGCCGCATGCCCCGATATACCATCGGTGACAAATTAAAATCCAAAACATAGCATAACCGATCAATGGTGGGGCCATGGCCTTTAGCTCCACACCATGATCATTTACAATATATACATCATATACATCTAATGCAACGGGGTCAAAACCGGGGTGTTACACATCGGCCCAAGAAAGCAAGCTCAGTCAACAACACCTGCGAGGTAGGCGCATTATCACCCAAGATATCTAATGGGTAACTTGAAACACAATGTTTCCACAGTTGGTGAGGGATCATAGTCCCTTGGCGCGCGACCAAGGTGCTAAACGAAGGAAACAAGATGATTGGGTCTCTTACTATGCTACTGGGCACAAATTTATGACAGGGAGTGTGAGATGACCCTACCCTTAATCTTAACAACTGGCACAACTGGTGCATCACAACTCATTCTTTGCACTGAAAACCAGTGTGCTTTAACTTAGGAAATTACCTATAAACTCATTCACACACTCCAACAATACTTTAACAATCATTCATTCACTGGTTAATAATATGGAACCATACATTCAACAGTAGCTCATGAACTTACATCAAGAAATTACTTGAAATTCAAATAAACATTCATCAACAATCAATCATTCAACATGTTGCCACCTTTCACACACCTAGGGGGGACGTGGCAGAAATATTCAAGCCACTCGGTGTGTCCTTGGAGGAAAGTCTCGAGTCAAGGCTATCACCTTGTTCTTGACTCCTCCATTTAGGCTCAACTCCTAGTGAAGCCAATGGGGGTAGACCCTATTAAGTTACTAAGGCTACTTACTTTTGTATGATGGTATTAAATCAAATAAGTTGCTTAGGAGTTTGAAATTAACAATTGAGAACCACAGATAACAAGATGAAAAATAAACACAAGTAAGCACAATGCTGACACACAATATATATATCGAAATAAGTAAACAAATAACCAATGCCTTAAAATGGAGTCACAAAATGATTAAATGTTCTTGCATGTGCTTGGAGTGAATGTTTTGCAATTGTCTCTTGGTACATTTTAAGTTAATATGAAAAATGAGCCAATTCAAAATTATTTTTTATTAACAGTGGTTACAATATCAACAAACTGATATAATTCCTCTTGGTTCTTATACAGAACAAACCCAAGAGCTTACAAAGTGCAAAAATTAAATATTTCAGAAAATGGGGATACCCTTGGGGTGTTCCGGATGGCCCAAAAGTCACTTTTCGGACAGCACCTCCTCTTGTTTTCTGTTATACTTGATAAAAACCAGCAATCTTATTAAAATTAAATATTCCCAAAATCACTTTGAAAATACCTTTGGGTCAATGAACTTTTAACTTAAAACAATTAAGTTAAAACCAGTTAAAAAAAGGTGAAAAAGGAACCATGGAAAGCAAGCTTTCCTTGGGATATTGGCTTGCCTTTTGGGCATCCAATATGATGTGAACTGATTGCTAGATTTATCTTTTAAATTATGAAAGATAAATCTAATGCATGCAATCTACAAATTTTCTTTAAAATGCCACCCCAAAAAGATGATTTCCCTAAAGCTAGATCTAGAATGCTTATGAAACCTTTTTTAAGAACAAGATCTAGATTATGAGCTTTAATAAGATAGATCTATGCTAAATTTCACTCTAATATGATAGATCTAAAAAAATCAAAGCTATGAACCAAGTAACCAAGTAGATTTTAAATTTTAAGAGGAGAAAGAGAAGAAGGCAAGCTTGTATCCGTGAAGATCAACCACAGAGCTGCCGATGGAAGCAGTTGGACTATGTATCATGAAAAAGTGAAGATGATGAGGAACAAACTTGTTCAAGGCCTTCTCCATGGAAACCTATAACTAGCACACATAACACTTGCAAAGATATTTTTGAGATCCAATGATATACATACGAAAAGACTAGAGAACCATGATAATAAACTTATTGAAAATGCTAGATCTTGATCTTTACATACATATGAAAAATAGAATCTAGAAATAAACTTATTTAAAGACTCTTTCCTTTCGATTGGGAGCAATCCTGACAAGGTTAGATTCATAAATCAAACAAGAATAAAAATGCACCAAATACAGGTTACCTCAAGCATGAGCAACAATATTCATCCAATTGAATGCCTTACACCATCTAGCCTCCAAAGCTTTTCTTTATTCACAATGAAAAATATAGCAACATTACAATAGCAACAGCTCTTCAATCCAACTCTAACTATCTTTAAAAGGAGGAAATTGCAATTTATTTGTAGTAAAAATTGAAACCCTAGCCCAGAGGGGGCACAATTCCCAAGGAGAGAGGGACTATAACTGCATGAGGAGTCAAGCTGAGTTTCATTTGAGTCTAACTGAGTATGAATGAGTGTAACTAACAATTGGAGTGTTGATCGGTCTGACACATCAACCGTTTAACTGAAACATCAACCAAACCACATTCAGATGAGCTCACATGTGTGGAGGAGAGAGGCAGGGAACAAATCCCAAGGATACATGCTATGGTGCACTCCTTCTTCAAACCAGATCAACTCCTTGAATCAAAGCATGGTCAGCTCTAGTCAACCAAAAGGCAATGAGACTGATTTCAATCAAATCAGAGCAAATCCCACTGATTTAGGAATTTGGATTTTCTCCATTATTTAATTAATTTATCAATTAAAATAATCAATATTTGATTTTTAGGGTTTTCTAACGTGAGTGATGGGAAAATCACTCAAAACTTAGGAAAAGTGGGTTTATGGGTTTATTGGGTGCTCTGAGTTAGAAAATGAGCACCCCCGTCACTAAAATTGATTTCTGAGCCCACTTTTATAACAAAACCAATTTTTCCATTTAGACTATCAAAAAATAGCCTAAGTTTTGGAAAAATTAAAACTTAAAAAAAAAACTTTAAAAATTAAAAAATTAAAACTTAGGGGGACTTAGACATGTGTTGAAATACTAAGAGGGCGCTGAATCAGTATTTGCACTATTTAAAATTTTAATCAAAAGTAGGTTGTTGATCACCAATCATAGCACATCATCAATGTGTATAAAAATAACGAGATCCACAGTACACAATAGTTTTTTACGTGGAAACCCGAGTTCTGGGGGTAAAACCATGGAATCCTTTTAAAAATAGTTTTCCAGAAATAAATGGAAGGAGGGAACAACCCCCTTATTATATAGACTTCAATTTTCCAGCTTCAACTGGAAAGAGGCTATGACCCCCTGATTTATAGGCTACGACCTGAAGGAAGCTGCCACTCCCTAGTTTTCTGGTTTCAACTAGAAGGAGGCTACGATCTCCTTTCCTTGCCCCGTCCTGCCACCTTGATAAGAAGAAGATTGTCAAACCTATGGACCTGTCACATACCAAACTCTGCTTCTGATAGCCTCTGCACTCTAGTTACTGTCAAATCATCCCTGTAGATATCACTGCCACACACTGCTCATTGTCATCCACAATTACTGAAGAATCTCTGCTCTGCTATTTCTTTTTATGTGCATGTCAAAGCTCACAATTTAGGCTAAGTATGTGTGTTGTATATGGATTGTTTTAACCCCAAAGAAATCACTTTGGAAAGCTCAGTTCTATCATCAAAAGAAGGTAGCAATCATAACTGAAATCTCAGTGAAGCAAGCAAAATTTGGATTGTATGTACACTTGTAGATGACCTCTAACACAGTCAAGACTTGGACTGTGTATATGCTGGTAAAAACCCCAAAAATAGTCACCTTTCAGACTATCAAACTTATTCAGATTATCAACTGAGAGGAACCCTAAACCAAAATCAAGAACCGTACGCTGTTTCTCCTTCAACCCGAGTTAAGTTGGGACTGTCATCTACCTCTGAAAGAATTCGGGACTGGTGTACAATTGTCGAGTTTGGGACTGTTTATACAGTAGGAAAAATTATATAGATTAACCCCACATAAGTATGCACCATTTTTGATATGCCTCAGCCTTGTTCAAACTGTTCAAAGATTATCCTTCATGAAAAAAAAAATGTGGAACAAGTTGTGACAAACCCCAAGCAAATCCAAAAATTCGGACTATCATAAACCCCCCCAAAAAAATCGGAATTGTTCTTTGACTGCTGCTATCTCAATTCTTCAATCTCCACAAGTTTTGCCTCAGTCAACAGTCCACTGAAAAACCTCGGTCACATTTGCCTCAGTCAGCGAGCTCATACTTCTTCATCTTCATTATTCCGTCCACCAAAAAAAAATCAGCGAAATTCTTCACTACCAAAAGTCACATTGTTGTTATATTTTAAATGATGGTAGTTGACGTGTATAAATACAAGTTGGTGTAAGGCATGAGGGTTTAAAATAAGCTTTATTTTAAAAAGAATGGTTACCTTGGGCCCACTTTTGAGAGGTAATATTTAAATAAAATGTATTAATAATGTTTTTGGAAGATTTTAATTTAATTTAGAAATTATTCTATGGGGTCGTCTTCATAAAATGGTTGTTGAGTTTATTAAGATTTAGTTATTATTATAACTTTAACTATGTGGCTTCCCATTAAAATATTTAGACTTTATTACTTGATTTATTTAATACTTAATTTTTTTATTAAAAAGATTTTAATTCTTTAAGTATTAGTCTCAGGTATTTAATTAAAATAAATTTTAATTAAAAAATAAAGGGGATTAATAATACTTTTTTTTTTATGAAAAGGGTTTTAATTCTTTAAGTATTAGTTTTAGGTATTTAATTAAAATAAATTTTAATTAATAAATAAATGGGATTAATCTTAATAAATGAAAGTTTAGGGTAAGCTTTTAAGTAATTTATTAAGTCATTAAAATATGTTTTAGCACTTTAATTTAATGTTATTTTAATTATCTTTTACTACTTATTACTTGTTTCAAGTTTTTATTAATGTTTTAAGGGAAATGTATGTAGATTAAAATGTAGGGTTAAGGGTAAGGGTTTTAGGGTAGTTTGTTAGGTAAATAGAGTTACCATAAGTGAAGGCACATAACCATCAAGGTGTGGGGTGCCTAGGCTTCTCCTAGGGTACTATGAGACAACTGGGGAACAATAAGACAACTTAGGGGTACTTAAACATTCTACAGGGTGTACAGGGATTTTTCCATTGTCCCAAGGGATCCAAGGGCTTTAGACTTGGGCTTGGACAAGGTCAAAAGGTCTCCTTATACACTAAAACTTTCTTAACCCTTAGGGGCTCCTCAAGGGGCACCAAGACACACTGACACACACCTATTGGCATCAATGACAATCTAGTAAAAAATCTCCCCCTTTTTCATTGATAATAACTCCAAAGCTCCCCCTTCAAATGAGCTTCCTTTGTCCTCAAATCTCCCCCTTAGATCATGCTTCTTTTACCTACCTTGTTCAACTTTTTCTCCCTCTTTGGCATCAATAGAAAAGGGTACTTCTGCCATGCTCCCCCTGTCACATTGTAGTGTTGTTGAAGATAGATGAATTCAATTAGGAGATAGTATGACTCCCAATTTTTCTCTGAGGTACTCAAAAGTCTCTCTTGGGAGAGGCTTGGTAAAAATGTCTGCAACCTGTTCTTTGGTCCCGATATATTCCAACTTGATATTCTTTTCTGTGACCTATTCTCAAATAAAGTGAAACTTGATTGGAATGTGCTTGGTCTTGGAATGCATAACTGAATTCTTAGAGATACTGATAGCACTCGTATTGTCACATAAAATAGGAATCGGCTCATTACATGTCACGTGTATGTCTTGCAGGGTTTTCTTCATCCAAAGAATCTGAGTACAACAAGCTGGTGCTGCTATATATTTTGCTTCTGTGGTTGATAAGGACATTGAAGACTGCTTTTTGCTTGACCAAGATACCAGACAACCACCTAAAAAGAAAGTTGTTCCACTAGTGATTTTTCTATCGTCAACACATCCTACCTGATCTGTGTCTAAATAGGCTATCAATGTCAAATCATTCCCTTTTGGATACCAAAGTCCAAAATCCAAAGTTCCTTTGAGATACCTGAAGATCCTTTTAACTGCTATAACGTGAGTTTCCTTTGGGGCAGCTTGAAATCTTGCAACTTGTCCAATGGCTTGCATCACATCTGATCTGGAGGTAGTTACATATAGTAGACTACAAATCATTGAACTATAGAGCCTTTGATCAACTTAATTAGATTCATTGTCTTTGCTTAGCTTACAACCAGTGATCATAGGGGTACTCACAGGTTTATAGTCTTCCATCTGGAATTTCTTTAACATCTCCGTAATGTATTTTTTCTGGGTAATAAAAATGCCTTCTGTTCTTTGAGATATCTGGAGTCCCAAGAAGAAGGTCAATTCACCGAGTAATGACATTTCAAACTCTTTTTGCATGTCCTTAGCAAATTTTTGACTCAATGAATCATCATCACTTCTAAATATGATATCATCAACATAAAATTCAATGATGAGTATGTTGTCATTGTCTTGCTTGATGTACAAATTGCTATTTGCACTTCCCCTCTTAAAATTTTGTTGTAGTAAGTACTTGTCCAATCTGGAGTACCAAGCTCTTGGAGCTTGCTTTAGTCCATATAAGGCCCTTTTGAGCCTGCATACATAGTCCTCATTTTCTGAAAGTTGAAATCCTTCTGGTTGTTCGATATAGACTTCTTCTTCCAATTCCCCATTTAGAAAAGCTGATTTTACGTCCATCTCATACACTTTGATGTCTTTGGAGCAAGCGTAGGCCAATATCATTCTGATAGCTTCCATTCTGGAAACTGGTGCATATGTTTCTTCAAATTCTATTCCTTCGATTTGATCATAACCTGTCCATCTTCATTCATTTTGTTTCTGAAAACCCATTTTGTGCCAATTACACTCTTGTTACGTGGTCTTGGAACAAGTTCCCAAGTTCCATTCTTCTCAATTTGATCTGGTTATTCTTCCATAGCTTTAACCCATTTTTCATCTGTACTGGCCTCTACAAAAGTTCCAGGTTTAGTTGTAGACAAAAGAGAGAAGTGTACCTGCTCATTTCTTCTGGTTCCTATTCTAGCATCCTTATCACCAATAATCTGATTTGATGGATGATTCTTCTGGTACCAGTTCTTAGGTGTTAGTTGATCTTTTTGTTATTCTTGTTCAATAGTTGGTTGATTCTATTCTTCATCTTCCATGAGTTGCTCTTCATCCTCATATTTTTGTTCTTCCACTTTAATATTATTCACACCCTTTTTCTTGGAACCTTCCTCTTCTTCATCGTCTGATTCTTCTGAGTCTTCTCTGGATGATGTTAGTCTTCCTTCATCTATATTCACGTTAATGCTTTCAATCAATTTGTCTAATCTTAGATTGTATCATTTGTAAGCTTTCCTCTTGGATGAATATCCAACAAATATGCCCTCATCTACTCGAGAGTCAAATTTTCCAATCTTCTTATCTTCTCTTTTGATGTAACACTCACTTCCAAAGATTCTAAGTGCCGTACACTTGCTGCTCTTCTGGTCCATAGCTCATAGGGATTTTTATCATTTTTGTTTCTGAGTAATCCTCTATTTAAGATGTGTACTGCTGTATGAACTGCATGTCCCAAAAAAATTTCATTTAACTTGGATTTATTCAACATGGTTTGAGCCATCTCCATTACTGATCTATTATTTCTTTCAGCAACTCCATTTTGCTGAGGTGGTTTGGATACTAAAAATTGTCTCTTTATTCCATTCTCTTCACAGTAATTGTTGAATTCATCAAAAGTGAATTCTCCACCGTTGTCAGATCTAAGGCACTTGATTCATGACCCCGTTTCATTCTCGACCAGTTCCTTGAACGTTTTGAAACATCCAAATGCTTTTGATTTCCCCTTGAGAATACATACCCATGTGATCTTGGTATAATTGTCAATGAGTAGCATCAAGTATTTTTCACCATTCAATCCTTTTCTTTTGGTTGGTCCACATAAGTCACTGTGGACGAGCTCCAAAGGTTTTGTAGAAGGATTCTCTTTCATCTTAAAATGCACTCTTGTTTGTTTTCCATGTTGACACTATACACATACAGAGTTAGCAGGTTTTGTGACTTTCGACATATTTCGAACTGCTTGGTTTTTGTAGATTTTGACCAAATTGTCAAAATGTATATGCCCCATTCTTCTGTGCCAAAGCCACCTTTCATCTTATTTTCCCAAGTGACATTTCTCGGACTCAATCTCATCTAACACGTATATGTTGTTTGGATTCCTAGTGGCTGTGGCTACTAACTTCCTTGATCCTTGCTTTCTTATTTTGCATCCTTTTGAGCTGAAGATGAGTTCATGTCCTTGATCACACATCTGACTGATGCTTAGCAGATTATGTTTCATGTTATCTACAAGCAAGACATTTTCAGCCTAGTAGTTTTTACTTCCGAGCTTTACTGTGCCCTTTCCCAATACTTTTGTTGAATTGTTATTTCCAAATGATACAGATGCTTTATCCTTTTCAATATTGACGAAAGCATCTTTTTCACCTGTCATATGCTTGGAGCAACCGCTATCAACATACCATTTACTAAAGCCATGATTCTGAGCTTGAAGAGCAATACCATATTCGTATTTGTTATTGTGTTTAATCCATACCTTGTTGGGCATGTCCTCATTTCTTAATGTTGGTATCCTCATTCTACAATTTTTGGGTATATGTCGAAAGTGGACAGGTAAGGTGACATCTAGGCCATAGACAAGTTCAAAAGGGCTCCTTTTGGTTGAGCTTTTCTTTGTGATTCTATCACCCCTTAATGCAAACTTGATATTGCTATCCCAAGCCTTTTTATCATCACCCACAATTTTCTTGATTATGGTCATTAAGTTTTTATTACTTGACTCAGCTAGACCATTTCCTTGGGGATAATAGTTGGATGAATGGGATAGGACAATGCTGTACTTGAAACAAAAGGATGACATCTAAGAGGAAATGAAGCATGGGCCATTATCTATGATGATTCTGGTTGGCACACCGAATCTTGTGATAATCTTATCTTCTAAGAAATCCATGACTACAGCATAATTTTCCTTCTTGGTGGGTATCGTCTCTACCCACTTGGTGAAATAATCAATGGCGATGAGTATCCAAGAATAACCATTGCTCGAGTTATCCTTGAACTTACCAATGAAATCAAGCCCCCACTGCTGGAAAGGGGCTTGGAATACTATTGGGTTTAAAGGCAAGCCTTTCATTTGTTGCTTTCCAGTGAACAACTAACACTAGGGGAAAACTCTGACATACTTGTGCACATATGAAAAGAGTTTTTTCCAATAGCAGCCTGCTCTAAGGATTTTATGGGAAGTTGTTCTTGCTGCAAAATGTCCACCACAAAATCCTGCATGGAACTCAACCATGAGTTTTTTGGACTCAGGTTCATCGACAAATCCAAGTATTAAACCATCGGGGTTTCTCCAACCCAAACCATATTTTGTTAAACAATACTTAGTTTCTTTTAACCTTAATTATCTTCTTTTATGTCCAAGTAGGTGATTAGGGCATGTAAGGTTACGGAGGAAAAAGATGATGTCAGTATACCAAGGGTACTACTCTAATCTCTGAATCTCGTCTGATACACTTTGTCCTAGATCACTATTCTGGCAGATTATTCCTAAGGATTTTTCATTTCCTTGGGTCAACATATTTTCAAGACCTTGCCCCTTAATTAAATTAGTAGGTTTTATCTCTAAATCATACTCTTGAATATTTGAAACCCACTTACCCCCCATTGCTAGACAATCTTGTTGAGACATGATATCCTTGACAGCTGCATGGGGTACATACCCAATGATTTTGGAGTATCCTACATAAGTTCTAAAATGTTTAAGGGACTTGACAAGAGCATAAGCTTGTTTCTACATGGCAGTATACTTCAACTCTAAATGTTGCAAGGCTCTACTCATAAAGGCTATAGGTTGCTCTTGTCCCTCCTAATTATTTTGAAGCAAAACACCAGCAATGGTGTCCTTCAAGGAAAAGGAAAATATATGAAATTCTTTGGAATAATATGGACTGATCAAGACTGGGGACTTGGATATGGCATCTTTGATATACTTGAAAGCATATTTTCCTTCATCTATCCACTCAAATTTAGCATCTTTCTTTAACAATTTTTGTAGAGGCTTCATTAGTTATGCTAAATTTGGGATGAATCTCCTTATGAAATTAATCTAACCATTGAAAGACTGGAGAGCTTTAATATTTTGAGGCAAGGGGACTTTCTTAATGGATTCAACTCACTCAGGATCGAATTCGACACCATCCTTAGAAATGATGTGTCCTAGCAACTTGCCTTCATCAACCCCAAAGATTGACTTGGCAAGGTTTAAGGAAATACCATATTTCCGACATCTTATGAAAACCCGCCTAAGATGACTTATGTGGTTAGATATTTCTTTTGAGAAAACAGTTAAGCCATCTTGATATATTTCGATTATTTTGCCTATAAGTTCTTTGAATGAAAAATCCATGGCTCTTTGGAAGGTGGCACCAGCATTTAATAAGCCAAAAGGCATTCTTAAAAATTTATAGGTGCCATAAGGTGTGGTGAATGTAGTTTTATGTTGATCCTCTTTATTTACCAACACTTGGTTATGACCGAAAAAGCCATCCAACATGGACATCATTCCTGATCTCGTTACTCTTTCAAGCAATGTTTCCATGTCAGGAAATGGGTAATTATCTTTAAGGCATGATGTATTCAGATTTCTGAAATCTATACATATTCCAATTGACCCATTCTTCTTTCTGAAAACAACTAAGTTTGAGCACCACGATGAATGTCTTATAGGTGCTATGATCCCTATTGCTAACATATTCTGAAGCTCCTTCTGCACAATGGGGGCCAACTTAGGATTTATTCGCCTAAGTTTTTTTCGGAAAGGCTTGACCTCCTTAGCCTCTTCTGTGAGGGGAATAGTGTGTTGAAACACATATTCCCAATAGGGTTTAATCTCATCATAACTAAAGGCCAACACATATCTATATTATTTGATTAAGTTAATCAAATTGTTCCTTTCATTTTTTTAAGTACCTTTTCCAATTTTTATTAGCTTGGGGTCTTTATCAGTTCCTATGTTTATTTCCATATAATCCGCAATTTGTATTGCTTCTTTTTTGTTTTTATGATGATCCTATTGATCAAATAGATTTTCAAAAGCTATAAGTCTGGTAGGGATGTGATTCCTTTCGTTATCCTTGCATGCTTGATACTCTTTATGCTCCTACTGATAATTGATCTTGCAACCTTCAAACTCTTAGACTCCAACATACAAGTAGCCATATCCTTGAGACTTTTATTCTTCCTCTCAACCACACCATTCTACTCAGGTGTGTAGGGAATAGAGTGTTCGATATGAATACTTGCATCTTCACAATAATTAATGAACTCAGAATTAAAATATTCACCACCATTATTATATTTGAGGATCTTGAGTCTCCTCCCATACTAGTTCTCAACCAAGGCCTTGAAAACCTTGTAGTGGAAAAAAACTCCAGACTTGAGTTTAAGGAAGTAAACCCAA
>LPNX010636314.1:167147-192278 GCA_001517045.1 Pseudotsuga menziesii
TAAAAATATAAAAAAATTATAATTATATTACCATAATTCTACTGTAAATACACATTTGGATCTGATCTACATCTCTAAAAATTTTGCGAGAGAAGGAAGGCATCCATCTTGGAATACCACTCTCTTGGGGCATGTTTTAACCTGTATAGTGACTTCTTTAGCTTGCAAACCAAATATGGATCAGTGATGTAGCCCTCAATATGCTTCATTTATATCTCCTCATGAATGTCTCCATGTAGAAAGGATGACTTAACATCCATGTGATGCACCTCCTAGTGCTTGGATGCTGAAATAGCCAAAACAAGGCAGATGGAGTCCATTTTTGCAACCGGTGCAAAGGTCTCATGGTAGTCCACTCCTTGGAACTAAGAGAAACATTTTGATAACAGCCTTGCCTTATATTTTCAGGTGCTTCCATCAGCAGCAACCTTTCTCTGAAACACCCACTTGCATTGAACCAATTTCCTTCCCAGAGGAAGAGAAACTAGCTCCCAAGTAGTGTTTTTCTGAAGAGAATTCATCTCTTCATCCATGGTAACTTGCCATCTCGTATCATTCCAAGCATGGTGGTAGGATTTTGGATATGGTAGTAGGATAGGAAAAAAAATTATCAAAACAACAGAGCACAATACCTACTCTTTGGAAATCAGACCAGGTTCTCCTTGGATCATCCGGATTTCCAATGTTGTCTCCTGCGGAGGAGAGTGTCTGTTGAGCCCATGTAGGAAGATGATTTTGCACTTCAGGTTCTGATTCAGAATATGATGATTGATGCACATTGATATCATAAATTATAGGATCCAAATCAGGGTCATCACCCCCAATTTCATCATCCAAATATTCAGTGGAATAGGAAGGAAATTCAACAGTTTTCTCCTTCACTAGTTCCACCTCCTGAAGAGGCTCATCGAACTTGACACTTCTATCGATGATGATCTGTTTGGTATTGATATATTTCAGCTTGAATCCTTTAGATTCATCAGGATACCCAATAAATAGACATCCTATGCTCTACGGTTGCAAATCCCTTCTTTTATCAAGCGGAATCCGGGCCCATGCAGTGGACCCAAACACCCGTAGGGTCGACACATCTGGCTTGTGTCCAAAGTATGCTTTGAAAGGAGTATTTCCTTTCATAGATGAATGTAGAACCCTGTTCTGAATGTATTCTGCAGCATGCATGGCTTCAGCCCACAAATTTGCAGCAAGCTTCTTTGACTCCAACATACAGGTGGTCATCTCCTTGAGAGACCGGTTCTTCCTTTCCGCTACTCCATTCTGCTGGCGAGTGTAGGGAATTGAATGTTGGACCTGAATATCAATTTGGGAGAATATGTACAACAACTCATTACTAAAATACTCCCCTCCATTATCATATCTCAAGATCTTGATCTTAATCCCAGAGGCATTTTCGATCAAGGCCTTCAATTTAGAAAATTTTTCACATACTTCTGATTTCTTTTTGAGAAAGAAAACCCATGTATACCTTGAAAAATCATCAATAAAAGTAAGGAGGTAACTTGATCCATTCATGGATGTGACAGGAATTGGAACACTGATGTCAGAATGTATCAGCCCCAATATTCTTGTAGCTTAGTTTGCCTTCCCCCGATCGAACTTGTGCTAAGGGTGTTTTCCAATCACACAACCCTTGCAGACTCCTGTGGTTTCCTTGATGACCAGGAGGCCTTCAACCATGGTGTTTTTCTATAATTTCTGCCAATATTTGAAATTAAGATGGCCAAACCTCTCATGCCATAGCCTACTAACCTCATTTCCATGAGTTAGCAGAGCGGTGGGCTTTGCATCCGCAACAAAGTGAGAGAACTCATAGGATTTTGCATGATGGTTTGCAATGCCTTTAGCAATGAGTTTCCCGGATGAAATTTCTGTTATCTCAACATCATTTGGGATGAAAGAGACTCTCTTAGGAATTCCTGTATGTGTCATTTTATAGACACTAAGGATATTTTCTGCTAGAGATGGTACACACAAAACATTAGAAAAAAAAAACCATTTTCTAGATCTACAGTACCTTGTCCTTCGAAAATGATGGTGGAGTCATCTCCCATGTAGATGGAGATGGATTTTCCGATCTCTAAGGATGAAAAGGAGTCTTTTTCAGCCATCATGTGATTTGAAGGTCCACTATCAATCAGCACTGCTTTGGACTTTGAAGTGCTTGCCATGATGGCATGACCTTTCTCATGCTATGGTTCCTGATCTTGGTGATCTCTCCTCCGAAAGCTCTCCGGAATATTGATGTGATTCCTCTCAAGGATAGAGGTTGCTTCATAAAGATTTTTCTTCATGTAGGCATGTTCAGGGTGAAAACCCTTCCCACAGTAAGAACACCTGAATTTTTATTTCCCATTGTGCCCTTTTCCTTTGTTCTTCCTTGAGCTGGAAGATTCATCATGCTGCTGATTTTCAACTCTAGGCTTGGGAGCATCAAATTTAGTTTTCTGTTTTTTCTGCTGCTTGCCTTTACCCTTCAAATATTTGGGCCCCAAGACATGGAGGGATTGATCATGGGAAGATCGGATGATCCCCATCTGGACAAGCTTGTCATGTTCATTAGTTAGGGACTCAATGAAGGCATTGAGTGTAGGCATCTTCCATCCGGGGGTTGTGAGCTTCCCCGCACGAAATGTATAAACAAAAACTAAATAATCAGGCCCAAGTTTGGAGAGGATGGCAAGGATGAGATGATCATCCTCCTTCTTCACTTTGCATTGCTTCAAGAGTAAAACAGTATTCTTGAACTTTGTAAAGAAATCATTCAGAGTCTCGAAATTGGAATGTTGGAGGGACATGAGTTCATTTTCGAGTTGGTAAACTCTCAAGTCATCATGCTTTCCGTATATAGATTCCAATTTTTCTCATATTTCTTTTGGTGTCTTCAAATTGGTAAGATGGAAGAGAAGGTCTTCGGAAATAGAGAGGCACAAGAAACCGAAGGCTTCATCCTTCTTGTTCAAGAATCTTGATTTTTCTATGGCGGATCTAGGATCAACTTTATTGTCCATGGCGACTCTATGGAGTCCTTTGGAGTGCAACTCAATCTCCATTTTATTTTTCCATGTGTGGAAATTGTATAGAGTCAAGAAAGGTATTGAGGAGGCCATCTGGATATGCTGTAGCGAATGCTTCACCTGTAGAAACCTAAAAAATCAAAACAGAAAGGGAAAAATAAGGTCGGACATCCTGCACATTCTAGGCTTTCATCACACCTAGCATAGTCAATCAAGCAATCTTTATCAACAAGTTCTTTACTTGGGATATTGAGTGGTAAGCCTTGGATTCTAGTGTAGTGCTAGAATTTTGAGCTATTGCTCACTTTTTATTGAGAAATCTGTCAAAAAGCTTGTTTTTGAGAGATAGATCTTTGTCCCGCCGTATGCTTTGATACCATATTAATCTTGCACATTGATCTAGGAACTAAGAATCAATCTCATCAAATAATAATCAACAAATACTCATGAAATGGTGTTAATTAGAACAAGCAATGGTTTCCTCTCCGTATATTCAATAATACAATGAATGGTTACAATACCAATGTCAAGGAATAGCTTGAATCCATGAGGAATTCAAATACCTAAGGAGACAATTCGAATTCAGTGAGTGAGTCTATCTTAACTGACTCTCAACCATTGGTTCACACTCAGTTAACCACTTGACCAAAACCCTAATTGACTCACCAAACCCTAACTGAAGTTGGAGTGCAATAAATGATCGAATCTCAACTGAAGGAGATCAAACACATGTCATAGCAAGCCAACCATCAAGTGCTAGTGCTCCATGACTTCAATGAACCCCGATGAGGTTAACTGAAGATAAAGTAACCATCAAAAGTTGGTGGAGGTGCCTTGTTGACTCCAAATCATTAAATAATAATAAATAATAATAAATAATAATTAAATAATATATTTAATGAGAGGAGGCACCTTAACTGACTGGTTGAACTGATTGTAACCACCAGTTAGCAATTAGGTGCATTAATATCAATCAGATCACCCCTGGAGTGCTCTAGTTAGCCTCCTTGACTATAGGATAAGGCTAAGTTAGCATCCTTGACTGTAGGTAGGCCTGGGTGTAACTGGATGATCGGAATTAATGCTCCACTCATGTCAATTAATGCCAATTATACTTAGTATAGTGGTTTAACTAGGGAAATTTAACCAAAAAGAGTGTGTATGATGGTAAATGTCTCTAATAGGAGGAGCACCAAGGAATAGTATTTCTGGTCGTGTTGGAGGAGCACCAAGACATAGGGTTTTCGGTTGTGCTAGAGCAGCACGAAGGAATAGGGTTTTCGAAGAGTGTCATGGGAGGGAGCATAGGGTTTTTGGTAATCTTGGATGTTTCATTGGATACTTCTGTTTCTTTAGTGTTTTAACATATATTTGACCTTCCCTAGACCTGCAATGGCGAAGGAATTCATAGTGCTCAACTTCTGTTCTTTTTAACCTAAGGAAATTTACCCTTTCTGAGTTTTCATTCGTGTTGGATATTTGAGGAGCACTGCGTAGGAGGGTGAAACCGGGGTTTTCCTCTATGTTGGATATTTTCTCTTGGGTCTTCATCGAGATTTTAATACTGAAAATTTACTATCTCTATCTGACCATCTAGGCTGAGTTCTCTATTTTGAACTGATCTATATATGTATTACACATTTCATAGTAACACCACACACCCTCATTAAAAAATGTGGTTTCCTCCTAAAACCACTCTTGCGATCTACACATACATTAGGAACCAACATAGTCCACAAACTGTACTCAGTCCTTTGCGTTGGATCACTCTCCTACAACCATCATTATACAGGTGTATGAAAATATATGAATTTCATGGTTATAGTGGTAAAGTGAAAATACTTGCATCATTTCTTTCTTGCATATACCATAAGTGGGAATATGTAGTTTGAACTAGAGATATTGGTATGAATATTTAAGAAACATGGTTTATTATTATATTCATTTTCTAGTAGAACATAACTAGTACACACTTGGAGACACAAAATTTCCATACCTATGCAACAATTTTACATCTACAGCCATCCATGCATGTAAACATATATGTATTATTTTTTTCATAATGGTATTTAATGCCTTGGAAGAAAATGATTTACTCGAGTTGTGCTCACCTGAATTTTGAAGACTTAAGTCACATACATAGCTGCTTGAAACTTGAAAAATATCCATGAAGTACCCGAACTCGTGGATACAACTCTCAACATTACAAAAATATTATATGGTTTGAAGAACTAAAAAAAATGACTAAACCCCTCCATGCTCACGAGGTATTGATATGAAAACCATAAATTAACATACATTAAATTGAGAGATTCTAATGTGCGTCTAGGACAAGAAATACTCATCATCATGTGTTGTACCCTAGTTGTGAGATCTTGTCTATGGATTTTAAACCTTTTCTCTCATGGAATTGTGGGTATGATCGGTTAGCCCTATCTTGTGACACCAAATGTATTTTTAATGTTTGTTGAATTTGTTCATTAATTTTGTTTTATCACCATGTATTCCCTTCCATTCACTGGCTTATGTTATTAGGTTGTTGGACTGACAAACCATAGTTATCCTATATTCCTCTACATCTCAAATCAGTTCAAGTTTTGGGATTTTTGTTTTTTTTATTATTGTCATCTTGTTCCCATGATTTGATTTGAAACTTTATTATATTTGTTAATTGTCATAACTGATCTCTCTAATTTCCTCCTCCAATCTTGTCATATTTTTTCATGCATAACACAAAATCATATCTCATAGTCTTCTTAGATAATCAATATGTTTGTTGGTACTAAAACCTTGTTCCATTGGCAGAGCAACACAAATGATGCCATGCAATTTTTTACAAATTCCATCTCATTATATTCCATTTCAGTGTGTTGCCTTATCTTCAATTCCAGGAACCCTACAAAATACCTCACTATTTGGTTTGTCCAATTCTATTCATCAAAACTCCATGGGAGAAAACTTGATGCAGCAAAAAATTCAGTCATCTCAAGGAAATTAACCTTATCTGCAATAAGTAATACAATAGTTGTTGCATTAAAAAATGAATAACGGAGGAACATCACAACAAGGTTCGGTTGGGAAAGGATTAAATGGAAATGTTGGAAACATGTGCGGAATGGTTTAATTGGACATGGGTGCTTGGGAATTGGTTATGGTGCAATATTAAGTGGTATGTCATGTTGTGAAATGGGTTTGGTTCTGAAATTAACAGTGTATCTAACATGAATTCAAATATAGGGACAATTGTATGTGGAGCAGGGAATTTGATCTCTGGCAAAAGTAACAATTTTAGGAATATAGCCAATAACTCTGCCCCTATTGGCAACATTGGATCTAGTGGTTTTGGTGGAAGATAAAATTGATCCAAATAGGCTCTACATGAATGACATGAGAAAGTAAATGTAAATTCTTGGTTTTATTACATTATAGTTAAATTAGAGAGAGAAACTATTTATGATGATTACAAAATAAAAATAAAAATTAAATAAAAGAGTAACTGAAACACTTTAAAAACTAATACATATGAGAAAATTTGTGACGTTTTTTCATTTCTATTTCCATGTTTCATCATCTCAATTACAACAATAATGGTCACAATATTTTGTAGCACTTATATCGTCGCAACAACGACGAACTTTATAAGCCATTGATATAGAGATGAAAACTGGACGCCACATGTCTTCTATACGGTGGCCTTGAAATTGATTTTTTTTTTTAATTCATTTTCTATGCTTCATTGCTCTATCGACAAAATGATCGTCCCTATAACGACAAAAATATGGCAAAAAATGCCAGAAAAAATTTTGGTTCCACGAAAAAATGTGGAACAGTTTCGATGAATGTTTGTCGCTCTATAGACGAATTCTGGAATTTGAACATAAATTTCTTCCGTGCAAAACCATGGAAAAGTAATCTCTATCAACGAAATCTGCAAGTTGAAGGGTAATTTTCCATGAAACTACGTCGTTATAGCGACGGTATTCGTGGAAAGCCGCCTGAGGTTTCGACGGTTTTGTAATACCGACGATGAAAGTTCGGTGATATTGCAATGAGACCTGGAGGTTTAAAAAAAATTAGAAACCATGGAAAGGCACATTCCTTTCCATGGTTTTTATCTTCAATAAGTTCTTGTGATTGATTTGCAGTCTCATGGACCTTTTAATTATGTTTTAGACCAGATCTAATCAGTGCTAGAGAGTAGATTTCCATAAGGTAATTTTGAGCCACAAACTGGGGAAAACCTACCATGTGATTCAATGTTTTAGGGATGATTTTAATACATGTAAATGACAGAAATTTTTAGATCTTATAAAACAAAAAATTAAAGATGATTAAGGTTTAAAATGGCATAAAAGCTGTGATTAGTGCCTAACAAATCCAAGTTAGGAAAATGGGGTCAATTTAGGATCTCATGGAGGCTTTAGTGATTAAAGAGTAGATAGTTTTGAATGGTTAAAACCCAATATACTCCTCAATAACTAGATCCACTTCAGAAATATTCAATAGGAAAATCCTAAGCTAGACATTAGATATTTTTCAAACAAGAGCCATCAGGTGGCAATGTCACCGTAATTCCTAAAAATTATTACTACAAGAAAAATGCTATAGAATGGCAATATACCTCTGTCTCAACCCCAACAAATCTTCCCATGCCAAACCAAGAAATCTATCATAATACACTTGCAATATAACTACAAATGGTAGCTTTAGAGATGGAGGATAAAGGATAATTACTCTTACTAGTTTTTAAAACTAGAGACTCCTCTTTCCCATGAGAAGGTTGGAAGAATCTTGGACGACAGGAAAAGCACCTCCATTTCCACCCAAAAAAGGCTTCTAGTGCAATATTTTGGTTTGGTAGAAAATAAACGGGAACAAAGAATTCCAAGATTTTGGTAGAAAATGAAAAAAACACAATTTTTAATACTAGTTTAAAGAAACGATGAAGAAATGGAGCCAAAAGCTGAAAACAAACAGTTCCGATAGAGGGAAAGTGGTTAAAAAACAGAGGCGGGGAATGCATAGAGAAAACATAAGAGTGCTAAAAGCAGGGAATGTTACAACAAGAACAAAACAAAGACAGTTAAGTCTGATATTCTTATGTTTCTATACAAAAATTGGATAGGAAGCATGATGAATAGGCTAGAAATGAAAATAGCAAAGTTATTTATATGACAGGTACAAGCAAGTCATATAAAATATTAATGCTTAGGGAGAATGTAGGAAATGCAAGAACCCTTACCTTATCAATCGCCTTTTGCCATGTCCATTGGCCCATACCGCTTGTAAAGAGTTGTCCTAATAAAAAATGAAAAACCACTATGTTGGCTGGAAATTAAATTTATAAATTAAATAAATAATCCATTCCTAGACCTATACACAAGTGGTTATTTTGCTAGGCATGGAAAATATCAAAATACTCTATGAAATAAAAATGGGCATACAATTAAATCAGCTAATGCTATCTGGAAAGTGTGTTCTTGGGGTAATTCTACCAAGAGATGTGGTTCTGGAGTCACATTCCACATGTCCTGTGAAGAAAATCAACAATCAATCTGTCCATCACACATTTTCCACCAGAATATCAACTTGCATTTAAATGCTATATTACAATACCATTTCCTCACCGATGTGGAAACTTGTGTTTGTATTCGACAAGATTTTTTTAACCATTGGATTAAAACGAAAACAACACACAAATTTTAAAGTTTAATACATAAATATATTAAATACACATATAAATAGGTTTTTACTGGAAACGTGTGGACACTGTTAATACCACCATCATGTCAAACAATATAGAAAAAAACAAAGGAAAGATTCATGTTGTCTTACTATATGAATAAAAGTTCACTAAATAGTCCGGATAAATATTTGTTATCTATGGAATGTTAACTTTCTAGTAAATAATAGCCTACATGGGTGTGGCTCATTGGAGGTTCAGTTGTTATGAAGTCATTTGTTGTAAATTATAGTTCATGAGATCAAATCGCACCCAGGTTTATCTATGTGCCATGTCTTGTGGCAGGTGTGGGGAACCTAGGGGTATAGTGGTAGCGAGAATGGATCCCTAGACCCCATGTCACACGAGTACCATCCCAGCTCCAGTTTTTGATTCCCCTAGTTACTAAAAAAAAAACATTTCATGTAAATAATATTTAGATATGGAAATATTTGTTCTAACATAATGCACTTTGAAGAGCTCATGGAATTCTTTTGTAGCACACATATAACTAAATTTCCGTTGACTTATAAAAAAACGAAAGAAACATTTTAGGGGAGGAAGTTCAGGGAGGAACTTACAGAGCTACGAGCATGGGATTTTTGTGAGAATCATTGCATATGATGTTTCCATCATTATTCGTTCTCCCATTGCATCTTCCACATAGAATTGGGGACCCTAGTGGATCTTTCTTGACCCATTTTCTATGATTGATTTCTCATGTTTTCTCCTAAGAGTCCTTACAAATTCGGTGACTGACATCTTTTGAATGGCATGCTCCAGCTGCAGAGTTAAATTCAAACCATTAAGAAGAAAAAACCTGAACATGAATTTGTTCTCCTCAAGTTCAGGCTTGGGTTTCTTCGTAGGAAGCACTCCAAGGTATCCCTCATTGCTGCTTCTTTTCATCCTGGTAGAAGATTCTGCAATCTTGGACACAGGAAACGACAAACCACAAAGGGAATATTGTGTTCTTCTATCGCAACACTTGCTTACATTTAGAATTTGTAAGAATTGATGGATGAAATGGGTTTTCATTAGTTTATACAAAGAATGTTATGGCTAGGGTCGATGTCTCACTAATTACTCAAAGCAATTATCCATATACAACTCAAGACAAGCTCTAGCATTCCACAATTGATACAAATATCCACTCAGTAGCCTCAAAACCTCTCTGAGAAAATAGAAACAATTTGCTATAGAACATTTAGGCTTCAAACTCCAAAAAGTTTCCATTATCAAAGAAACACTAACAACCGTACTTAGGGTTTAATTGAGTTATAGTACATCTACTTGACGCCTATGATGTCTGACATGCCACCAATGCTGGAGGAGCCGATATCAAAACCTACACACCGAAATATAGCCCAATCAACAATCAAATAAATAATATTAAAATAATTCTATTTAATATAAAATTTTAGGGGAGGAAGTTCAGGGATGAACCTATAGAGCTGCGAGCATGGGCTTGTTGTGAGAATCATTGCATATGATGTTTCCATCTTTATTAGTTCTCCCACTGCATCTTCCACATAGACTTGGGGACCCCAGTGGATCTTTCTTGACCCCTTTTCTATTATTTATTTCTCAGCTTTTCTCCTAACAGTCTCTACAAACTCGGCGAGCGATATATTTTCAACGACATCCTCCAACTGCAGAGTTAAATTCAAACCATTAAGAAGCAAAACCCTGAAAATGATTTTGTTCTCCTTAGGTTCAGGGTTGGGTTTCTTCTTTGGAAGCACTCCAAGGCAGCCCTTATTTCTGCTTCTTTTCCTCTTGGTGGAATATTCTTCCATCTTGGACACAAGAAACAACAAACCATAGAGGGAATATTGTGTTCTTCTATCTCAACGCATGCCTACAGTTAGAATTTGCAAGAATTGATACATGGAATGGGATTTATTTAATTTATATAGATAATTATATAGTTGGGTTTGATGTCTCACTAATTAATCAAAGAAACTATGCATGTAAAACTCAAGACAAGCTCTAGCGTTCCACAATTGCTACAAAGCTCCGCATAGTAGCCTCAAAACCACTCTGAGCAAAAAAAAAAGTTTTCTATATAATATTCAGGATTCAAACTCCAAAATGTTTCCATTATCAAAGCAAAACTAACAATCATACTCAAGGTTTAATTGAATTGCAGTACATCTAGCTGACACCTATGGTGTATGATACACAGCCAAGGCTAGAGGAGCTGATATCAAATCCTACGTCACTGAAATATAGCTCAATCAACAATCAAATAAATAATTGAAGATGATATCCATTGACCAAGAATCAAGTATCAAAGACATCCAATCAACCATCCATAAGCATCAAATAATAGAACTAAACAATAGTATAAGAATTGTCTTCACAACTTCTGCTTGTTTTTTACCACAATTAGATATTTCGGTTGGTTGTTATGAAGGAATTTATATTAGTAAGCCACTACATTTGAGATGTATGAATTTGTAGGCATATTTGTGTATGTTAACCTCTTATGGTTCAGTTGATAAAAGAGGAGGAGGTGGAGCTTATGGAAACTGAAAAAAATAAGGATGGTGGAAACACACCCGATCCTTCTACAGATGCAGTTATCAATAATGTTGTAAATGGTCACGCTTCCCCTACTGGATCTACATCTTATGCAGTTGATCACTCACAAGTAGAACTCACTAAGGTTGGTTTCTCTCTCAACGTATTTTTTGGTTGACTATAAGATTCCTTGGTCTGTCTTTTCTTGGTAATCTCTATCTTCTTCCTATTACTGCACATTTCCCTTTACAATGAGTATTCCCTTTCTTCCAGTTTGACATTTAATATTATCTTTGAAAAAGGGCTTATTGAATTCTAGTCAAATAATGGCTAGGGAAGTTCACAGCAATGCCAGAAATTTAATGGCAATGAAGTTAAATCAATTCCATTTACGGTTGTGGACATAAGTTACACGATACAGGGAAACAGATTTCCATTGGACCTCTCTTTATGGCTAGTAGTGGTAACTAGTAACACATTCTATCCTGTACTACACAGTTCTGTAACAAAATGTTCATGGCACGACACCTATTTTGGTCTTTCTAGCAACTTCGCCATGGACTCTAGTGCCAAGGAAAATGCATTTGGTTGCAGGGAACCTTCTTTCTATTTAATTACAAAGACAAACAGCTATATATTCTACACAATTGTATTAGTGACCAGTTACTTTCAATCAATCACTTCTATGAATGAATAAGACATACTAAGTTGATTTACTGCTTATAAATGCAAATGTAAATGATATCAAGTCAATGTATTCAATTCAAGATATATGGAACTAGTAGCAAGGTCATCCAGTAGCACTTTAGCAGACAAGAGATCATTAGCCGTGTAACCAAATAAAATTCAATTGTAGTATTTAACCAACCAATAACCTTCCATTCAAGTATGAGGACTCATATAAATATAGCAGCAATAATACAATATGACAGTTCTAATTATGAAAATTTTATAGCAGCAGTGAAGGTTACCAATGTAAGGTGTATAAGAGTTTTAGTTTTGCATTCAATGTAACCCACACCACTCCAAACCTTGAACACTATTCTTAGCAATATAGGACAACCACCAAATGTATGTTCCAGACTTGTAGCTATGCAAATAATTTAAATTTTCAGACTTTATTTACCTCTCTTAAATAATATCACCATCCAACTAATAGTTAACCTTTGACTCAATTCATTGTTCACTGTGGTTGCAGTTAGGGAGGGCTGTCAAAGTTTGACAGTTTGCAGTTTATTGCAGACTGTAGGCAATAGGTGGAAGTGTGTTGATATAGGGTTGTTACAACCTTGTTTTTGAAATTGTTTCTAAAATTGTAACAACCAACATAGATTCCTCTCAAATAGAATACCCGGTGTCCCTTTAAAGAAAAACCATGTCATGGAGTTATCTTGGAACCTAAGAGAATTGGGTTTTTGAGTCCATAGAGCACCAGTTATTGTATTATAATTAAGACAATAGCAACTTACATATCCTATTAAAAACATTCACAGTCTAGCTTTGAATTGTCAATTCATGGGAATTTCAACATGATGCCCAAAAGGAATGAACAAAACTAGAAACAAACCCACATTTTGAAGACATGCCAACTAGATAAATACCCACAAAATTATATGAATCAAATCCATATTTTATGGTGAGGATATGAACTTGCTTACCCTAATCATAAGCCGTTATGTTTGCACAAATCAGAAGCACCATCGAGAAAGAAAAATCATTCGGCCTCATCCCCATCATCAACGCTTGCCAATGCATCTTGAGAGCCTCTTCATGTTTCCCATTCAGAGCATACCCTGCAATCATATAGGTCATAGTGATCAATTACCCCCTAAAGGTGAAATGACAACAAGAAAACACAAGCATGGAAGCATTAAAATATCTCATTCCCTTCTTCCTTTTCCTTAATAACTGTTGGTTTTATTTCTCACATTGAATTTTCCAAGTTCACTTGGACAACTCGTGCTTCATGCTTGCAAGGATATTTGAGCCATTTAATCTCCACCACATCCACAACAATGAAAAAAACCATAAATAAAATAAAAACACAATAGGTAATCAAGAAAAACATAGAATGAAACGAACCTAAAGGTCTAAACATTGCTTTCATTCTGGAGGTGGGGCAGGTGGTTCTAGAAGCATGGGATCACATGCGAAGGGAGTGGATGATGCACTAATAGGAAAAGTTCTTCGCCCACCCTTCCTTTAAAAAAAACATCATAGCCTGTTCCAGATCCTTCAGTGAAAGTTCAAAATCAAAAACCGCTAAATGGGAGCCAGAGTAGATCCTACGCGGGTGCTTTTGAATGCTAATGAGCTAGTGTGCGGGTGTTTTTGAATTCTACATTTTTTTGTTTGTTTATTTTCATATTTTATATTTTGTGTTTTTTTTTTTTGTTGCATATATATCTTTTGTTTAGTTTAATTTGGGGTTCATTTTGCATATTTTATGTTTTGTTGCATTTTAAATTAATTATAGTTAAGAAACTCCATGTTTTTAATTTAGTGTAATTTAATTTAATTTAATTTAATTTAACTAGGATTTTTTTCATAATTTGTATTGGTTGCATTGGTTATATTGAGATCCTATACATAAGCCCCTTCAAGGATGAACACAATGATGACGACGACGATGACGATGACGATGATGATCACGATGATGATGATCATGATGATGATCATGATGAAGACGAAGAAGATGATGGTGATGGAAAAAAAAATGACAATGATCATCATCATCATTATCCTCATTATCATCCTTGTCATCATCATCACCATCGTCATCGTCATCTTCATCAATATCATCGTCATCATCATCTTCATAATCATCATCATCATAGACATCATCATCGGCATCATGATATTATTTATCATCATTATCTTCCTTATCATCATCATCATAATAATCATATTCATCATCTTCATCATCAATGTCTTAGTTATCACCATCATCATCATATTCGTCGTCATCATCATCAGCATCTTCATCATCATCACCATATTCATCATCAACATCATTGTCATCCAATTCATCAGCATATCCATTATCATGATCATCATCATCATTTTCATTATTATTGTGATCATCATCATCATCATCATCATCATCATATTTTTCATCATCATCATCATCATCTTCTTCATCATCTCAATTTTAGGGGGAACTCAGTGAATGAATACATCTACATGATAGGGGGAGTAGCCAGTTGAGTGAAAAATTAAGGATTGCTCCTAACACCCATTCCAAGGTCTAATCTGACAATTCAATATGATCCGAGGAAGTAGTAAAAAAAATACAACTTTTTGGGCCCTGTGAAGCCTCCTGTTCTTAGATTTGTGCACATGAAGAATCAATACTTATGGACCTAGTCCAGTGTATTAAAATAGGAACATCCAAACTGAACAGTTTGGTAGTTCCATAAAGTGCATTCTTTATACGAGTGAATAATCACTCATAACCATTCTATTATAATGTTGGCAAAGCTCAGAACAATTTAGTGAAGACCAAGGTAAATATATTGTCATCACATCTTCATCATCATCATCATAACCATCTTCATCAGCATATTCATCATCATCACCATCACCACCACCATCATCTTCATCATCACCATCATCATCATCTTATAGGTGTATGATAAAAATTATCTGAAGCTATCATCCTACAGCTTATCGAAGAGGATATCTCACCATGGTATCAATTCTCAAAGAAGATGTTTGATGACAAAGATAATGGTCTAACAAAATAGAGTTTCAGGTTATTTTGCACTATTCAATTACTAGCAAAACTACCTCATTGGCTTTAGGGAAATGCATGCCCTTGTTGGAGACATTTACCACTATCCTAAGTTAAACAACTATCCTAATTCTAATTGACATCAGTGGAGCATTAATTACCATCATCCTAGTCACTCCCACGCCTACCTACAGTCAAGGAGGCTAACTTAGCCTTTTCCTATAGTCAAGGAGGCTAACTGGAGCACTCCAGGGGTGATCTGTGTGACATTAATGCACCTAATTGCTAACTGGTGGCTACTTTCAGTTCAAGCATTCAGTTACAATCAGTTAAGGCACCTCCATGCATTAAATATATTATTTAATGATTATTTAATATTATTTAATGAACTGGAGTCAACAAGGCACCTCCACCAACTTCTGATGGTCAGTTCAGCTTCAGTTAACCTCATCAGGGTTCATTGGAGTCATGCAGGACTAGCACTTGATGATTGGATTTCTATGACATGTGTTTGATCTCCTTCAGTTGAGATTCAGTCATTTATTGCACTCTGACTTCAGTTAGGGTTTGGTGAGTCAATTAGGGTTTTGTTCAAGTGGTTAACTAAGGGAGATTGCATGGAAAAGAGTCAGTTAAGTTAGAATCACTCATTGAATTCGAATTATCCCTTAGGTATTCGAATTCTTCAGTTAGTTAAGCCATTGCTCTGCATGGGAATTGTAACCCATTATTGTTTATAAAATATACAGAGAGGAAACCTATTTTGGTTCCAATTATTGCTAATTCATGAGTATTTGTTAATAATTATTTGATGATTTTGATTCCTAGTTCCTAGATCATGTGCAAGAATTAATAGCCCTATCTCATAGGATGATGAGAAAAATAATATCAAATTGTTAGGCTATAGCTTATTGATGAGTTCATATAACCATGGTCTCAGTTATCTTGTGGAGTGTTTTATCACAAAGATATAAATCTTCCAAAAGAAAGAAAAATATTATTTTTCATTTTAAGAACACAAGAAAATTGGTTGTTAGATTCAGGAAATTGAAAAGGCATTTGAAATGTCCACAAGGAGGGGTTATTTTGATGATAAAATTCATCAGGTAGCAGAGTCATGTTTATTTCTGAACTGAATATCCATCCATACCTTCAGGTTGTCTTATGATGGTCTCATATGCAAATATCAATCTCCCAAAAATAGGAAAAATAATATTTTGCATAATGAGAACAAAAGAAGCTGACCGAATGTTAAAAACAGGAGTTTGAGAGGTCAGTTGGAAATTCTCGCCAAGGGCTGTATTTGTGAAAGTAAATTTATCAAATGTCATGGCTCCATTCTTTGGTAATTTGTCCATCTTCTCCTAACTTCAGGTCTCCATAGAGGGTTCACACGTGTGAAATAAGAGTCTACCAAAATGGGATGAAATATGTTTTGATGTTCAAAAGAGGTTGAGAAGCTATTTTGAAATGCTTTCCAGAGGTTGTGTGTGTCAACAAATTTATCTTGTCATATGGTCTTGTTAATTGTTGAAATGGATATCTAGACATGCTTGTAGGTTTCCCTATGGTGATCACATGAGGGAGAAATCAATCTGCCAAAGTAGAAGAAAAAATGTTTTTACAAGTTAAAAACAATTTTTTCCAAGTGTTAAAATTAAACAGTTTGGAAGCCTATTTTCAAATGATCTCTAGATAATGCGTGTGTATCAAAAATTTCAAAAGGTGACATGGATCTGATCCTTGTTCAGGTGGCTAACTAGCCATACTTTCAGTTTGTATTATGATGGTCATATATGAAAAAGATGGACCTGCAAAGTTAGTGAAAAATAATAAAAAGAGTTTATTAAATAAGAAGCTACATGAATGTATTTAGAAAAATAAACTGAAATTTAATAAAAATAATTAAGACATAGTTTTGAAGAGACACATCTTACTACTGGAGAGATGCAATGCTTAGAAGAAGTTTTAATTGATTATTTCATTAAAACAATGAATAACAAACATAGATTCGAAGAGTTGTCTAAGCATGATGACATGGCAAGGTGTAATTGGAACAATAGATGAAGGACATAGATGACTAAGGACATTCATAATGACATTGACAAGCAATAATGACAAGCATGGAACATCTAGAGAGTCAAATGACCCATTATGCGGTCATTTGAAGATTATTTGGGCAAGACAAAGATGTTGGTGCAAAGATGACAAGGAGATGGTGACATGATAATAGACCAGCAAAATTGATGACAGAGATGGATGCGGGAATGATAAGATTGGTAGAAAAATATTTTGAATTTGAGTTGAAGCAATAGATCATTGATTCACCCCCCACCCTCTCAGTGAGCATTGTATCTAACAGACTGAAGTTTTCATTGATGCCAACAAGTGTTGTGCAATGACCTTTGATTTACTCATAAGGAGACCTTGATAGTTTGGGCATTGGAACACTAGGTAGACCAAATGGTCCAAATTAAAGTTGTCCTTCTAGTATGGAAATTAATTAACATTGTGCCAATGGCTAATAGCTTAGTGGAGCATTGGGTCTATAAAAAACGAATTGGCTAGAGTCATTGTTGACTAGACCCTCTTGTTGCAATTACTATGGTTTAAATAAAAGGAGGGAGTTGCAGGGTTGTTAAATTCGTTCATAAGGTACATGACCCAAAGAATACAACTATTATTTTGAGCCTCAATTTTAGTTTGTATCCCCCCAAAAAGGATACATGCTTACCTTTTATGAATTTACAACCAGATGATTGTTGCAGAGTAAGACTAATCTCTCTAGTTTTGGATATGGTTGATAAAGAAATCCAGGCTCAATTTGCGCTCAATCAATCACCAAGAACCTTGTCGCAACTATAGCAAATGTGCTAAGTGATACAACTTGTCAAGCTCCTGCAAAGGAGCTATAAAATGGAAATATAAAAGGTTAATTTATCTATGCTGACATCGTATAGGTAACTAGGTTGCAGTAGTAGAGATAGCTGCAATAAGGTAGTCAGTTTCATGGCAATTACTATTTATCCTTTGCCACATCATATATGAACAAGTGTAAAAGTATCTATGCAAAATATAAGGGCACATGGATGGCCTAAGGCGGGGGTGTAGGCGGCTTCTGTAATATACATAAAATATTAAACCACACATAGCCAGTGAGACCCGGACCCAAGAAAAAATATGCAACAACCGGGGCAAAAAAGAAAATATATTTTATTATTATTGAGGGTTTCCATTTCAGGATTTCTCTCTATGATGGGATAGAAGATAGAAGCAATCTTTTTCTTTGACGTTCAACGCTAGTTTCATGCTTACTGGCTTGAATATGAAATGAGACTATGAACCGAGGGAGGGCTAGAATTCACTTCTCACCCAGAACAAGTTTACTCCATTATGGAAATAGCAAGATCTTCTTAGTTAGATGTGGATGGAAATGCATGAGTTGAACCGTGCATAAACATCCAAGAGCCATTGAAATCTGGCATTGGTTTGGTGGGTGTACAAAGATAGCCATATATCGTTGATATAGAGACGAAAGTTTGTCGAAAATTAAAAAACGTCGATCTTTCCACGATTTTTCCGCCATGATATAAAAATGAAGTATTAATCCATGAATGTTCAAAACGTGGAAATATTTCGTGGAAAAATATGCCCAAATGTATTAGTGAAAGCATTATGTAGATTTCGAATAAGTGAGTGAGAATTAATTGTAGTTATTCTTTACAATGTTTTGTATGTCAATGAAGGAGAATGCAAATGCTTGTATGTTTAAATTTATTTTCTACAATGCTTTTCCTGCATCATACAAAATTCATCCACTTTTGAATTTCTAATAACCTGATCTTGATTTGGTACATAAACTAGTCAACTTGATTTAGGAAATAAATAATGCCTTAAATTCCACCCTATATAGTTTTATAGTATTCCTTTTAGTTTTGGAAACTTTACCTATAAATCATGTTGTAGAGATTGAATTACTAAAATTAGTATCCTTGTGGAAATAATAGTTCGTAAAGAACCATTAGTTTACAAGGGCGTGGAGAAATTTGATTTTGAAATCCTAATCCCTTGTATCTCCATATTCTTTTATATGCTGGCCGTTATTGGGTTATATGCCCCCTGTATCTCCAGATTCGTTATTGGGTTATATGTGTGACTTAGAACATTTCATCCTTTGTTTTTTCCAATTATATATTTTTACTTAACATCTTTAAATATGTATTTGTATACATTTTAATATAAATTTTGTTTTTTTATATTTAAATTTAATTAATTTACCTATTTAATATAAATTTAATTTTTATATTTGAATTTAGTTAATTTATTTATTTGGATGGATTTCTTCATATTATATAAAAGATAAATGCTATGGCCTAAAATTTTATGTTGAGCTTTTACATTCAACCTATTATTTTACAAAAATAGTTATTTTTCATGTTTTTTTAGACAAACCTAACAAGTAGCATCATGATAATATGAAGTTAGTGAAGTGATAAGATTAAGTTATCGGAGAGAAAAATTGTAAAAAGATGGTATAAGAGAATGTACAAAATAAACTAAAATAACAAAAAAAAGGATATTGGAGAATGTGTAAACTATTAAAATAATAAAAAGTAGCATAGTTATACTATGAAGTTATTCCAACAAAAAAGCTAACTCGCATTGTGATAATATGAAGTTAGAAAGGGAAAAATAAGTAAAAATAAATTATAGAATAATGTGCCAAAAAAACTAAAATAACAAAAAAAATACATCGTGTAATGACAAGTAGAATTATGTGAAGATGGTGGAAAACGTTAGTGTAGAAGAAAAGTAAAAGGAAACATCTTATAATAACACAAAGCATGTATCATAAGGACATTAACTCACAACATAGGAGAATGTACCTAAATGATTAAAATATTAAGTAGCTTAACAAGTGACAAGGTGATAAGAGGAAGTCAATGGAGAAGAACATACTATCCAAACTAGTTCCGATAAAAAGTAAAAACAAACACAACATAATAACTCAAAGAATATAAAAATGTAACCAAACCATTAAAATAATGAGTATAATTTGACTATCAATCTGTAAAATGTATTCGGTGAAAAGTTCAATAACGCTTAGCCTAGCTTGAACATTTGAGGATTTAAACACAACATTTGAATTTATTAGATAAAATGGCTGGTTAGGGAAAAATAGTCAAACTTCTCCATTAAATAATATGAATATGAAAAATGACCTAGTCTTGAGAAGATAGCAGATGAAACTATTTTTAGCATTGTGAAGGAGGAAGTTAGTTTTGATTAAAAGTAAAAACAAACAATTAATAATAACTCAGACCATATAATAATGTGCCCAAACCACTAAAATAATATAATTTGACCATCAATGTATGAAAAGTTTTTGATGAAAAGTTATATAACCCATAGTCTAATGGTTTGACAATTTTGCCTTTTTTGGGTCTCCTTTTAAGGTTGAAGAAAATTCTAGAATATTAAAGAATAGTATTTATGCATTTATAAGCATGACAACACAACATTCAGATTTATTAAAAAAATGGTCGGTCAAAAATGTATAAGAAGAGTAAAATAGTCAAAATTCTCCACTAAATAATATGAATATAAAATAACTTAGTCTTGATGAGATAACTCATAGAACTATTTTTGGGATAACAAAGTTGTAGGAAGATGGATCATAGTACTCTCCTTTACAATCAAGCTAATATGAGTGTTATTAAAAAGAAGAGAGTTTAAAACAAAGAAATAGATTGGATTATAGCTTTTTCATAGAATATGGAATTAGATCTTGTCCATTAGGTTTTCATAGAATATGGCATTAGACATTGTCCATTATGTTTTTAAGGAATATGGCATTAGATCTTGTCCATTGGATTTTCATATAATATGACATTAGATCTTGTACATTATTCCAAACCCACTCAACCCTCCCACTGGACAAACTCTAATGCCACAAACCCACTCAACCCACTCAGAGTCCCATAGTTTCACACAAACCCACTCAACCCTTCCTATCATATTTTGGGTCCCACTCAAGTTGTGGTCGATTCCAACCCCATGAGGTATATTTTGATCCACCGCCTTGTCAAAGGTCATGCTACCAAGTGGATTGTTGTTCTCCAGGAGTACGATTTGGAATTTGTTTCCCCTAAGAGCATCAAATCTATGGCGTTAGATACCTTGATGATAGAACTCCCTCTATCGTCTTCCTCATCACCTATCACAATCACCCTTCTGGATGAATTTATATTTGTCATGTCTATGAAAGACCCCTGGTATGGGGGCATTATCCTGTACCTGTGCACTCAAAAATTTGGGGTGCATTTAAGCCACGAAGATCGACGATGTATTGGACACCAAGTTGCTCACTATCTCCTGATTGGGGATGTCCTATACCGTCGCGGTGTTGATACCATTCTAGGCCGTTTCCTCACCCATGAGGAGGTTAATAAAGTCCTGAATGTCTGCCATAGTGGAGCCTATGGTGTCCACCTTTCTGGTTTGGCCACTTCCTAGAAGATCCTCCATGCTAATTCTTTTTTTCCCACCATATTTTTCGATTTCGTTCATGCCGTCAAACATTGCCACAATTGCAAGCTCTTTTCTCCAAAAGCAAGGACCCCTCTAGTTGTTACATCCTGTGGTCATAGTTGGTCCCTTCTTCAAGTGGGAAATAGAATTCATTACTTGTAATCCCACCTCATCCATTGGTTAGAATTACATCATTGTGGTCATTGACTATTTCACTAAATGGGCTGAGGCTATGCCTACATTCAATTGTAAGGCTGACACTGCGCCCCAAATATTTTTTAACCATGTTATCATGTGTTTTGGTGTGCCCCATCAAGTAGTCTCAGATCATGGTTTTTATTTTGAGGATGCAGTTTGGATAGATATTTCGACCATGTTGTTCGACCACCAGTACTCCTCTGCATACTACCCTCATAGCAATGGTCAAGTTGAGTCTGTCAACAAGATCCTCAAAACCATGCTCCAGCGGATGGTGGGAAACCACAAATACAACTAGCACCATATGCTCTTTTCCACCCTATGGCCCTACCAGATATCAACAAATATCACCACCAACTTTACTCCATTCCACTTAGTCCATGATGTAGAGTTAGTACTTCCCATCGAGTTCCAAATTCCATCACTCTGCCTTGTCATCGAGATCCTCCCCGATACATCACCATTAGAAAAAAATCTTAGTATGCTTGAAAAGATCAATGAGGACCGTCGTGCTTCTCTCTAGATGATCGAAGCTGCCAAGACTCGGTAAAATTCCCATTACGACTCCCATATCAACCCTCGCACCTTTAGAAAAGGTGATCTCATCCTCATTTATGACCAAACCAATGATAAGTTATGGAAAGGGAATTTTGATTCGATGTGGTACGGCCTGTAAGTTGTCCACCGCTACCTTATCCAGGGGACATATATCCTTGCTAACTCTGATGACCACCTCTTGAAGAATCCCCGCAATGGGCTCTAGCTCAAGAGTTTTTATTCCTGAACTCACCCAACATGAGTACAGTTTTGTTATAGCTTTTCTTTTTTGTTTTACACCATTCTTGTCATAGTGTTACAGTTTGTTTCCTTGGTTAATCTAGATAGATCCTAGCTCACATTGATACATTGGTTTCACTGATGAAGAAAGTAGATGGTAGCCTCAGCTACATGGGTTATTTCTTCCCCATCACATGAGTTGATCCATATTGATAGAATTTGTGTTGGCATTGTTACCAAAAACCAGGATGAGTACGATGGTGTTCCTGGTCTCTTCATTGCTACCCTCCACTTGGGTATTCATCACCTTGATGTCTTCTTAAAGTCCTAGCTGCTTGTTTCCCTATTGAATAATTGCTATCAGGGACGAGATCCTTGTCTCTTTAGAAAATTCCCGCATAGACATTTTCAATCCATTACATTCATGCATTTTTCCAAAAGTCTCAATAATGTAGTAGACCAAATGGATAATGATTTTATAGAGTGGAACATCAATCATCGTATATCGGAAATAAAAATGCATCATGCATCATCATATAGTCATGCAGACACGTGTCATATACATCATATAGACATCATCATAAAAAAGACTCGTGAAAAACACATAAAAAGTGTATCCACGTGCATATATATATCATGTCATAATGTTCAGTGCAAAATGAGAAGCTCCACAAGATTTCTTGGCTGATCATACATATAGTACAAAATCCCTAGTGCACCACTGCACCAATGGAAGAATCACTAGCTTCCAGTTAGAGTTAGAGTCCTCCTCTTGGTAATATAGGTTTGTGTCCTCCTATGTCTCCTCCTCACTAGATTCCCCCTCTTCCTCCATCAACACATCACCCTATGTCATTGCTCGGACATACTCAACATCGACTATGATCCTCCTCATCAAGGGGATCCACTCTGGAGGAGCATGATAGCATGCGAAATCCATGTCATCAGCTAGATACTTCCATCCATCATCGGTTACCCCATACAGTAAGAACTCTATTTCAATTCAAAGTGAGTCTAAATTACTTTGGGGCCTCCTCTTCCCATGAGTGGGAGGATCTAACCCCTCCACTTTGTCCCTCTAGCTCTGATAGCCTACTAGAGGGCGTGGCCCGATGCCTGCACATGCACATAGTATGTCATAAGTGTCCATCACACACATAAAAGTAGATACCAATAATCTAGTAAAACTATATATGAACTAAACCAAGAGGAAGAAGAAGTTTGAAAAGTGAAGATGTTCCTATTGTGAAGTTTAAAAAAGACTCCTAAAAAACACATAAAAAGTGTATCCACGTGCATATATATATCATTTCATAATGTTTAGTGCAAAATGAGAAGCTCCACAAGATTTCTTGGTTGATCATACATATAGTAAAAAATCCCTAGTGCACCACTGCACCAATGGAAGAATCACTAGCTTCCAGTTAGAGTTAGAGTCCTCCTCTTGGTACTCTAGGTTTATGTCCTCCTATGTCTCCTCCTCATTAGATTCCCCTCTGTCAAAACCCCAAAAATTTCGAAAAATTTAAAATTTTTAAAATAGCATATATACTCATTAAATGCAGTCATTAACTTGTTTGATTAGTTTTAAAATACTAGAGTTGTAACTGAATGATCTTTTGATTTTACTTAACTTTAATGAGTAGTTTCTTTCCAGTTACTAATTGTTTTTCTGTTTGCGACACAAGGTGGGTTTGTCATGAAGGACTGGGCTTACTTAGCTTTCGAGCTAACACAGCCGTTTTTCTTCTATTACAGGTATACAGGTAAGAAGTATGGGTTGCTGTTAACAAGTCTCAGAAGTTTACAATATGATTTGCTGTATATAAATTAATTAGTAAAAGTACATACATGCTAGACAGAATTGCCATGCTTCTAGAGGTACAATTTTTACTAAGTTTCCTTTGAGACTTAATGCTAGAGAATTGAATTCTACACAAAGAGATGGTAGTTAACTATTCTATACAGAAATATAGAGTTTTAACAAGTCTATAGAGTACAAAACCATTAAATGTCCATACTGAAGGTAAATGTAAGAATGTAATAATTATTTCTTTACTTAACAGCTAGCATGGTAGAAAATCACAACATCAAAGGTTTACTTCTATTATTCATAGTTACTGTAACATGTCATGTATAGATTGCATCATAATCAGATTTTCAACTGCAGTTGTAAATGATAAGATATTACAAGTATCGATTTATACTTTTCTTACTTTGAGCATTTACAAGTTTATTGTTTGACACAAGTCTTCCCTTCATAAATTTGGGGTTTTACACTGCCTTGGAATGCTACTCTATTTCCAAGATCGACATTTGGACAGAAATCCAAACGCCTATAGGATCAGTCCTAGACTTATCATATTTAACCCCTTAATGAATTTTCAAGACTATACTATCAAGCAAAGAAGGTTAAACATAATCAAGCTACCTATCATACATTAACTTATAAAATCTTTGATAAATTTTTGAGCTTAGAAAGTGACAAAAGTCTAATTGTCACCACTAGGATTCTAAGACTATCAAAAAGGTTGCTAATCTATTAACAAGTAGCAATGATAAGGACTAGAGTAAACCAAAAATCAAATTAATGGTTAACATAATTTAAT
>LPNX010636314.1:195344-263172 GCA_001517045.1 Pseudotsuga menziesii
AGTTGTCCAATTGCATGGTTCTGCAGAGTAATTTCCCTCCTCCCGAGGATACAGTCCGGCTCCACCAGAACTTCTCCTTCTGGTTCCACCTGTACAACATTCCAATCAATCACATGAGTAGCATCATGAACATACTTTTTCAGAACAGAAATATGCAAAAAATTATGCACTTTCAAATTAGGTGGTAACTCTAACTGATATGCAACTTGACCAATTCTGGATAGAATTTCAAACAGACCACAGTAACGTGGCACTAATTTTTCACAACTCCCCAGTATTAGGGATCTCTTATTTGGTCTTACCTTTATGAACACATGCTCACCCACCTGGAACTCTTTGGGATTTATTTTCAAATCTGCTTGGCTCTTTTGTCGATCCTGTGCCACCTTTAAGTTTTCCTGCACTTGTTTCACAATCTGTTCCATTTCCTTCAATAATTCAGGCCCTAACACCAATCTATCTACTGGATTATTCCAGGATATAGGAGTGTTACATTTACGCCCGTACCGAATTTCAAAAGGACTGAACTTAGCTGATGATTGATAGTTGTTATTGTATGCAAATTCTGCTAAATGCAAGTAATCCTCCCACTTACCTAGTTGATCCTTAACATACATTCTTAACAGATCTTCCAACACCTGATTCACTCTTTCTGTCTGTCCGTCTGTCTGAGGATGGAAAGAGGTGCTGAAATTCAGTGTTGTGTTTAAGCCTTTAAACAAGGATTTCCAGAAATTCCCTGTGAATTTAGGATACCTGTCTGAAATAATAAACTTAGGTACTCCATGTAACCTAACAATCTGCTTTAAGAATATGTCTGCTATATTTGCAGCCTTGTAAGTGGTTTTAACGGGAATAAAATGTGCTTCTTTACTTAATTTATCTACTACCACCATAATTGAATCATTCTGATTCTGATTTCTGGGTAATCCAGTAATAAAATCTAAGCTGATTATCTCCTATTTCCAACTAGGAATAGGCAATGGTTGCAATAAACCAGCTGGATGTTGGTGTTCTATTTTCACTTGTTGACAGTCCAAACATCTAGCTATATACTCAGCTACTTCAGATTTCATATTAGGCCAGAAATAATATTTTCTTAACATGGTAACAGTCTTCTGATAGCTTGGATGCCCGGAGTAAGGGGT
Organism: Pseudotsuga menziesii; assembly: GCA_001517045.1. NCBI lineage: Eukaryota > Viridiplantae > Streptophyta > Pinopsida > Pinales > Pinaceae > Pseudotsuga > Pseudotsuga menziesii. The sequence goes on from LPNX010636314.1 coordinate 196,493, forward strand.
TTTATGAAATTCATCCAGAATCAACAATTTAACCTTAGCCACATTAGGCACATACAGTCTGTCCTGAAACAATAAAAACGCATCTTTATTTAGACTATATCCTTTTATTAAACTTTCTGTAGGTTCTTCTTTAGCTGTAACTTGTAATTTTTAATAAATTTCATCCAATTTTATCCCTTCAACCAGCTGTTCATTTAAATCAGATGCGTAAGTGCTAATTGTTGCTGCAAAGTTCAGCTTTGCATTTCTGCTCAAAGCATCAGCCACTTTGTTGTCTTTTCCTTTTATGTGTTGAATTTCGAAATCGTATTCACTTAAGAAGGATAACCATCTTGCTTTCCTTGCATTTAAGTTGGGCTGATCTAAAAGGTATTTTAGACCCTTATTATCAGTCATTAAAGTAAACTTTCTGCCTATTAAGTGGTGTCGCCACATTTTTAAGGCATGAATAACAGCACCAAGTTCCAAATCATAAGGAGCATAATTCTTTTCATGGATCTTTAACTTCTTGGACTCATAAGCAATGACATGCCCATATTGAGTCAGCACTCCGCCTAAACCATCATTACAAGCATCGGTGCATACCACAAAATCCTTATTAGGATCTGCTATTCTTAGAATAGGAATAGTTGTTAATAAAGTTTTTAATTTCTTAAAACTTTCTTCACATTTTAAGTTCCAATCGAATTTCTTGCCTTTCTTTTGCAAGGAAGTGATTGGATTAGCTATCTTTGAAAAGCCTTCAATAAATCTCCAGTAATAACCGGTGAGTCCCATGAATGACCTAACATCTGTTACATCTTTTGGTACTGGCCAATCTTCGATTGCCTGAATATTTTTAGGATCAACTGAAATCCCTTCCTTAGTCACCACGTGACCTAAGTACTGGATTTCATCCCTGAAGAAATCACACTTACTGAACTTCGCAAAGAGATGTTGCTCTCGCAGTTCTTGTAAGACTATCCGTAGGTGTTCCTTATGTTCCGCTTCTTTTTTAGAATAAATTAAGATGTCATCGATGAATATGACAACAAATTTATCTAAATATTTATGCATTATGTTATTCATTAGGCACATAAAGACAGCTGGGGCATTTGTAAGCCCATAAGGCATTACGACAAATTCGTAATGTCCATACCTTGTTCTAAAGGCTGTCTTGAAAATGTCCTCTTCTATCATTCTTACCTGATGATATCCTGATCTCAGGTCTATCTTAGAGAACATCGTAGCTCCATGCAGCTGATCAAATAGATCGTCTATGCGGGGCAACGGATATCTGTTTTTAATTGCCATTTTATTTAGTTGACGGTAATCTATGCAAAGTCTCATAGTTCCGTCTTTCTTTTTAACAAAGATTACTGGTGCTCCCTAAGGGGACACACTAGGTCGAATGTACTTCTTATCTATTAATTATTTTAACTATGATTTTAATTCATTAAGTTCCAGAATATTCATATGATATGGAGCTTTCGAGCTAGGTACAACACCTGGTACTAACTCAATAGTGAAATCCAGTTCCCTCTAAGGAGGTAATCCTGGAATTTCCTCCGGAAAAACATCAATAAATTCATTTAACACAGGAATATCCTCTATTTTTATTTTATCTTTTTCAGATTTACTTGCCTCATCTGTAATGGTTACAGCATAGGATTTACACCCTTTCCTTACTGCTTTTTTGAGTTGTAAGGCAGAAATCTGCCTGATTACAGTTTTCCTAGGAATACCTTTAACTGTTACAGGTTGTTCATTATCATTCACACACGCAAAGGTTTTATCAAAATAGTTTAAAACTACCTTATGCTGTTCTAACCAGTCCATACCAATAAGTATGTCATACGAGCCAAGTGGAAAAACATTTAATTTAACAGTAGTTTTAAAATCATTCATATCTAAAGCACATTCCTTAACATAACATATTACCTTTCTTTTTGCCCCAGTAGCTAGTTGAACTAACCAGGAGCTATCAAACTTTTCAACAATCAATTTACACTTTTCTACTATTTGAGGTGAAATGTAACTAAGACTAGCACCTGGATCTATTAAAATAGTTATAGGGGTTTGGTTAAACATACCTTCTACTTCCACCATGGAAGTTTGATAATCAGCTTGGCGGTTCTCCAACGCTACATTGATTCAGGGCATAGTCCTTGCAAAATATCCAACAGTCATTTCATCTTGAATAGTATGAATATTGTTGTTTGGCTTCTTCCGATTTGGGCAGAATGAAGCATAGTGCGGGCCATTACACTCCCAACACTTAACAGGCTCCTTTCTTTCGAAATTCTTAGTGAAATTTCCATGATTGTTTGATGCTTCCTTGCCCTTAAAGTTATTGGAATTATTGGAATTATTAGGAGCACCATTTTTGTTTCCCTGGAAGTTCTTACCATTGGAATGATTTCTGTTCTTATTATTCCTGAAATTTTTCTGAGGTACAAACTCTTTTTTCTTGAACTCAGGCTGATTACTATTATTTTTAGCCTTCCAGTTGGATATTCCTTCTTTCTTTTTGTTCTGTTCAAAACAGAAATTAGCCTTCCACATGGCTTCTTCCATAGTTTTGGGGTTATCATATTCGATTCTGTCCTTTATATGATATAGCAGGCAGCTGAGAAATCGCTGTATTTTAGGTTTCTCATCAACTAAATATGGCACATACCTTAACAGACTTAAGAATTTACTGTTTAAGTCCTTCATAGTCATGGATCCTAACTTTAACTCATAAAATTCTTTCTCCCTTTCTTCATAGCATTGTTCGGACAGAAACTTCTTCTTGAAGTACCTTTTAAAGGTACTCCAATTGACCTCTTTTTCCTTGATTCCCTTAACTCTTTTCAGATCTTGCCACCATATATATTCCTTTCCAGAAAGATTATAGATGGCCATTCTCGCTTTCAACTGATTTGAATAGTTGTATATCTGAAAATATTTTCTCATCCCAGATAACCAGGATTCTGCCTCTTCTACTTTTTCAGTTTCTCCATTGAAAGTTGGGGGTTTTATATTTTTGAACTCCCCGGAAATCTCTTCATAAGGCCTGTACTTTTTCTTTCTGTTATACAATTCAGCCTCACTACTATCACTAGTAGTGTAATAGCTTTGTTGTTCTCTGAGCCCTTCAGATGATGAGCTGCTTTCAGCTTTAACCAGTTTCATCTTTTTAGATCCTTTCTGGTGGCTAGCTTCCTCAGATTCAGATCTTTTTCTTCTCCCTTCAGTCTGAAATTTTTCCATCAAAATTTGATTTAACTCCTCTTGAGTTTTTAGAATCCTTTCATTGTCCTTCTTGACTGATTCCATTTCAGTCTTTAAATCCTTTATAGTCTGCATCAGCTCTGAGGAGTGAGAAATTACCTCCTCTATCACAGTTTCTGTAGACATCTATCTTGTCTCAGTGTTTGGAGACTCCTCCTCAGCATATTCTCCTAACTTCTCCATACCTTCCTGTTAGATTCAGAAAAAAGAAATTTTTCTGCTTTTTACATAAAACAAAAAAAATGCAGGTTAGTACATTATTTTATTGTTCTGTGGAAACTAGTTGGGCCACATTAAGTCCTAGTGTTTGAAACATGCTCTGATACCACATGTCAAAACCCCAAAAATTTCGAAAAATTTAAAATTTTTAAAATAGCATATATACTCATTAAATGCAGTCATTAACTTGTTTGATTAGTTTTAAGTTACTAGAGTTGTAACTGAATGATATTTTGATTTTACTTAACTTTAATGAGTAGTTTCTTTCCAGTTACTGATTGTTTTTCTGTTTGCGACACAAGGTTGGTTTGTCATGAAGGACTGGGCTTACTTAGCTTTCGAGCTAACGCAGTAGTTTTTCTTCTATTACAGGTTTACAGGTAAGAAGTATGGGTCGCTATTAACAAGTCTCAGAAGTTTACAATACGATTTGTTGTATATAAATTAATTAGTAAAAGTACATACATGCTAGACAGAATTACCATGCTTCTAGAGGTACAATTTTTACTAAGTTTCCTTTGAGACTTAATGCTAGAGAATTGAATTCTACACAAAGAGATGGTAGTTAACTATTCTATACAGAAATATAGAGTTTTAACAAGTCTACAGAGTACGAAACCATTAAATGTCCATACTGAAGGTAAATGTAAGAATGTAATAATTATTTCTTTACTTAACAGCTAGCATGGTAGAAAATCACAACATCAAAGGTTTACTTCTATTATTCATAGTTACTGTAACATGTCATGTTTAGATTGCATCATAATCAGATTTTCAACTGCAGTTGTAAATGATAAGATATTACAAGTATCGATTTATACTTTTCTTACTTTGAGCATTTACAAGTTTATTGTTTAACACAAGTCTTCCCTTCATAAATTTGGGGTTTTACACTGCCTTGGAATGCTACTCTATTTCCAAGATCGACATTTGGATAGAAATCCAAACGCCTATAGGATCAGTCCTAGACTTATCATATTTAACCCCTTAATGAATTTTCAAGGCTATACTATCAAGCGAAGAAGGTTAAACATAATCAAGCTACCTATCATACATTAACTTATAGAATCTTTGATAAATTTTTGAGCTTAGAAAGTGACAAAAGTCTAATTGTCACCACCAGGATTCTAAGACTATAAAAAAGGTTGCTAATCTATTAACAAGTAGCAATGATAAGGACTAGAGTAAACCAAAAATCAAATTAATGGTTAACATAATTTAATTACCACTAATTATTGATTTTAAAGAAATAATATGTCTCTTACTTTCACTTGAGACTAAGGGCATTGGCAATATAGTGGTAAGTATATAAAGAACCACGACTTTAACAATATTCCATGCTATTATAACTTCTTAGAATTAGAACAATTCTCCATGCATATATATATATGAGACTAATAAGGAGCAATATCTATAATGCAATGTTTTTTAACATGAATCTAATGTTATATGGTTGAATTTGTATTGCAGGAATACTAAGGTATAATGAACCTTACGGAATCTCCATGCTATGATTTGTTTGCAAAATCAATCAATAATGATCTTGTCGTGGAATTTAGAACTCATACCCACTGCATGAAGATTATTAAAAGTATACGTGGTCTCTCCTCGGCCATGCATTGGCGTTTTAAAAGCAGTTGACCCAACCCTAGTCATCATTCTCCTTTGCCCCCGGCCTTTGGCCGCTCTGCAAACCCTCCTAGTCCATTTTGTCGTCGCGTTGTCTGCTATCAATCCTCTTGCTGCTCTAGCTCTTTGTTAGCCCATCTACTACACTGTGTGAATAGGTTAGGGTGTGAATTAACTTGTTGCTTGTCTCTGTGATACCTCCATTGTTAACTTGAGCTCTAAACAGTGATAATCCTTACCTTTCTTCGTTCCAATGGGCATGATTCTTCCTTCAAGGTAGCGTGGCTTGTGCTGTCTGCTGGGTGTGTGTTACTTGTTAGGAAGAAATCTGTAGCCGTAGGGTTTTACCCTGTCCATCGAGTAGCTGGGGTTTCTTTTGCAGTCAGTGGTTGAAAGTGTTAACAGTGTTATTCCTTTTCCTTCGATTGGCAGGTTTCTTGCTCAGGCTGGTCGCAGCATCTCAGTGTGGGATTAACCATTGCCAAGGTAACCAATATAATCGTTTTCTTTAATGCCAAAGCTAATCATTATTGTTATTACATTTCCTTTGCATTAATAAAGTAACTAACAGTTGGCTGTAAAATTGTTTTGCAGATATACATGCTATGATTTCTCTGCCAACAAAAGGATTGAGGGTTACGGCATTACGGGCCATGGTACGCCCTGGTCTCTCCACGGCTTGTCCACTTTGTGTGAATCCATAAGGGATTACGATGGGTTGGTTTTTGCGGCCCTTTTTGGCCTTCATGTCTTTTGGTTGTTTTTTTTTAATGTTAAGCATCGTGGGTTAAAACCCTAGCTCTTATGCAGAGCTCTCAGGCTTCGACCGTGAGTGTAAAACCTCGTTTGTAATTATTATTGGGTTTATAAAAATGAATAGGCTGTAAGCCTTCATGTTTACTGTGTTTATAAGATTGAATAGGATGTAAGCCTTCATGTAAATTTTTTTTACTGCCGTGGGTTATTAAACAAAACAGAGTTACAGTTGTTACCTTTGTATTATTTTGAAAGGATAGGGTTTTACCCTCAGTTATTATAAAAGTTGGAAAACCGTTTCCTTCTATTGCATTTCTCCTTAATTATAGTATTGGAAAATTTGAATGCTTACTTTGTTTTATTTAATAACCCAGCTGTGAGAAAAATACTGTTAGTTCTTTCACCTATTAATTTATTTGAATAAATTAAGTTTTACTAGGTTTAACCCTAGTTGACAGGGAAGGAATAACCCCGTCCTTATTCTTTTTAAGGTTATAGTTAAATTAAAAGTACTTATATAAAATAATAGGGCTATTTTTTATGTTTATAATATATAGTTAAGCTTTGGTAGAAAAGCAATCTATATTTCTGTTGTTTACTTCCTGGAAAAAGAATACATAGAATCTGTTAACTGATAAGGGGTGTTGTTATCTGCTTTATAATTGATCTTCTTCTTTCTAGTAAGAAATTATAATTTATGTATTCTTATACTCTTTTAATAATGTAGGATTTTATATATTTTTATTTATTTGTTTATCTTAGTACTGTCAGTAAATTTTTACTTATAACTCAGATAGTAGAGTAGTTATGAAATTCAATATGAAATATTTCTAAGTTTTTACTTACAGTATGCAAGAATACTCTCTATGTTAATAATATCAATATTCTTGTAATGCATAAATAAATTACTATAAACTAACTATATTAACTCATAGTAATTACTATATATTCTAGATTATCATTCTCAGTTTATTTTGTAAATATATTGAAACCAGTACTTGCTATTTGATTCTTGTATAATTTATACTATACTATTATGTTCTGTATTACTTAATTTATTTTCTTAGTTATGTTGTTTAAGTATAAATATACAGTAATATAATTAACTCGTTCATAGTTTATCTTGTAAGTACAAATATTAACATTTGTTCAGATTCTATAAAGATAAGAAGAAAACAACTCCGAAAACTAATTCGAAATTAGTTCCATAAAATAAAGAAATAACTGCATCACAAAATCTTCATAAAGTTTATACCAGATTGGTTTAATAGTAGTATCTAATCCTGGTATAACCATTCTGATGTTCAGTTTATTATAGAAATTTTGTATAAAATTATTTAATACAGAAGAAAAGACTGTATAGTAACACAGTATTAAATCCAATCTGTCGTCTACTAGCTGTTCTTTACAACTTGAAATGCTGGAAACAAAGTGCAGTACTAGGAAAAATAGTTGGTAACTAAAAACTCATACAATACTGGTTAACATATCTTTTCTGGTAATAGTTAAAGAAAACAAACTACTACATTGAACTCTCATCATGTAATCCTTATTTTAATTTTAACCCCTGCGCTGGAGTACTATCTGGTAAAACCCAGATGTGGAAAAACACAGAGGGTATTTATCATTAATCAACAGTTTCTAATATTTCCATATAAGAACATTTACATTACTAACCAATAAAGCCTTGTTATCATAACTATAAGGTAATCATTCAAGCATTCCTAGTTACTAAAAAAAAATATATAAACAGTCAAGTGTCAGAACCTATTTAAGTTGTGGACAACAATACAATGGGAGGCCATTCCTCCCTACCAACTCCTGGAGAGCGCTCAGACAACGACTCCTCAGGACCCCCGAGCTTGCTTTGGTCTCCCTAACTGGAACTAGGTGTAGCAAAGTCAGATACCAGTCTTCAAACTTAGTATTAACATAGAACTCTTCAGTAAACTCTCCCAGCTAACAAGCTATAATAAAACAAGTTACTGCAGCAATCCTCTCAAACCACTTCCTTACTATTTTTCCCTTCTTCCTCAATGAATTTCCTGAATAACATTCACCTGAATGAATTCTCTCTGGAAAATATCTGAGCCACCTTAGCTCTCTTCATTGAGTAATTTTAAAAGATTGCCTAGGTCTTTTTGGGTTAGTTGTCATTTAATGAGCCACCTGCTTTGATCCCACTTTCTTGGGGGAATCATGACCCCAATTATAGGGAAGTTGCCACCTGCAACCTAGGAAGTGTTTGAGGATGCTGCCACTTGTATTTTGCCTTTCCACCTAGTTCCATCCACCAGTTTGACCAGTAACCTATTTTTAACAGCTCTCCCATGCTATTGTCTCCACAATTTATTTATTAATAATAAAATATTCTGAATTACACTCCATTTCTGTTGACTCTGCTAAGTCATCAATTCCTACTTAGCATTAAATTTAACATAATGTCTCAAGAATATAATTAAATAATTTACATTATTTTACAAAATTGGGGTATGTGACACCCTCTTCCTCCATCGACACATTACCCTGTGTCGTTGCTCGGACATACTCAACATCAACTATGATCCTCCTCATCAAGGAGATCCACTCTGGAAGAGCATGATAGCATGCGGAAGCCATATCATCAGCTAGATACTTCCATCCATCATCGGTTACCCCATACAGTAAGCACTCTATTTCAATTCGAAGTGATTCTAAATTACTCTGGGCCTCCTCTTCCCATGAGTGGGTGGATATAACCCCTCCACTTTGCCCCTCTAGCTCTGATAGCCTACTAGAGGGCGTATCCCGATGCCTGCACATGCACACAGTATGTCATAAGTGTCCATCACACACATAAAATTAGATACCAATAATCTAGTAAAACTATATATGAATGCAACCAAGAGGAAGAAGAAGTTTGAAAAGTGAAGATGTTCCTATTGATTTGATACATAGTGATGTGGTAGGACAAATTCCCATAACATCAATTAATGGTTGCAAGTATTTCCTTACTTTTATTGATGATTATTCTAGGTTATGTTGGATATACTTCATGAAACAGAAATCAGAAGTTTTTGAAATCTTTAAAGTTTTTAAAGCTATGGTTGAGAATAGTTTCAGGAAAAAGATCAAGTCCATAAGAAATTATAAAGGAGGAGAGTACATTAAAATATATTTCCATAATTATTATGAATCAAAGGGGATTCAAATTGAGCACTCAGTTCCATACACACCAAAATAGAATGGCATGGCTGAGAGGAAAAATAGATCACTGAAGGAGATGGAAACATGTCTTCTCCATTCCAAGAATCTTCCTCCTTCTCTTTGGGATGAAGTAGTAAACTTTTCTTCATACATACATAATAGAGTGTCTCATAAATCAGTGGTTGGGGCCATTCCATTCAAAGCATTGCATGGACATAAGTCCAATGTCTCTCACTTGAGAGTTTTTTGTTCCAAATCTTGGGCTAGAATACCCATTAATAAGAGGAAGGCCTTCCAAGACCAAAGTAGCAAACACATTCTTCTGTGATATGTAGAAGATGAAAAATCATACTAGTTGATGAAGGTTGCAACTAGGAAATGCTTCATTGAGAAAAGTGTTCAGTTTGAAGATGATCAGTTGTGTGATATACCACCATCCAAACCATAAGAAGGTTTAACCACTCTTCCACTACCTTTTGATGATGATGATTTGCTACATGTTTCAGATTTGGATGAAGAGGAAACATATCAACATGATCTTGGTATTGAGGTTGAACCTCAAGGCATTTTAGATCCAGATCCAACCTCCATTCCAAACAAAAGGCCTAAGCCTAGATGGGCCCAATATATCATTGATGCAGCTATGGATAGTGCTGGGAATCCAGAAGATAGAAGGAGAACAAAGTCCCAGTATCATAATGAGTATGTTTCTCTCTTTCTCACAAAGATTCACTCCCTACAGAGTGGTGCATCAAGCTTCTTGGAAAGTGCTACATGATGATAGTGAATGATAAACTATTTGGCCCACGGAAGAAGAAACTTGATCATTATCTACCTCTTCCACATAGAAGAAACACATACAACGCCCATCGGTTCAGCTGGACATTGAGAGGTTCACATGTACAACTTAAGGATGCTCCTGCATAGAAGAACCATACTGTTGCATAGAGCTAGAATTTTGCAGCAGAGTTTTTGCAAGTTATTTTCTAAGGAGGAAACCTCTTTTATTCTAAAAATAGCTTGTATTTCTTGTTCTTGCTTATTTTGAGGGGTGGGTTTTCCCATGATATTTTCCCTATTTCCTCATTTTATTGAGCATCATTTTTTATTCTTTTAAATTATATATGGGTGACTTTGTCCTTGTTTCCAGGACCCGCATTTTTCCAATTTAGGATTCAGGGAGGGTGTTAGGATTATAATCCTCCCTTGTCCAAATTAGTCTATTAGATTATATTTTCCTAACTTAGGAGTCATTTAATTATTATTGGGTCCACTACTACTATTGGGTCCACTTGGCCTAATGGGACCACATGTACCAGTCACTAGAGTGTGGGGAACATGGATAGAGGTGATCTACAACTAATTGCACCTTCATGCATCAGTTACTGAGCCTCCTAGACCATTCCCTACTATTTAGGAGACATTGGGAGTGTCGGCACCAACCTCCTTCAGTTGTTGGAATTTGATGACTAGTCAAGCTTCGTTATGCTTCAGTTACATTCAGTTAGATATCCTCCAGTTTAGTTAGTTCCAGTTATGCATGGTTGCATGTGGGAAGGCGCATATTCTCAACTACTTCTCACCTACCAATGCAGTTAGACTAGCTTGATTTATTGTAACTGATTGAGAGACTAAATTATACATATGGAGTTAGCCTAGTTAAACCCTATAGTGATTTAGACACTTCTAGTTCGCCATGTAGTCAGATTGAGTTGGTGGATTCAAATCCTATCCACATAATTCAAATTCCCTTATTTGTAGCACGGTTGTATACTGTTGGGATCAATGAAGTTTATACTGTAATTATATTGATCAATTCTTGTTTGTTTCCTATGACATTTGTGTTATAGCGGATTTCACCACTCTAGGTGAATCACACTTTGTATGGCCTTCCCCTATCCCGCTGCAGACTCTTTAGACCCCATGGACCATATTTTACCCTTTGATGTTTCCTTGATCATTCCTAAAACTATATGAAAAATGATATACATGGATTTTTACCCGATAACCACGTACATACGCGGATTTGACCCCTATAACCACGTACATCGGGATGTGTGCATAATCCAAATCCTTTTGGAGTTTTCCTTGACATGGATCCGACTCATTCGACTCTTGGCCTTCCATATGCCTTGAGATCGCTCGGATTTGACCCTTCATTATCCCTTGTGAAGATATATAAGGAACCCCTTGGTACATTGAAGGCATATAGAGAGATTGAGAGCAAAGAAACTATAGTCCATTATTGCCGGAATTTGTACTTGAGTCTGCATCCCTTTGTCCCTTGGAGCACTTTTGTGTTCTTCCCAAGGTTTCCTTTTGCTAGTGAGCTTGCTATCGAGAGATGGAGGATTGAGGTGGTGGAGGCCCAAGTGGGGGATTTAGTTTCTCCGGTTCGCAGACGTGCCGTCAGAGGTTGTATCTATCTTGTAATCTCTAATTTATATTAATAAGAACTATATTTTCCTGTCCAATGATGTGTATTTGATTAGATATTGTATCCATTGGAATATGTCAAATGCTTTTACATTATTGATTATATATGCTAGAATAGATATAACACCATGATATATAGTATGCTTGTATTTTTTACTTGTTGTTGAGGAAGTATTATATCAATTCAAGCTGAAGATTGGAAAGCTCAACGGGGATCTACTTCAACTGTCCAGAATAAGGTACGAGGTCTGATCCTTTAGTGTTAGACGTTTTATTTCTATTTCATATTGGGAAAGATTGATTTTTGGAGTCAAAGCTGTCTGTTGTGGTACCCCAAGCCATAAGAAGTTCTCTCCGTAACAAAATTGGTGAATCCGCTGGGGAGTTCCTAGTAGTTGTCCTTTGGGGGTGATTTTCTCGGCATTCAATGTATTTGAATTGCTCTTTCTCTCTTGTTTCTGTGTTGGGTCTGGGGGCATGTATGCCTAGTAGAGTCTGATTGGAGTGAAGTTTGTCTCAGCCTATCTGTTTTCCTTGGTTTATGCACCTTTTCTTCCTGTACGCAGGTTTTTTATTTACATTCGCGTATACATGTGGTTTTCTCTATGATTTCCACGTATACACGCGGGTTTACTACGAACAACCTTGTATACCTTGGATTTTTCCCTTTTTGTGGAAGATAATTGGCTGCTAGGTGAATGTTGTTAGTTGTTGAGTCTCCTTTGGCACTGCCTGAGTCTGTTTTTACCTCTGTTTCTGACCGGAAACGGGTTTTTTAGCCTAATTTTTTTATAGGAAAGTTCTTGTCATGGCATTTTCGATTTTTTGTTTGAGATTAGTGCATTAGAGTTATTTTACCTTAGTGCTTTGCTTGGATGTTGTTTATGTGTGCTTGCGGAGTCTGAGGGTGGTAGAATCATTCTTTTGCGTTTTGCATCTCTTATATTTTCAAAAAATCCAAAAACATTTGCTTATCATCATGCATTGCATTTTTCACTTTGCATTGTACTTGCACTAGATCTAGATTTGCTTTGGAGTACTAGTTAGGACTTCATATAGGAAAAATTTGCATTCATCATTTGAAGAAGAATTGTGCATTTCATGTAGTAGCATACCCTGTTCACATGGACACAATGCATTTGCATTGATTGTTATGGTGTGCATTTTACTTCATGTTGCGTCATAACACCACTAGTTGCACGACCATATCCTATTTTTGAGTAATAAAGCCAACTAAAATCAACGCTAATTAAAATGAATTACACTCTTTTCTTTTCTAAGGTGCACCAACAAGCTTAGGTTTTAGGATCTGGGAATAGTTCATTGTAAATCAATTCTCCAAGATCACTAAAAAACAACATCTAGGTGTCTGTCCCGGGAGTGTGTGAAATCCTTGATATAACCATCGTTCTCAGGATCGTCCTCTCAAATGGGAGTTAAGCACGAGGCAGCGTGAGCGGTTATCAATTGGGATGACCCCTAGTCATAACTGAGTAGCACCAGAGATATTTCCAGGATTGTATTCATATCTGGGGGCTCTTTCGAGAGTTTTGGGCTTTGCTACCCTGCACATACGGTCAATCCCACCTACGACTGTCCGCTTGAGCTTTGATTATATTGAGGTGACCTTAGTGACCTTACCTAGGATATTGAGGGGGTACTTGTAGAGGTTATTCTGCAGGTGTCCTGGCCAAGTTGGGGTCAGACAGCACAGTCGCTTTACATGTTGAAGCCAAGGGCCACAATAATTGGTTACATACCTCCGCTTGTTGTGTATGGGAGTATTAGGCCTCTCCTAGGAGAGACATACCTGCTTCATTCAGGAGCTCACTTATCCATCCTTTGTTTTCTTGCATTTGGATTTAGATTTTATTAGTGATTGCTCTGTGCATGCTAGTTGGCCTAGGGTTTACGTAAATAGAGAGTCTTTGCTATTTTTGTTTTGAGTCATTGTGGATTCGAGTGTGGTTCCGTGTCATTATTGTCAGTTAGCAGGACTTCCTCCTTCTACTTCTACTACTCCTTTGGGAGAGAGACCTAGATAGTCCAGGAGGACTATGTCACACACTGATTCACACACCATGGAGGATCATTCAGAGACTATTCCTGAGCCACCTCCTCCCATTCGTGTTGATGATGGGGAATTTACTCCTACATACGATCCTTCACCTGACCTAACTGAGTTTGGTCCTATGATTTCCCAGATAGGATCTTTGCACAATAGACCTACTCACCCTAGGGCTGATTCCCCATTGACACATTACCAGTATGGATTGCCGGAAGATGCCGAGACTCACTTTGAACCTGCCAGCGCTAGCTACGGTAGTTATGCTACGAATGGTTTTCCTATGCACGATTTGACATTTCATGTCGAATCCGACTTCGAGCCTAGCACTATTCCTGGGGGCAACCCCATTCCTTACCTTGCGGAGAGGTTTGGGAGTACTAGTCACATTGCACCTTTCGTCCCAGTGGTGGAAGCTACATTTCATCTCCCTCCTAGGTCTAGGGTTAGTGATCCGATTAGGATACCAAGTCCGAGAAGGGTGACGATAGGTGGTAGTACATATCTTATTACTCAGATTCCTTTGTCCTCGGTTACGAGTTCTTCAAATGTACATCCTCCACCTTATCCACATGGTCCTTCGAGCCGATATATGGCTATGAGTCAGGTCCATACTGCGGTTACTAGGCCGATTGTGTCTCAAGTTCATATACCACCCACTACTTTGGGAGGCTATATTCACGCTTATAGTGGTCAGCTTGTTACGTCTAGGGCGTATATACCTACTTCTGGTATGTATGTTCCTCCTTCTGGAGCTTATCTTCCTACCTACGGAGTGTCCCATGGGACATCACATGCGATGACCTATGGACCTTATTACAGGACTCATTATGGATAGGTTTCTTCACCTTATGGAGGCGGGTATCAACAACCTGCTTACTCTCCTAATTACGGCTTCGTACCTCCTACTAGTCAAGGTCCACCTTACTATGGTACTTCCATGTCACGCTATACGGGTCAGACAAGAGGAGGACACTATGGCCAAAGCCATGGTGGTGCTCAAACCTATGTGAACTAAGGAGCGGTCCATCGACCTCATCATCCTAGACTCCCTTTCCTCGTAACACTTAACCTTCCTGACTTATCGAGACTTATGAATGATCCTGTGGCTCATGACCCAGCTTGGCTGGCTGTCCCTACCAAGCTTCCTTTGGATATACCTAAGTTCGAAGGCAAACCGGGAGAGGATCTGAGCGAACACGTTACCACGTTTCGCCTTTGGTGCTCTTCGAATTCGTTACATCAGGACTCATTCCGCTTGCGACTATTTCAATGCACCCTCATGGGGCCTGCTGTGAAATGGTATATAGAGTTACCAAAGGGATCTTTTACCTTGTTTGATGATCTTGCGATGACTTTTATTAATCACTTCCATCTACCAGTGTGCTATGACATTGCTACTGAACTCTTGTCGACATTTCGGCAAGATAAAGCCACCCATAATTCTGATCATATTTAGGAGTGGCGTAGACGGAAAATATTAATTAAAGATTTTATACCACCGGAGTTCCTTCTCGCGTGGTTCCTCAAGTCTTTATTTCCATATATCGCGAAGGATGTTTCCACATCCGGAGTGTAGAATGAGGAACAAGCAATATTTAGGGCACAGGAACTAGACTTGATTTATGCTTAGTCCAGTTTGTTGTATGAGATTATTCCCAACGCTCCTCGTTCCAGTTTCGATCCCAAGGTCAAACCTGGACCACATGCCGATGGCATTGTGGGTTGTGCAAGTGTGAAACCTACAGATTCGGTTGCAAAACAAGTTAGTCAATTGTCGCTCAACTAGTCTGCTTCTGGACAAGCTACGACTTTGTCTCAACCCGCCCAAATAGCGAATGTACTTTCTGTGCAATCGTTGGACCAGAAGGGTAACCAGCAGCCCGGACGGAATAGAAGAAAGGGTAAGAATAATAATCGAAAGGGTGGGAATACAAATGAGAATGCTACCAATAATGACAAGAACGGTTAGAATGCTGGCAGGGACAACCAAGCGAAACATAAGGTTAAGTTCCCTTGCAAGCTATGTAAGGATGATCACCTCACTTACTTGTGCCCTCGAATTGATGAAGCTTTGAGACTCTTAGCACAAGGCCCAGCTGTGCTAACGAACCCTTTACCGCATAACCAGAATATGAACTCGAAGTACCAGGAGTAATCTAGTGAGAATTATCCACCAGAGACTAGTGCTCGTGGGTGCATTAACATGGTCCATGCTGCCAAGGTTGTGACTCGTGCGAAAGATTATGGATCGTCACAACCCAACCCAGGCAAAGAACCTGATCCACCAGGAACCCCTTTGCGCATTGAGAAACCTGCGGATAAACCTGAGGCTACACCTCACATTCCTAAGGGGGTACTTAAGCGCTCGGGGCATAATCCAAATGCCCGAGCCACCCAGAATTATTCAGTTTTCGAGGATTTGGGCCATACTCCTTATGCGATGTCTGCATTGGAAGTGCTTCAGAGTTGTCCTTCGCAAAGGAAGGATTTGCTTTCTGCTCTTGGTGTGAACGGTGATGATTCTTCCTCAGTGATAAAATTTGAAACCGCAGGACATCAGCCTCGCTTTCCCTACTATGTGTCACTTTTGCTACACGTAGAATGTCTTAATATGATCGTCAAGCGCACTATGATTGATGAGGGAGCTGTTGCATCTGTGATGTCTTTGTCCTGTTGGAAGGGTCTTGGTTCTCCTGAGTTGTCGAAATCAGCGACTGTGTTAACTGCTTTTGATGGGAGATCTTTTAGGCTGCACGGCATCCTTTCATCCCTTAAAGTCTGTTTGGGGGGGAAGACCGTTGTGATAGAGGTTGAGGTGGTTGATGCACCCCTCGACTACAATCTCTTGTTGGGTAGGAATTGGATGTATAGTATGCAATTTGTTTCTTCTTCCTTGTTCCGCATTGTATGCTTTCCACATAATGGGAATATTATAACGATTGATCAAATGACATTCAAGAATTCCCCTGTTACTGCATCTTCGAGAGCTTCGGTCCCAATCGTTGAACACTCTCAGCCAGAAACTGGGAGTGTGGGTGTAGGCATGTATCCATACCTCATGGGAAGCTTTAGTTGTCCTGCACCGATCCTCATGATAGGATCTTGTTCCGATAAGGCTTCGAATTCTGCGATCTCAGTGTCTTTTCGCACGACTCATATGGAAGATCCTTGGATTCTTCTTACACTGAGTATTTCGAGTGAGCCTGTCGAGACCAATGTGCCACTTCCTCCAGCCATGATAGCTTATCAAGCCAATATTAAGAATGTTGCAGAGCCTTGTTCTTCCTCTTCATGGACGGAAGAGGAAGACCCCTATGTACTACCGACATGGGCACTACAGTATTCTCATGCCCACGACTTCCTTGATATGGTTTTCCCTTCAGATGAAGCGATCATCGAGGCTATGTCGGGAGTTGAGCCACCATGGGAGGAAGTTCATCATAGATCGTATTTCCTTCCACCACTTGACCGTTTGGAGCACGACGATTATAGGGAGATTCTTAGTAAGAGATTTGGTAGTCCCATGGTTCCATTAAGCTCTCCTGGTCAGATGGCTGATGGAAACATGGCGAACATATCTTCCATGATTTCTATCAACATCTCTCGAAATCCTGGCACCATTGAGAATGTCTATATTGGGGCGGAATGTTCCCATGCTAAGATTCTCAAATATACCAAGCTATTCAAGGAATTCTGTGATATTTTTGCTTGGTATTATGATGAGATGCGAGGTATTGATCCTCGGATTGTCGAACATGAGATTAAGACTTACCCCAACGCTAAGCCTGTTCGACAACGTTTACGCACTGTGAATCCTAGGAAAGCACCCACCATTAAGGAAGAGATAGAGAAGTTGTTGAAAGCCAGTTTCATCTATCTCATTCCCTTGATAGAGTGGGTTTCAAACCCCATTCCCGTGGATAAGAAGCAGGGAGCGATCCGAATATGCACTGATTTCCATGATTTGAATCATGCCTGTCATAAGGATAACTTCCCCACACCATTTATAGATCATATTTTGGATGAGTGTGCGCGTAACGAGGTATTCTCCTTCATGGATGGCTTTTCCGGGTATAATTAGATCCAGATTAAACCTGAGGACCAACACAAGACTGCATTTATTTGTCCTTGGGGAACATTTGCATATTGGAAAATGCCTTTCATCCTTAAAAACACTGGAGCTACATTTCAGCGGGCGATGACCTTGATTTTCCATGATCTCAAGTCTATTATTGAAGTATTTTTGGATGACCTCGCTGCTCATTCTCGTATGAGAATGCGTCATTCCTATCACTTGAGATTGGTCTTCGAAAGATGCCGGCACTATTCGGTTCGATTAAATCCTCATAAGTGCATCTTTTGTGTGAAGTCAGGTCGTTTACTAGGATTCATCGTTTCGAAGGAGGGCATAAGAGTCGATCCCTTAAAGGTTGAGGCAATACTTCAGTTGTCTCCCCCGAAGAACATTCGTCATCTTCAATGTTTGCAAGGTATGGAAAACTTCTTACGAAGATTTGTCGTCAAATTTTCCAATTTGACTAGAGGCTTCATGCGTCTCTTGAAGAAGGATACTCCCTTTGAATGGGATGAGCGATCCCAGGAGTCCTTCGATGCACTTAAGCGAGCCCTAGCATCGGCCCTGGTGATTAGTCCTCCGGATTATAGTCGTGATTTCCTATTATATGTGGCCGCGTCTTTAGAGATGATTGGTATGGTGTTGGTTCAGGAGGATGAGGAGCTCCAAGAGCATGCCATATATTATCTGAGCTGAAACCTTATTGACGCAGAGATTCATTATTCTCATGTCGGGAAGCTTGCTTTAGCAACCGTACATGCGGTTCAATGTTTGAGACATTATATTCTCCTTCGCCAGACCTTGGTTGTGGCCCATATCAATCCGTTTCAGTTCATCCTCACACAAAGGATGATTGGGGGAAAGTATAATAAATGGATTGTCATTTTGCAAGAGTTCGATCTCGAATATGTTTCGACAAATTCGAAGAAATCGTTAATTTTTGCAGAGATTATATCGGATTTCTCGAGCGAGGCCAAGGAGTTGGTTTGTGAAGATGCATTTGTTGATGAACACATCTTCTTAATCTCAACATCTAACCCATGGTATGGAGATATCATAGTATATCTACAAACACAGAGGACCCCTACTCACCTCTCGCGAGATGAACGACGATGATTATGTCGCGTCTCTAAGAACTACCTTATAGTGGACAATAATTTGTACCGCCATGGGGTAGATTCCATTTTACGACGTTGTTTAAATCATGAGGAGGCTGAGGTTGTGCTGAATGATTGCCACAGAGGGGCGTGTGTTGGTCATTTATCTGGGATTTCTACAGCTCAAAATATTTTGAGAGCAGATTATTTCTGGCCGTCGATCTTTAAAGATTGTGTTGATGTGGTCAAGAGGTGCCACCCTTGCCAGGTGTTCACATGAAATATGCGCTTGAAGCCTATCCCGTTACATCCCATTATCACCGCTGGTCCCTTCACCAAGTGGGGGCTCGATTTTATGGATTGCAACCCAGCTTCGGCTGGGGGGCACCATCATATTATAGTGGCTGTGGATTATTTCACAAAATGTGCTGAGGCAATGCCTACAGTAAAATCCAACGGTGAGACAGCCACTCACTTTGTATTCAACCAAATCATTACTCAGTTCGGGATTCCGAAAGAGCTTGTCACTGACCATGGCTCGCACTTTCAGAACCGTATGATGGAAGAGTTGGCATCCAAGTTAGGGTATAAGCAAGAGCACTCCTCTTCTTACTACCCCCAAGCGAATGGACAAGTTGAAGCAGTGAATAAATCACTTAAGTCCATTCTCCAACAAACCATCGCATAGAGAAAGATGAATTGGCATATTATGTTATACCCTGCTTTGTGGGCATATCGAACCGCGGTTAAGACTGCCACTAGTTTTTCTCCATATCAGCTTGTGCATGGAGTGGAGTTGATATTGCTGGTTGAATGCGAGATTCCTTCGTTGAAGCTAGCTGTGGAACTCTTACCAGACACTTCACCTTTGGAGGAGCATTTGGTCCAGCTTGAGCAACTTGATGAGAAGCATCGAGATGCCTTGGTGGCTCTAGAGGTTAATAAATGTCACGTTAAGGTCCAATATGACAAGTCTATCTCTCCAAGAGTGTTTAGTGAAGGAGACTTGGTCCTTTTGTGGGATCAATCGAAATAACCCTTGGGGGCAGGGAAATTTAATCCTATGTGGCATGGTCCTTACGTGGTCAAGCGTGTCTTAGAGAAGGGTGCCTATGAGTTAGTCAATTACGAAGGCACAGCTTTGGCGGAGCCTAGAAATGGGCTCTATCTCAAAAAATACTATGCATGATCTTTAGCCAAGGCTGCTTGTTGTATATTAGTGTACAGTTGTTCATAGTTAGGTCTTTTTCTTATCGTGATCGGGTTTGTGATTAGTTTCCGTTTCTTTTGGCAGATGTCAATGGAATCTTCCACCTACATAGGATTCGCGTATGGTGCAAGCCGTCACACTCAGCACTCAGCCTCTGCTACTTGGGTGATTTATACTCCTATGGGTCAGGTACTATCTTCAGGAGGTGTATGTCTACGGCCTTCTTCCAACAATGTTGCTGAATATAGCGCTGTTATCGAGCTTCTTCGAGATGCCATTTCACATGGCGTTCTATCTCTTGAGGTACGTCTTGATTTCGGGTTAGTAGTGTCACAGCTCAATGGTTTGTACCATGTTAGAGATCTGACGTTATTGAGAAGATTCTTACGTGTGATATTGTTAGAATGGCAATTTGATAGTATCACATATATACAAATTCCAAGAAATAATAATCAAGTTGCTGACTCATATGCTAACAACATGTTAGATTGGCATTTGTTTCATTCATAATAAATTAATCACAAACATTTTTACACATGTAAATAAATAAACCGATCACCATAAAACCTTTTATATATCAAAAATGTGGTAATACATAGTGTCATATACAAAAGTGGAGGTTTAGAAGCTTCCATCATATAATACACAGTCGTACAAAACATATACACTCTCAGGTATAATCCTGTGGAGGAGGAGGGTTGTGATCATGATACGTCACTACGAATCTAGCTAGCCTCCGGAATAAACGCACCCATGCGCGTGGTACGCCCACCACCTGTTGCTGCATGGCCTCAGGCAAGTCCTCGACTTGCACCATGGGAACTCTATGAGTCAGTCGCACGAAGTTGGTATGAATGCTCTGAAGCGTTCGCTCCGCATCCACACCTGTGATGTCCTCCCCTCTTCCCCTCCATCTATGACATGGGAAGCCCTCTGGTCCTCGTGATCCCACATCTACACATGAATGGTAGATGTCACTATGTGTTGTCACGCAAAAACATGTCTTTTTTATTCCACATAATCAAGAAAATACAAAAAAATTAAATAACTCAAAAAATTTAAAAAAGAGTGAGAGTCAAGATTCGGTACCTATCTCTCCATATGTCAATCCTGGTGGCAATGGCATGTTCAGATCCCCCGGAAATCTATCCCTCCATAAGGGTAGTCATCTATGGCAACAATCTATCGTCGCCACCATGGAAATAAGTCAGCTAGATATGGGTTGGCCACCCTACCACCCCCCAGTATGCACATAGCATCTGCCCAACGCCGTTGGGCCGGATCTCGAACCCCGTGGAGAGGAACATCCACTCTAGGGATCAATCCTGGAACACGCTCAAAGAAAAACGTGCTCAAAATGATGCTAAACCTGAAGTTCCGTATCCTTCCTACCTTACACTCACTGAGCTGGTGTTTCATGTTGTTCAGTAGTGTAGTACTCCAGTTGTGTATGGTCGGTCTCATACACTCCACCGCATAGAACATCAGTGGCTGCGAGTCATGATGGATTGAGGCTAAGCCTGCTATCCTGCCCAACGTCAGTAGTATGGCCTTTAGGCCTAGCACCTGTATAGCATTGGTAGGAAATTGACTTCCCACCTTCTCAGTATCTCGATAGTAGTACACAGCTACGTACTCATCGATAGTAATCCCACCGCCTGGCCCACCTCGAGAACGAAGGTTCACCACCTCCCCTCTTCTAGATAGACCTATGATAAAGTATATGTCTTCCACCTCTATGGTGAGAGACATCCCATCTATCCAGAAGGACTCTGAGTCTGGATCCCAATAGTTTACCAGCATCTCTAGCAGTCTTGGTTTGGCCCTCAGACCACCAAGACACCAAAACTTATAGAGTCCACATGCTCGAAGAGCTTGTTGAGCCATCACATCAGCCCTTACAACTTCTTGTACTTCACCATGCTCGCGCTCTCTCCATTCTAGCACCATCCTGCATGAGAAATTGCCACATTGCCCATTAGATTCTTATAAATTCACTTGTGCAGTGTCATATGCGACTGTTTTGCAAACAGCCGCATATGTATGCGGTTTCTAGCCTCTTTTCCGCGTATAGCTAGCCCTATACGCGGAAAAAGCTTCGATATCCGCATGGGCCGCAGCGCTCATGTAGAGATGGCCTAAACAACCTCATTTCATCATGAAAATCAACAAAAATTATATTAAAATGCATGAGGAGAGCATGAGTAAATACCTGGAAGAAACGGTTGTGAATTTCGCCGGCTGGATCTCCTGGAATTTGTAGTTGAAAATCAGATCTCCAATGGGTAAAACTTTCAAATGATTTATATTTTTTACTATTTATAGAAACTTTTTCAAATATTTGAAAATTTTTACCCCCTTTCCTATAGTTTTGACAGTTTCTAACCATTTTGGACCGCTTCTGACATAATTTGTGATGTAGAAGACCATTTTCAGTGTTGTTTCAGCCATTGGATTGACCCGTTCGTACTAATCTCAGGTATAATGTCTACACTGGCATATAGGTTAGGTTCACCACCGTTTTCATTTTGCATGACCTTATGACCATGTCACCATGACCTTAGGTACGAACCCACTCTATTATGTCAAGGAACCTTCTTGCTGCTTTAGAAGTGGCATAGTACGAATGGTAGAACTTCACCTTACATGGGTACCCTAGTTATCCCCTTATTTGCATTTGGTGCCCATGCCGATGTTTTCTCTTTTAGGGTGTGGGGGTCCGTTGTATAGTACTGCCATGACATTTTGCAAGAGCCTCATACTCCTCTTGATCTTATGCTGGCATGTTTCCCTCCGTACTACCCCTATGTCAAGTTGTGAATGCATTATCATGAGCTTTTCCTGCCTTATTGAGCTTTATGCCGGCTCCCCTAACATTGTGTTTCAGCCATATAGCCCGAGCTTGTCTCATGTCTAGCCATGCAGAGCCATTTTTTATATATCCTTCGCAGCTTGATTTCCCTTTGTACCGGGAGGGGATTTTCTGCCGAGTGTCGATATCCTACACATGTATCCTTGCATTGAGCATAGGTATGTTCCACTGCTTGGAACTAGTTTGTTTTCCCTGATGACACTCGTCTCCTCCTAGTTTGTAACTATAAAGCTAGTTTATTCTTTTTTCAAGCTTTTCAAATAACTAAAAAAGTCCAAAAAAATTAAAAAACCAAAAAGTCGAACAAGGAAAGATGTTATCTTTGGCAGCTGTCGAGTCGTGTCGCCTTCGAACAGAGGACTGTATATCACATCCATTGGTTGGGTTATAGTTTGAATTTAGGAGCTGTACTCATTTATCTGAGTTTATCTCCACTGACTGGTTAAGCTTCCAGTCCCTATGGAGCCTCTGTTGATGCCTCCTGTGTCACAGAGATGTCCCAGTTTGTATATCAAGTCTATGATACCTTCATTTAGTCACCATACTCTTTTATGCTCTTGTTCAAAGGAAGTTGAAACCTGTGTCAGCCATTCCTTAGTTATCTTTACTTTTCATGTCGGCCATTCCCAGTACAGTTACTGGTTCGTGCACCTTGTGATCGAGTCCTTCCACATTAGACAGCTTTGCTGAGTACCTCGTGTTGGATGATGGGGGATGCCTTAATTCCCTCCTTCCAGCGGATTTCATCCCATCGACTTCAGATCATTTATTCTGGGATTGGAATCTAGAGTCCTTTTGAGTGCCTTGAGACTTACAGTCATCAGTGGCAGGTTATCTCAACATTGACAGTTTCTTGGGAATACATCAATGTCCCCTGATCGATGGATTCTCCCAAGTGTTCGACCTAAACACATCTATTCACACTTGTGCGTTTGCACTCTAGTACCTTGATTCCCATTTTCATTATCGGTGGGTAATCTCGTGTCTGTTAACGGTATACATCAATGACCGGTAATCAGACGATGGACTACTATGTTCGACCTCGACACCTCTATTCACATAGTAGGACATGTACTCATAGCAGTTTGTGTAGAAGACCTTCCATATTGGTGGCATCTCTTATATGCTACCTTCTTGATCGTGCCAGTGTTCATGAGATTTCAGCTCTCGTGACTTGATACCAGTATATGTCAGATATTTCCATCCACTATGGAGATCTTGATCTATTGTATATCTTCATCCATTTTGGAGATCATGGTCCTTTGTATATCTTCATCATGGAGATTCTGATCTATGTATATTGTACGTGGCACATATTTGATATCATGTATTATGCCTATTCATGGCCATTGTACTCTTATGTATCCGGGACTGCTATATGTGCTTGCAGATATATGCAGAGTTGTATTATTGTACTATGTTGATTGGGTGGCTAGTCTTCCATTTGGGATCCTTCATCACTCCACTTATGGGATGGACTTATAATGTATTTCGGCCATCGTATGACCCCTCTGACCTCACACATTAGGGGGCATCTGTTATAGCGGATTTCACCACTCTAGATGAATCATACTTTGTATGGCATTCCCCTGTCCCACTGCAGACTCTTTAGACCCCATGGACCATCTTTTACCCTTTGATGTTTCCTTGATCATCCCTAAAACTATATGAAAAATGATATACGCGGCTTTTTACCCGATAACCGCGTACATACACGGATTTGACCCCTATAACCGCGTACATAGGGATGTGTGCATAATCCAAATCCTTTTGGAGTTTTCCTTGACATGGATCCAACTCATTCGAATCCTGGCCTTCCATATTCCTTGAGATCGCTCGGATTCGACCCTTCATTATCCCTTGTGAAGCTATATAAGGAACCCCTTAGTACATTGAAGGCATATAGAGAGATTGAGAGCAAAGAAACTATAGTCCATTGTTGGCGGAATTTGAACTTGAGTCTGCATCCCTTTGTCCCTTGGAGCACTTTTGTGTTCTTCCCAAGCTTGCCTTTTGCTAGTGAGCTTGCTATCGAGAGATGGAGGATTAAGGTGGTGGAGGCCCAAGTGGGGGATTCAATTTCTCCGGTTCACAGACGTGCCGTCAGAGGTTGTATCTATCTTGTAATATCTAATTTATATTAATAAGAACTATCTTTTCCTGTCCAATGATGTGTATTTGATTAGATATTGTATCCATTGGAATATGTCAAATGCTTTTACATTATTGATTATATATGCTAGAATAGATCTAACACCATGATATATAGTATGCTTGTATTGTTTACTTGTTGTTGAGGAAGTATTATATCAATTCAAGCTGAAGATTGGAAAGCTCAATGGGGATCTACTTCAACCATTTGGAATAAGGTACGAGGTCTGATCCTTTAGTGTTAGACATTTTATTTCTATTGCATATTGGGAAAGATTGATTTCTGGAGTCAAAGTTGTCTATTGTGGTACCCCAAGCCATAGGAAGTTCTCTCCATAACAAAATGGAATCCGCTGGAAGGAGGGAATTAAAGAATCCCCCATCAACCAACATGAGGTGCTCAACAACGTTGTATAATGTGGAAGAACTCAAGGAAGAATATGTGCACAAATCAGTAACAGTACTAGGAATGTCCGACATGCAAAATCAAGATAACTAAGGAATACTCGACATGAAAAATCAAGATAACCGAGGAATGGCAGACTCAGGCTTCAACTTCCTTCAAACAAGAGCATAAGGAAAGTGGTGACTGAAGGTAGGAAGCATGTACTTGATATGCAAACTGGGCCATCTTTGTGACACAATAGGAATCAATAGAGGCTCCATGGGGATTGGAAGCATAACTAGTCAGTGGAAATAAAATCAGAGTAATGAGTGCAGATCATAAAGTCAAACTAATAACTCAACCAATGGATTTGATATACAACACTCTTTTCTAAGGTGACATGACTCAATTGTTGTCAAATATAACATCTTTTCCCATCCAACTTTTTATGTTTTTATTTTTTATTTTTTTGGACTTTTTGGGATATTTTGAAAAGCTTGAAAAAGAATGAAATTTCTTTATAGTATGTAGCTAGGAGGAGATGAGTGTCAGGGACAGGAAAGATAGTTCCAAGCAGTGGAGTATACCTATGCTCAATGCAAGGAAACATTTGCAAGATAACGACACTCGGGGGAAGGTCTCCTCCCAGTAAAGAGGTGATCAAGGTGCAAAGGATATATAAAAGGGCTCTTCTTTCCTAGACATGAGACAAGATCAAACTATATGGATGATAACTCGAAGTCAGGGAGCTGGCATAAAGCTCAAGAAGGAAAGAAAAACTCATGAAATGTAATTACAACTTGATATATACAAGGGAGTCCCTATGGAGAAAAACTACCATAAAGTTCAAGAGGAGTATGAAGCTCTTGCTCAAGGACATGGTAGGACTAAAAAGGGACTCTCACAACCTAAAGGAGGAATCTCAGCATGGGCACCAAATTCAAAATAGGATCTAACTAGGGAACCCATGTATGGGAAATCTCTACCATTCACACAATACCACTTCTAATAGTAGCATGAAGGTTCCTTGATATCATGGAATAGGTTCGTACCTAAGGTTAAAATGAAATGGTCATAAGGTCATGTAAAATGTAGGTGGATGTGAAATACTAACCTATATTCTAGTTCAGACATTCTTCCTATAATAGGCATGAACAGATCAAAGACTCAGTCAAAATGCACTCAAAATGGGCCACTACAACACCATATTAGTCCAAACGGTCTAAAAAAGGTAAAAAATAGATCAAAACTATAGAAAGTGGGTAAAATTTCAATTTTTTTTCTACAAAATAGTGAAAAAATAAAAAATTTCATACCATTTGAAAATTTACCCACCATACTACTTTTGTACTCAGAACTTCAAAAGTTGATTCTGGGAGCATCCTCTGGCGAAATCACTCCCATTTGGTCTAGGTAACTCATCATGCCCTACTCCTCCATTTACATGTTTTTATTTTTGAATTTGGTGGTCAATGTTTTGATTTGGGCCATCCCAAATAATGCATTTTGGACCATGCAGAAATCAGGTCTTTTTCCATGTAAAGGATTGGGTATACACAAAAAATACCATGATACTTGCATACATACATGGTTGTTTCAAAAAAATTCGCGTAGAGGGCTGTAAATGGTAAATGCAAGGTCAAAATCTCATGAAACTTAGCAATCTTTGTGTAGGATGGTGCTAGAGTGGAGGGAGCGTGAACATGGTGATGTTGAAGAGGCTATGCAAGCTGATCTCATGGCTCAACAAATGTTAAGAGAATGTGCAATATACAAGTTTGGGCACCTTGGAAGCTTAAAGGAAAATTCAAGGCTACTCCAGCTGCTAGTGGATTAATGGGATCCTAACTCGAAGACTTTTCAATTAGATGGCATGCCCCTCAGCATTGAAGTCAAGGACATTTACTTTATAACAAGATTGTCTCATAGAGGGGAGGTGGTAAACCTATGGTCTCATGGTCCAGGAGGCAGGCTCACTATAGATGAGTGCATTGCTGTGTATTGTGTCCCAAATACAGAGAAGGTTGGGAGTCAAATCCCAACAAACACGATCCAAAATATCAGGTTGAAGGCCATACTTTTGGCATTAGGCAGGATAGTGGGATTGACATCTTTGCACCAGGATTCAAGACCTTTGATGTTCTATGCGGTGGAGTGTATGTGTCCTACAATATATGACTAGAGTACCGCACTACTGAGAAACATGAAATAACAACTTATTGACTACAAGATGGGGTGGGTGAGGAACTTCAGTTATGGAAGCATCTTGAGTGCTTTCTTTTTTTAGCGTGTGTTGGGAATAATCCCTAGAGTTGAGATCCCCCCACACTGAGTTCGAGATCCGGCTCAGCTACGCTAGGAAAACATCATGTGGAGACTGGGATGGGGGTGAGTGTCCAACCCCTACCCAATATAATTCTTTCTCTGGTGGCATAGACAGATCATTTCCATAGATGACTATCCCTATGTAGGTATCGACTTCTATGGAGACCCATACATGCCTATACCACCAGGATCTGCATATGGGGAGATAGGTAACGAATCTCGACTCCAACTTGTTTTTCGAATTATTAATTTTTTTTTGTGCTTTTTGATATATGGAATAAAAAAGACATGTTTTTGTTGCGGTGACATATAGTGATACTCTGGCATGTACATGTAGATGTGGGACCACGATGACTAGATGGTTTCCCTCATCATCGATGGAGGGGAAGAGGAGATGAGATCATGGGTGTTGATGTGGAGTGTATGCTCCAAATCATTCACATAAATTTCATTCGTTTGACACATAGGGTTCCCATGGTGCAAGTCGAGGACTTTCTCGAGGCCATCTAGCACTAGGTGGTTGGAGTACCATGGGCATGGGTTCGTTTATTTCGCCACCTAGATAGAGCCTTAGTTTTCTACCATCATCAGTACCCTCCTACCCCAGAGGCTTAGAAGCTTTGGGGGTATATTTTTTGTATGACCATGTAGTATATTTTGGTGGCTAGGAAGGCCCATTTTTGTATATGACACTTATGTATTATGACACCACATTTTTGGACATATATTTTAATGAAAAATACCTATGATGGTCGATTATTATTTTATTTACATGTGTAAATGTGTTTGTGAATGCTTATGGTCAGTGAAACAAATTCCAATCTAAGTGACATAGTTAGCATATGAATCAGCAACTTGATTTTAAAAAATTATTTGTAATATGGATATATGTTATGTTCTCAAATTGTCGTTCAAGCAACCTGACATGCAATAATATTCATAACAAAGTTGAATCTCTAACATGATACAAGACATTAAGTTGTGAAACCACTAACTACAAATCAAGATGTACCTCAAGAGAGTGAACACCATGTGAAATGGCATCACACAATAACTCGATAATGACACTATACTCTACAACATTGTTAGATGAAGGTCATAGACAAACCCCTCCTGAAGACAACACTTGACCCGTAGGAGTATAAATCATCCAAGAAATCGAAGATGAGTTTTGAGTGCAGTGGCTAGCACCATTAGTGAATCCTACATAAACTGAAGACTCTATCGACATCTTCCACAACAAACGGAAGCTAGTCAGCAAAATCAATCACCACAAGTAGGCCAAAACTACACTATGCAAATGTACAATAATATACAATAAGTAAACCTCAGCCGAAAATAATGAATAGTACTTTTTAATATAGAGATCATTTCTAGGCTCCGCCAAGGTTGTCCCTTCATAATTGACTAACTCGTAGGCACCTTTCTCTAATACACACTTGACAATGTAAGGCCCAAGCCACATGGGATTAAACTTTCCTGCCCCTAAGGGTTCCTTAGCTTGGTCCCACAAGAGAACCAAGTCACCTTCACTAAACTTCCTAGGATGGACAGACTTATTGTACTAGACCTTAACATGATGCTTGTTAATCTCAAGAGTCACTAAAGCATCTCGACGCTGCTCCAAGTGGACCAAACGCTCTTCCAATGCAGAAATGTCTAGTAAAAGCTCCACAACTAGCTTCAAAGAAGGGATTTTGCACTGAACTGGTAAAATTGACTCCACCCCATGCACAAGACGATAAGGAGAAAAACCAGTGGAAGTCTTAACCACAGTTCGATAGGCCCACAAGGTAGTATATAACATGATGTGCCAATTGGTATTGCTTTGTGTGATGGTTCATTGGAGAATGGACTTAAGTGACTTGTTCACTGCTTCAACCTGTCCATTTGCTTGACGATAGTAAGAAGAGGAATTCTCCTTCTTATACCCTAACTTTGAAGACAACTCTTCCATCATTTTGTTCTGAAAGTTCCTACCATGGTTAGTGACAAGCTCCCTAGGAATGCGAAACTGGGTGATAATCTAGTTGAATACGAAATGCGTGGCTGTCTCACCATCAGATTTAACTATGGGAATAGCCTCTTCCCATTTCATGAAATAGTCAACAACCACAATAATATGATGGTGACCCCCAGCTAAAGCTAGGTTGCAGTCCAAAAAAATTGACCTCCCGCTTGGTGAAGGGACTGGTGGTGATGATCGAATGCAAAGTAGCAGGGTGAGAGCGCATATTTCATGCAAACACTTGGAAAGGGTGGCACCTCTTAACTGCATTAACACAATATTTAAAGATAAATTACCAAAAATACCCTTCTCTCAATATTTTTTGGTTTGTAGAAAGTCTAGATAAATGACCACCACATGCCCCTCTGTGGAAATCATTCAACACAACCTCAGCCTCCTCATGAGTTAAGCAACGACGTAAAATGGAATCAACCCCACAACGGTACAAAGTTTTATCCACAATGAGGTAATTCTTTGATACATGACATAATCATCGATGCTCATCCTGTGAGAGGTGAGAAGGAACCTTAAAAGTTTGCAAGTAGAGAATGATGTCCCCATACCATGGGTCAATAGTCAAGATGAGAAATGTGTGCTCATCAACTAATGAGTCCTCTTGAACATCTCCTCCATCCAAACTTGGAAAATTAGAGATAAGCTCAACAAAAATCAATAACTTCTTTGACTTTGCCGAAACAAACTCGAGGTCAAAATATTGCAATATCACAATCCACATATTGTATTTTCCCCCTATCATCCTTTGAGTGAGGACTAAATGAAATGCATTAATGTGAGCTACAACGAAATTTTGGTGAAGAAGGATGTAATTTCTCAAACGCTGAACTGCATGGACGATATCTAAGGCCAAATTCTCAATATGGGTATAATGAATCTTCATGTCAATAAGGTTTCAGCTAATATAGTAAATGAAATGCTCCTGAAGCTCCTCATCCTCTTGAACCAACACCATGCCAATCATCTCCTGAGACACAGACACATATATCACAAAATCACGGCTATAGTCGGGTGAACTAATCATGCGGGTTGATGCCAAGGCTTTCTTCAAAGCATAGAATGGCTCCTGGGCTCGCTCACCCTAGATAAATGAAGTGTCTTTATTCAACAAATGCATGAAGCCTCTGGTAAAACTGGAAACATTAACTACAAATATTTGCAAGAAGTTCGCCATACCTTGCAAACAATGAAGATTTCTAATGCTATGCAGGGGAGACAACTGATGTATTGCCTCAAACTCCAAAGGATCGACCCTTATACCCTCCTTGGAGACAATGAATCCTAAGAAGCGACCAACCTTCACGCAAAAGATGCACTTATGGGGATTTAACTGAATTTGATAACGATGACATCTTTCAAAAACCAAACGCAAATAATAAGGATGACGCACCTTCAATTGAGAGTGAGCAGCTAAGTCATCCAAATATACTTTAATAATCTATTTAAGGTCATGAAAGGTAAAGGTCATGTCCCATTGAAATATTGTAGCTCCAGTGTTTCTAAGGCCGAAGGGCATCTTCCAGTATGCAAGCATGCCCCAAGGACAAATAAAAGTAGTCTTGTGTTGGTCCTCAGGTTTAATTTGGATATGATTATATCCAAATAAGTCATCCATAAAGGAGAAAACTTTGCTCCCCGCACACTCATCCAATATTTGATCAATAAATGTTGTAGGGAAATTATCCTTAGGACATGCTCGATTTAAATCTCTAAAATAAGTGCATACTCGAATCGTTCCCTGCTTCTTATCCACCCAAACAGGGTTTTACACCCACTCTGTCAAGGGAATGTGATAGATGAATCCAACTTTGAGCAACTTCTATATCTCTGCCTTAATCACATGCGCTTTCCTAGGATTCATTGCTCTCAAACATTGTCAAACAGGCTTAGCATCTAGATAGGTTTTGATTTCATTCTCGACAATGCGAGGGTCAATTCTTGGAATTTCCTCATACGACCAAGAGAACACATTAAAAAACTATTTAAAAAGATCAGTGTACTCTCTAATCCCATCAGGGGAACAATTTTCCCCAATGTACACATTTTCAATCTTGCCAAGAACGCAAGAAATATTTATAGGTAGAGTTGGTGATAAGTTAGCAGTGTTCCCTTCAAAATACTTGCCAGGAGAGCCTAATGGGACCATAGTCCTACCAATTTTCTCACTAAAGATCGCCTTAAATTCATCATGCTCAATATCATCAATCTTAGGGAGGAAATAATATATATGATGAAAATATCCCCAAGATTGTTCTAACGTAGAAATAACCTTGACAATAGCCTCGTCCGATGGAAATATGTCATTGAGGCAGTCATGTGAGTGAGATGATGACACTACCCAAGTAGGTAATGCATAAGGGTCCTCTTCTTTCATCTACAAAGAGGAATGACTAGATTCTACAACTGAATCAAGATTAGCTTGATAAGCCACCATAGTTGTAGGAAACATCATGTCCATCTCGATAGGTATAGAAACTTCCCTTGAAGTACTCAGAGAAGGAAGAGTCCAACGATCCTCCATTTGTGAAGTGCAAAAAGGAACTGAACTCAACGATGTTGAAGCCTTACCAAGACCAGAACCGATCATAATAATGGGCACGACACAACTAAAAGTTCCCATTGATGAAGGATACATGCCCACCCCAATATTATCAGTTGCCGGCTAAGAATGATCAATAATCAGGATAGAGAATCCCAATGATGCTTTCGAACTAGAATTATCAAAGGATATTTGATCGACCGTCACAAATTTAACATCCAAATGAAAACAAACAACCCAGAAAAGGACAACACAGCCACTTGCTTATTGTAAATCCAATTCCTACCTAGTAAAATATTATAGTCAAGGGGCGCATCAAACACCTCGACCTCGATCGCAATGGTCCTCCCTCCTAATTTGACCTTAAAAGAAGGAAGAATGACGGGCGACCGAAAAGATATTCCATCAAACGAAGTTAACATGTTTCGTGAATTAGACAATGTAGGAGAACCCAACCCCTTCCAACATGACAAAGACATCACATAATCCACAGCAACCTCATCAATCATTGTTTGCTTGATGATGTTGTTTAGACACTCTACATGCACCAAAATGGACACATAGTAAGGAAATCAAGGATGGAATCCATGAGTTTCAAATTTGATCACAGAAGGAGAGCTTGGCATCAACCACCCCAAGATAAGACAATAAGGATTTCCTTTGTTGAGGAAAAGTCTAAAGAACATCTAATGCAGACATCGCGCAAGGATTCTTTCCCAAATCCTCAACGATAGAATAGTTCTGGGTGGCTTGGGGATTAGTATTGTGCCTTGATTGCTTCAATACTCCCTTAGGAATGTGAGGCAGAACTTCAGGATTATCAGTAGGTTTTTCAATATGAAAAGGGCTCTAAGGCGAAGCGAGTTCTTTTCCTAGGTCGGGTTGTGACGTACCATAATATTTAGAATGAGTCACAACATTTTTGGAATTCACTATGTTAATGCAACCATGGCCACTAGCGGTGTTTGACAGTTTAGGAGTCCCACAAGAAGTACCACTAGGATCCACAGTCCTCAAGTTCATAATCTGATTTTGTGGTAAAGGATTTGTCAG
The DNA here is from genome assembly GCA_001517045.1 of Pseudotsuga menziesii. Lineage (NCBI taxonomy): Eukaryota > Viridiplantae > Streptophyta > Pinopsida > Pinales > Pinaceae > Pseudotsuga > Pseudotsuga menziesii. The sequence continues at coordinate 229,772 of LPNX010636314.1, forward strand.
CACAGCTCAGCCTTGTGTGATGAACTTTGAGGCATATTCCATCTGATGGCACAAGTGAGTGAGGTGATCATCCCCACACAACTTACAAGGAAATTCCAGCCTACGCTTAGGTTTCTTGTCCCCCTAGCATTTTTGTTGTTCTTTTCATTATTATAATTTTCATTCTTAGTCCTACCCTTTCCATTGTTTTTACCATTCGTTTTATTCCATTCAGGTTATTGGTTACCTTTCTGATTCGACAATTATACTGAAAGTACATTCGGCATTTGGGTAGGATGAGATGAAGTCGTAGCTTGTCTCAATGCAGGATGGTTAATAGAAAAATTACTCATTTGGTTTGTAACCAAGCTTATGGGTTTAGCACTCGTGGAGCCAACAATGCCATTATCATGTGGACCAAGTTTAATCTTAGGGTCAAAACTAGATCTAGGTGCATTCGGTATGATCTCATATAAGATCCCTGATTGAGCATAAATTAAATCCAATTATTGAGCTCTAAAGATATATTTCTCCTCATTTTCCACGCCAAATGTGGAAACATTCTTCGCTATGTAAGGAAATAAATACTTGAGGAACCATTCCAAAAGGAAATCTGGTGGTATAAAGGCCTTAATCATTCTCTTCCGTCTATGCCACTCTTGAATGTGATCAGATATATGTGTAGATTTCTCCTACCAAAATGTTGGCAAGAGTTCTATACCAACGTCATAACACATGGGTAGCTAAAAGTGGTTGAGGAAGGTCATAGCTTAGTCATTAAACGATGTATAAGTACCCCCTAGGAAACTCTATATACCTCTTCTCCGCAATCCCTATAAGGGTGCATTGAAATAGTATCAAATGAACTGAATCATGATTCAAGGAGTTTGAAGAGCACCAAAGGTGGAACTTCGTGACATGCTCACAAGGGTCTTCACCACTCTTATCCTAGAACTTTGGAATGTCCGAAGGAAGATTGGCGGGAATGACCAACCATGCTGGGTCATGAGAAACCAGATCATTTGTCAATATCAACAAGTCAGGTAGGTTGAGAATTGTAAGGAAAGGGAGTCTAGGTTTAGGCATTTGGTTCCAAGCTCCCTGGTAAGCTTGGTTCACATAGGGTTTATTATTATAGACACCATGGCCTTGGCCAGTGGGATAGTAACCTCCACCCATTTGACCCATGTAGGGTTGCATATTGTAGTTTGGAGTACCTTAAGGCTGGCGTGCTATGAAGCCATAGTTAGGAGATTGATAAGAGGGTTGATACCCGGACCCACAAGGTGTATAATTTTTTCCATAATATGTTCCATAGGATGGTCCATAATACTATCTGTAAGATGTCCTATAAGATAGTCCATAAGACTTCCCATATGACGGTCCATAACTGGCTGACACATGAGGTGGCACATAGCCTTATGACACTACGATTTGACTAGACATGGGATAAACATGGTTGACAATAAAACTTTCGTCGGATGGACCACTAGAGTTAGGAAGAGGATGTGTCATCAAAAAATCATTCGAAGGAACCGGTGTTGAAGATGATGGAATAAGGGAAGGGATGTAACTCGTGCCCCCAATATTCACATGTCTAGGATCCAAATCCCGAACAAGAATGGCAGCTCCAGGCCCAGGATGCACGTGTGAAGAATCCTTGACCACAGGGATGGAAGGTGTAATGTGACAAGTGCTACCAAACCTATCCACTTGGAAAGGAATGGAAGTGCCCCCAGGTGCAATACCAGGGTCAACACCCAATGAAACATGGGGTGTCGGTCCGGTCTTGAGAAGGTTTCGCATGCCAGACCTTATTGTTCTAGTGCTAGTGGGTGCATGGTGAGTCTCACGGGTTGGACTACGCGACCACTATGGGTGATTTGCATTCATGTAGCCCATAAATTATAACGGATCATCAAGATTTTTCCCAACCATATAATGATCGGATATCAATAGAGTCCTGTATGTGCTTGAATGTTCATCCTCCCATACAGGACAAGGAATATGAGGGATATTCAAGATCTCAGGATCATGGTCACCCATGGTGTGTGAATCGAAGTGAGAGTTAGTCCTCTTGGACTATCTGGTTCTCTCTCCCAAAGGAGGAGGAGACATAGAAGATGAAAGTCCTGCTAAACGACAAGAATGGCAGAGCACTGCACTCGAATCTACAATGACTCAACAAAAAGAAAATACTCAATATAACTACGAAAACCTAATAAAGATAGCATATATAGAGCACACTCCTTAAAAATATACACCAAAAAACAAGAAAACCAAGGGGAGGATACATGAGCTCCTAAATGCAGCAGGTATGCCTCTCCTAGGAGAAGCTTGAGACTCCCATACAATACAAGCAGATGTTCGTAACCAATTATAGTGTCCCTCAGCTTCAACGCATAAACGACTGTGTTGTCGAACGCCTACATGGCTAGGACACCTATAGAATAACCTTTGCAAGTACCCCCTGCGATACCTAGTTAAGGAAACTAAGTTCACCCCAATATAATCAATGCTCAGGAAGACAGTCGTAGGAGGGATCGACTATATGGGAAGGGTAGCAAAGCTCAAAGCCTCAAAGCGCAACTCATACCCTAAGGGTGCACCAATCAATACCTCAAAGGCCTTCAGATATGAATATGGTCCTGGAAATATCTCTGGCACTCACAGAAAGTGACCAGGGGTCATCCCAATCACAATCGCGTGTGTTTCCTTGTGCTTGACTCTTGTGTAAGAGGCACTTCCTGAGAAACACTAATTATACCAATGATTTATCACTCTCTCCTGGACAGACACCTAATTGTTGTTGTTTAGTAGTCTTGGATAATTGACTCACAATGAACTATTCCAAAAATCTAAAACCTAATCATGTTAGTGAACCCTATAAAATAAAAATGTGTAGTTCATTTTAGTTAAGCGTTGATTTTAATGGTTGTAATTACTCAAAGGGAAATGACCATGCAACTAGTGATATGAAGACTCAACAGTGAAATAAAATTGTATACCTAACAAACAATTCCAAGTGCAAATCTTTGTCAAATGAAAAACAAGGTATGCCACTACATGAGATGCAAGTGTTTTCCTTCAAATGAGGATGAAATCATTCCTAAAATAAACACCTGACTATAATTCAGTATGAAAAACCTTAATGCAAGTACCATGCGAATGCAAAAATGCAAGGATGCATAATGATGCAAAATAAAAATATTTTTGTATTTTTAGAAATAAATGATATATAAAAAGCACTAACAGACTCTACAATTCTCAGACCTTGAAAACACTTACAAAAAACAACCAAAAAACACACCAAGACCAAAGGGACCTAATGCACTAATCCCAAAACCAAAAAAGAATAAATGAATGAAAAGAACAAAACCTAATTAAAACCAAGTAAAAAGGGGTCTCTTGTCAGAAACAGAGGTTGTATATAGACACCAACAGTACCAAAGAAGACTTAGCAATCATCAAAACTCACCCAGAAAGACTCAATCCTCCATATAAAGCTCAAAATCAAAGCATACACAACTGTATATTGTAAACCTACGTACATACACGAGAATTCAAGAGATAACTGCATGTATACGCGACTATAATGAAAATACTCACATAGAAGAAGAAAAAGGAAGATAAATAGGAAAAATAAATAATCCAAGACCAAATTACTCCTATAGGACACTACTGGTAAAAAATACCTCTAGAACCGACACAGAAACATATAAATAAAGAACAATTTATTCCCATTGAATACCCAATCCCCAAAGAAAAACAACTGGGAACCTCCCTAGTGGAGTCGCCAATTCTGTTATGAAGAGAAACTTCCTATACCTTGGGGGTACCACAATAGATAGTATGACACCAGAAATCAAGATTTCCCAAAGTGCAAGAACAGTAAGCAAATCTAACACTAAGGGATATCGAATCATACCTTATTCCGGATGGCTGAAGTAGATCCCTGTTGAGGTTTTCCAATGCAATTTCAATTACAATTTTCTCTCAACAACAAACAAAGAAAGCATGATATATATAAATCTGTTAAAGATAATCTAGCATATACAATAAACCATATATAATAAATTAAATGCATCGATGGATTCAATATTCATATTTAAAATGTACATGAATTGTACAAGAAAAGATATTTCTATTAATAAATCAAAGATACCATACTGACAAACTCTGTCAACACTTCTGCGAACTAGAGAAACCGACTCCTCCACCTGGGCTTCCACCACTTCAATCCTCCATCTCTCAATAACAAGATCACAAAGCAAAGGCAAGCTTGGGAATAACACTATGTGATCCAAGCGACAAAGCGATGCAGACTCAAGTATAAGCAAAGATGAGGCAACAATGAACTATATTTTTCTTGCTCTTCAATTTCTCCTTCCTCAATGTATCTAAGGGGTTCCTTGTATATCACTCCAAATAGGTAATGGAGGGTCGAATCTGGGCATTCATAAGGAATTTAAAAGGCCAAGAGTCAATTTATTTAGATTCAAATGAGGAAAACTCCAAAAACATTTGTCATTTTGCACACATCCCAATGTACGTGGGTTTGAGGTCAAAATCTATGTATACACATGGTTATTGCTTTAAAAGTCACGTATATGTATAAACAAGCAATTTTGGGGGATGATCTTTGAACATTAAAGCATAATATAATTCCATCGGGTCCAAGGAGTTTGCAGAGGGACAGGGAGGGACATAAATGTTCAGATCTACCTGGTGTGGTAAAATCAGCTATAATGCTCCTTTCCAAAAAATCCAACCCTTCTTTCTTGTCTCATTCCTCCACAAGTTCCACCTTCATAGTATGGATCCTTGTATCCTTCCTCCATGGGATCCATACCTTGGGAGTGGTGACCTCAAGGAGGGAAAAATACCATTTCTTGTCTCTTTTTCCATCATAAGAGATTGTCTCCAATGAAATCCAATCCCTCATAGTATGAATAGTCTTCTTGTTCCTTCACATCATCCATACATTCAGATTCTCAACTAGAGGGATCTAACAATACCCATTCTTGGGTATTTGTTCATCGAAGAATTTTGTCTCCACAAACCCCTTCGGGTGGAAGCAATGTTGGTTCTTTGACGCCTCTTTGCTACTTAAATTTTTTGTCATATATTCTCTTTCAAGTATTCATTGAATGTCCCTAACCATATTTTTGTTTACAAGCAAGAATTAATTATTATACAGAATGTGATTAGAGGGGACTAGATTGAATAATACCTTCCATGGATAATAATAGTATGGACTGGATTGAATAATGATGGCACATGTGGATGTTTTGTTGGAGGGGTTAGTGACCAATGGTGGGATGAATTGGATGATTAGAGATTGGTGGCATGTGTTTTTCCAATGGTAGGTTTGTTAGAGAGGTGGAAGGTCCAACTCCAGTTAGCATATATGTATATGAGGCTAAACACTAAGAATATGTTGGATTCAAACCCACTTAGGATTATTTCTTGATGAACTTTCCTGCCATGTTCAAAAGAAGCCACGCCAACAAATGCTTAGATAACACTAAAAAGATGAATTTAATTAGGGAAATGATGGGTTCTCACATACCACGATACAGCTCAAGGCCATGTCACTTTGTCCATGCTAGCCTATGCTACTATCAAATTTTATCATGGTACCATATTTTGATTGAGAAATTCCATCGATAGGTGGTGGGAATCAACCAAACTATTGTACTTAGCATACTAAATAGCTATTTTTGTATCTAAGGAAGTGTTTTCCTTTAACCCAAAACAATAACAATAAGAGCGAGGACTAGCTTAGCCTATAGTAGATATTTCTAGTCAATACATGCATGCAAAACAATGGTATAGATACAAGAGTATAGGGTAAGTACATTTTTCAATTGGCCTTGCTTACACATTGTGTTGCGCATGTCCATTACACATGGATTCCTATGGCTATTGAATAATTCTATCTCTAGATGACAAAATTTTTTAAGGTGGAAGAACCAAGGAGGTCCTCAAATTATTCTAGTGAGATAATTGTTACACCATGGAAAAGGCTAATTCTATAGGTATCGGTGGTTGTGCGTCCAGTGAGATGGGGTGTTTCCTTTCCTAATTGTAGGTACGATGAATCCAAACTCAAACCCATGCTTGCACTCACCCTTCGTCACTCTAAATAAATTGGTTAGATGTATATATAGATGATCATATCTAAAACCTTAGTATTTAAGTTAGTACATTCATCATGGAATAGAATAAACTTATAAATTTACTTCACATAGACTTTTAGTGTGAGAAACTAATGAGTGGAATATGGGAAACTAACTTTTAATGTACTCGCATATAAGTTTATTTTCTGAAAACTAATGAAATGTTATTTGTATATTTTTAATTAGTTTTGTTGCTAGGAAATTTCAGCACCATTGTCGAAATTTGTTCGTTTGTTGGTATGAATATAATTTCTCTCTTTCTAAACTAGAAAATCATTCCTTAACTAAATAACTTACACAACAATTAACTTATTTCCAACATTTCTATCTTCTTAGCAAACACTTATTTCCAGAATACGGTTTGGATAAATGAAAGTAGGACTTGGAAATCAAAATTGTGTACCTTGCTTATGTATATTGGTCCAAAATTTTAGTAACCCTTCTACTTCAGATTCCAAACCTTCAACTCCTTCACTTGAATACTTTCAAAATAGAAATAATAACTTCCTCAAAATCTTATGGCTACAGTAAAATAACTATGAATTGTGACAAAGATATAAGCTTGCATTTAACCATACATTCTACATATGAATTTGATGTGTTTACTTTTTAAAGAATGCTTCAGAATTACATATGTAATATCAAGCATGAACACTTTTCTTAACAACCGTTAAAGGTGCAAATGATGGAAAAAAAATTTTGTAGTAAATATCATATTCAAAGCAGCATTATGAGAGTAAAATATCTTATTATTCTAACATGTCTAGCAATAAAAACAAAATATGAAAAGATGCAAATTTGCAGCTATAAATAAAATTGTTTTAGAGCAGCTACAATTTAAAAGTATGTCATGATAATGCATCATTTATCTTTCATGCATCCTATAAATACACATATGTTCTCTAGAAAATATTATATCTATACTTCTTTCATGCCAACATACTCCAAGAGTGAAGTTATGAACATAATATATAAACTTGCAATGTCTTCTAGAATGGTCACTTAGGAAACCTTAGGTTTTAGGGTGGTTACCATAGTAAAAAATAAAATAATGTTTAGTACACTTAGAGTAGGGTACCAAAGGTCATGTGGATCTTCTTCTAGGGATTCTAGAATGGTCACTTTCATGTAGGAAAGGGTCATATGGAGGTGTGGGTACAATTTTGCAGAATAATGGAAGGCATATACCAAGGAATTGGCATTAAGAATTATTAAACTGAGGCAAGGTAAGGACAAGCTAGTCTGGTTTTAAAATCCTTTGCATGGAACCTATTCTGTAAAACAGGGTTATGCTTCTTTGTTTTCTCAAGACATGCAAGTCAATACACATTCAGGACTAGTGATGGTAAAACAATGTGGATTATTAAGGATCCTTTTACCATCCAAATCTACACTCAAAGATATTCAAATCCTTGAACAAAGTGCAACCCTATGAGCACTTGAGAGGGTTGTATATTGTCACTACAAATATTCCTCTCACTTTAGGTTGGCTCTCGTCTAGCACAAGAGGAGGATCCCCAAAAGGGGATGTTTATGATTTTCCTAAATTTAGGGATGGTGTATTGTCCAAATTTGTGCCTTGTATGAAAGAAGGTCTACATAAACTGCTATAAACATGCTCTAACAACCATGTGTATCTAATTCAATAAGTCGAAAATTTTAGGAGGGCTCTTCCAAAGATGCTCATCACAAGATTCACAACAAGTACAAAATAATCCAAGAATTATATGAAACCATGAATGATTAAAGAAATATCACAAATGAAATTGTTAATGAAATCATCCTTCAATCATGAATTCACCCAAATATCAAGAGGCCCTTAAAATTTCTATACTTTACCTTCAAACCCTATCTAGGGAAACCCTCCAAATAAAGTGAATGGACCTACCTTAGTCATTAAATTAACAAATATCCTACAAACGAAGGGATGTTTCACCTCAAACCTAAATCATTCAACTAATAACTCCATAGCCCTAGGATTAGGCACGGTTCTTATCACTTTCACTTTCGGTTGTTGTATGATATTAGATCTTAGTATATGTGTTTTGTGATCGCTATTAAGTGCATTCAGATATCTGTTATACAAAATCAACAAATCATTTAGTGTTAAGTGTGCCTATAACCTCAAAGAGGTGGCATCTTTCCCTAAACACTTAAACTTTGAGGCACCATAATCCCTAAGCCCTTAGAATTTACTCTATTCTGAATTTAAACTGGAACATAATTTTGAAGGATTAAAGTCTACTTCATTGAGACCAAATGGTTCTCCTTCATATTTTAGAATGGATGATTCTGCAAAGGGACAAAGCCAAAAATGGTTGACATTCTTAATTAAAAATTATTATCCTCTACCAAAAAATGGTTGGCATTCTTAATTAATTGGAAGGGGGGGGAATTTTCTAAGAATGACCTTCCTTTAGGATATCACCAAGTTCATATGGAACCTAAAAATGTATGGAAAATAAATTTAAAGACTAATTTTGGTACCTATTATTGTTTTGTAATTCCCTTTCATGGAATTAGCAATTTCCCTAGTACCTTCATCTAGACCATGAATGGAATCTTCTTCCTACATGTTAGATTATGTTTACGGTATTGGATTAAAGGTTTATTGTATTGGGTGAATAATAATTACTTGCATGACTATTTTTCTTCAATCCAATGCCTTCCTCATCTTAATATTATTCACAATAAACAATCTGGAGAATCAGTAGGCTATGGTTTCCTGAAGTTTGTAACCCAAGCAACATCCCAGATGGTTCTACAAAATTACAATGGTTTAGAAATGCTAAACGCTGAAAAATTTTACTATCTAAATTGTTTTTTTCGTCATAATACATTCAATGGTGTAGAATGACCGAAGGAAAGCATAATCAAGTTGTAAATTGAACCTCCATATGAAACTACATGCAAACTTATTTCTAGTAAGGAAAGACCAACTTTCATCGATGCCCCAAGGAAGAAGAATTCAGTTGATGATGGAAGCTCACACTTCTTAAATTATAAGCATTTCAATTAATGATGGAATCTCAAAGTTATTAAATTTATATAAATTTTGGTGTTTGGAATACCATTGAAAATCTACAAATACATGTTTACTGTCCTAATACGCATGGATATATTTCAAATTTTATCATAGGTTGTGTAATTTATAGCACTAGTAAACCAAATAATAGGGAACTTATTTGCACTTTCCATTACGAATACCAAGTAGACCTTATGAAAGTATCTCAATATATTTTGTTGGAGATTTTCTTAGCTTAAGGAGAGGAAAATATATTACTTTTCATGAATTTATCTCAATGGATTTTGTTTCCCACGTAGTGATAGCATTTTAGTGGTGGATATTCATACCCCCTAACCCTAGACTGTAAAAATAGGGTAATTACAATTTCCATGATTGAGCTTTAAAACTATACAATAGAATATGGGTATGATTAGAAGGGTAAAGAGATCAATTTACCAATGATAATGTTTTTTATTCATTACCTTATGATCATGTTATGATGAAAAAAAATGCACCCAATATTGTTACCAAGTATAGGGCCAAGCTTAACCAAACACTTTCATTATGCCCATATTGTTAATGGTATAGGAATATCTAACCTGGACTAGTTATCGAAATCCTAGATATCCTCTTACCCCTAATGCAAAAAATCTTGACTCTAACCCATAAATGTATAAGTATGTTTAACCCCTGTATTCTATGCATCTTCACACAACCCTTCTTCAAAAATTCTCAAAAGATACCAATGTTCCATACTAGAAAATCATTTACCAATTCACCATGCGGTAATCATGTGATGAGTTCTCTCTTTGTTCAGGTTGTTATCTCACCAAATGAAATGATTGCAAACGAAGAACATGTGAAAGATGCAATGCAAGAATCAATATACATACAATAGGGACAATCTTAGCCTTTCATATGCATTCATAGAGTAAAATTCACCGTAAACCAAATCTACAGATTGAATTTTTGCAAAATCATTTCTCCATTTGCAACATTGAAACATTCAGAAATTTCATAGAGTAATATGGAGTTAAATGGAAGGTATTGACCAATTTTTGGGGCATTGTATCCTCTTGGCGACCTCTTTTCTGTAGCCTCTCAACCTATGTGACCTTCGTGACCTCTATGAACCTTACAAAATATCAGAAACGTCCAAGATCCGGGATTGGTAAGGTAAGTGAAAACACAGTCTCTTGGCGATCTCTGCAACCTCCAGGATCTAGGCTTGGTGAGGTAAGTGAAAATGCATTCGTACGATTGGGGAGGTAATTTAGTTTGAAATGTTATATATTTTTATATTTATATTTACTATTCTTATTAATTTTTATTTTTTATGTAATGTTTATTTTTATATTTAATATTTAATGTTTTTTATATGTAATTTATTTTTTGATGTAATATATATATATATATATTTAATGAGGAAAATTAGCCTAAATATTATTCCCCTAGTAGGAAAGACACAATAATGCACCTAAGGTAAGGTAAAGGACCAATATTTAATAAGGGGACCACAACCCACACAAGCATATGATGATGATGGTGATGATGACAATTATGAAGATGATGGTGATGACGATGATGATCATGATGATGAAGATGACGATGAAGATGACGATGATGATGAGATGATGATGATGAAGAAGATGATGATGAAGATGAATATGATTATGATGAAGATGGTGATGATGTTGATGGTCATCATGATGAATAAGATGATGATGATGAATATGTCGATGAGGAAGAGGGTGATGACGATGATGATGATGAAGATGAGGATGATGATGATGATGATGATGATGATGATGAAGATGATGATGATGATGATGATGATGATGATGATGATGATGATGATGATGATGATTATGTTGAATATAGTGATTATGATGAATATTTCAATGATCTTGATGGTGATGATGAATATCATGATGATGATGATGAAGATCATGAGGAATATGGTGATAAAAATGATCATGATGAAGATAGAAACCATCATATTAATTAATATCGACTAGATAATAATTACCTGTCACCTTCCTCGATCTACCTTTCCCCTTCAGGTACTCCTATTCAAAATGTTGTTAGAGTTTGGATCACAAATGTGACTTAAATTGAGCTTTGACACTAAATCAGGAAGATATTCACTAATTACAATATGTTTTGGTATAACATATATCGCTCCATCATATAACCCTTAACATGTGCTCGTTATCTAACCAAACCCTTCATAAATTTCAAGTGCCTCTCAACCATCCACATGGATCTTGAGTGCATAATTAGACGTTGCAAATATGACAACGAGACATCGAAAATACTACAACGAGACACTCAAAATATGACAACGAGAGCGTCAAAAATTCAACATGCAGAACGTTGAAAATACGACTTATTATTCTATCATATGAAAAAAATTACTCAAAATTCGTAATTTGAAAGTGAAATCTGATGACACAATATTTTTCGTCGGATGTCGTCAGATTTTGGGTTCAAATATTGTTGTGTGATATTGATGCCATATTATAGAGAGTGATCTCATTGGGCTCTAGCCCAGCAACTTCGATACATTTCAATAGTTCTTCTTGAAATACAAAGCACTAGTCTTGCAATGCAAGCAATGTGAATAGAGAGGAAGAATGAACAACTTGTGCTTTTGATTTTGAAAAAGATTGGCTCATAATTTCCAATATTTGTATCCACATTCCATTCCAAAATATTATCCATACCAAATTGGAAAATTCCTTATCTATATGCATTTGTAGAGTCATTGATCTAGTAGCAAGAAAAAATGATTCAGATGGGAGTGCTCAATGCCTCCAAGAATTAGGCCCTCTTAGTTGGAGACTATGGGAATGCACAAGATAAAGGGAAGAAATTATGAAAGGAGAATAAAAATGTTGATTCAAATTCAAAGGAGAATCATATCCCTTCTTATGTAGCCTCGGGTTCCAAGAAGGACAAGAATAAGAAATTTGAGAAATCTAAGTTGTCCTATTGTATGAGAGGCTTTCATCCAGAGAGCCATTGCATTAATAAAACCATTGAAAAACTATCAAAATTCCTTGAACATAACAATATTTCCCTTCCACCAGGCACAAAGAAATATGAGGATGGACATTAGACAAAAGGAGATGAGAGGTTCCATGCCTTGAAAGAAAGCTTCTCTCAGGAAAAGGATTATTTGATTGATTCAAGAGCATCCAACCACATGGTCGCTTTGAAAGAATCCTTCACCTCTATGCATCTCTCAAGAGGACCTAGCATTCATATGGGGAATTATTCACAAATACAAGTTGTAGGGAGAGGTTCCATTAAAATCCAGCATGGAGAGTTCAACAATTTTCTCTATCTTCCCTCTCTTATAGTAAGTTTGTTATTTGTATATTAGGTGACACACACTGGCCCACCAAAGCAAGTGGTATGTGGTCCTGAATCAATGGATATGTATAATATCTCAGCTGGAAATATTATAGCGAAGGGTGTTGTAATCCATTCTCACACTTTATGCCATACTCAGATTCAATACACTCTTAGCTATCATCTGAAGCAGATGAAGGTATAAAATCTCCTTTATTTCCATTTGTAGATACATATTTATTTTTTAATGTTTAAGATTCAGAAGATGAGGAAGAATATCAACATGATCTTGAAATTTAGGTTACACCCCAAAAGGATATAGACATAGATCCATCATCTATTCCAACTCAGCAACCTAACTAGGCCCAAAATATCATTAAAGTAGTTGGGGTTATTGTTGGGGATCCATATGATAGAAGAAGAATGAGGTCCCAGTATCAGAGTGAACATGTTGCACTCTCCCATTTAGAACCAATTCTCCTTGAGAAGTATTTCATGATGATGGGATCATATCCTCAATCATTTAGATAGGATTTCCATGATCCAATATGGAAATAAACTATGGATAAGGAATTTGATTTGCTACAAGACATCAAAACTTGGGATCTTGTCACCTTGCCTCTTGGGAGGAAGTTATTCTAGTGAAAATGGGTCTACAAGACCAAGCTATATTCCGATGGAACCACAACCAAGTAGAAGGCTCAGTTGGTGGAAAAATAATTCTCACAAGTACATGGGATTGACTACAATGAGACATTCACTCTAGTAGTAACAATGGACTCCATCAGACTAGTCTTAGTAATAACAACTTCAAATAGGTGGGAGGTAAATCACATGGAGTTGTAGAGTAACCTTTTCCATGGTCATATAAAAGAGGAATCATGATCATATTTGATTCCTGAATATTCCATACTCATATACTCATCATATTTGATTAAAATATTCCACAGGGAAGATTGTAAAGAAACCCATTTTCCCTTCCTATTTGGAATTAGGATAAAAGAAGGTGGTTCTAGACCATTGGTTGACAACACTCTTTTCAAATAGCTCATTGGGATCCTTCTATACTTGACACATTAGAGACCAAGTGTATCCTATGTTGTGATTGTTGCTTCCATATACATGCAGGAGCCACATGAGCTTCACTTGAAGAAAACAAAGAACATCTTGCACTATGTGTAGGGTACTAGAGAAGATTGGATCCATTATACAGTTGATGCATAATTAGATCTCATTGGATTCACATATTTCGACTTGATCAGAGATGGGAATGATAGGAAATCCACTTTAGGTTTTGTTTTTATGTTGGTATCTGGGATAATTTGTTGGTCCAGTGAGAAGTAATTAGCCCTTGCACTCTCATCAGCAGAAGCGGAGTATAGGGGGATTGTGAATGCAATTATTCAAGCAGTTTGGATGCATGGAATATTGACAGAATTTGGGATTCATATTTAACCTTTAGCAGACATCTATTGTGACAAATAGAGTACCATAAATATATCCAGTGATCTAGTTTAGAAGCAACAAACAAAACAAATTGAAGTGAACATGCATCACATTTGAGAAATAGTGCATGAGAATTCTATCACACTGCATTAATGCCCTATAGAGTAGTAGATTGCATATATTTTTACTAATTCGTTAACTAAAAATATATTTGTTTACCTCATATCTCTTCTCGGTATAAAGTCTTGACTTATTGTGCTTGATCTCCTTCTTATTTTGAGGTGGGGGGGGTCCCATGAGGTTTTCTGCATATTCCTACTTTATTAAGAAGTATTTTATTGCATTTAGATTGTATGGTGATTTTTGGCCTATTTTCTAGGTGCCAAGTTGTCCAAAGATAGGATTACGGGGGGGTGTTGGTATTAATTAATCCTCCGTTATCCAACATAGTCTATTTGGTCATTTTACCTAGGTTAGGAATTCATGATCACTTATCTAGAGTATGGGGAACACACCTAGGGGTTATCTTCCACTTAATGCATCATCACGCATGAGCTTCTATGCCCCAGGGACCAATCCCTATATTTTAGGAGGTCACTCTAAGTTCCACAAGAAGTCTCCTTCAGTAGACCTTGGTAGGTAAGCAGGTATGTTCCAGTTACTATTAGTTATATCACAACTAGTTATCCTAGTGCCAGTTTTGCATGCATGAAGGGAGTGTGGCATATGTTTTCAACCTACCTCATTAGTTAACTGATTGTAGACTGATTAGGTTATCCGAAGTTAGACTAGTGAACTCTAGTTATGATTTTCCACACTCAGTTAGCTAAATAGAGAGTTAGAGTTGGTAGATTCAAATGCTATCCACAATATTTGAATTCTATTTATTGTAGTGCCATTGTATTATTGATCAATTAATTATGATCAATGTTATGATAATCTAAGCAATACTTGTCTGATTTGTGTGAATATTTTGTCATGAATCCATTGTTTAGTTTACATTGATTTGATAATTCCACTGCATACCTCTTTTTAGCTAGATCTAATTTTTTCTTGTAGATCTATGATTCATGAAATTTAAAAATAACCAAATAATATCCTTTGGAGCCTATTAGCTTATATACCAATGTCGAACTAGGGATCAATCACTCAATTTAAATATTATCAAAGACCGTGAGTAGGTCATATGATCCATCTCCTTCCATTCATCAAGTCTAAGAAAAAATTAGTTATTTATTTAATAACATTTTATATGATTGAACATACACTTTTTTATTTGTGACAAATAAGGTATATATTTTTTCATTGCATAATTAATATAAAGCTTCAAACATTTATCTGAATTCAAGCTATCGAGTAATTGACTTCGTGGAATCCACACTCCACTCAACTGTAGGTAGTTATTCTCATCAATCTCTTAGAAGAACACAACTGCTGATCTTATTAGAATTGATTTGTCGTTGATCTTCAGGAAATGACTTCCATTAGATTGAATTATTATGCTGTGTAAAGGAAGGAATAATACCCACTAAACAAAACAAATGTCACAGGAAACAAACAGGAATTGATCAATATAATTATAGTATAAAATTCATTGATCCCAGCAGTATACAACCGTGTTACAAATAAGGGAATTTGAATTATGTGGATAGGATTTGAATCCACCAACTCAATCTGACTACATGCCGAACTAGAAGTGTCTAAATCACTATAGGATTCAACTAGGCTGACTCCATATGTCTAATTTAGTCTCTCAATCGGTTACAATAAATCAAGCTAGTCTAATTGCATTGGTAGGTGAGAAGTAGTTGAGAATATGTGCCTTCCCACATGCAACTATGCATAACTGGAACTAACTAAACTGGAGGATATCTAACTGAATGTAACTGAAGGATAACTAAGCTTGACTAGTCATCAAATTCCAACAACTGAAGAAGGTTGGTGTTGACACTCCCAATGTCTCCTAAATAGTAGGGAATGGTCTAGGAGGCTCATTAACTAATGCATGAAGATGCAATCAGTTGTAGATCACCTCTATCTATGTTCCCCACACTCTAGTGACTAGTACATGTGGTCACATTAGGCCAAGTGGACCCAATAGTAATAGTGGACCCAATATTAATTAAATGACTCCTAAGTTAGGAAAATATAACCTAATAGCCTAATTTGGACAAGGGAGGATTATAATACTAACACCCTCCCTGAATCCTAAATTGGACAAATGTGGGTCTTGGAAACAAGGACAAAGTCACCCATATACAACCTAAAAGAATAAAAAATTATTCTCAATAAAACGAGGAAATAGGGAAAATCTCATGGGAAAACCCACCCCTCAAAATAAGCAAGAACAAGAAATACAAGCTATTTTTAGAATAAAAGAGGTTTCCTCCTTAGAAAATAACTTGCAGAAACTCTACTACAAAATTCTAGCTCTATGCAGCAGTATGGTTCTTCTATGCAGGATCATTCTTAAGTTGTACATGTAAACCTCTCAATGTCCCGCTGAACTAATGGGTGTTGTATGTGTTTCTTCTATGTGGAAGAGGTAGAGAATGATCAAGTTTCTTCTTCCATGGGCCAAATAGTTTATCATTCACTATCATCATGTAGCACTTTCCGAGAATCTTGTTGCACCACTCTGTAGGGAGTGAATCTGTGTGTGAGAGAGAGAAACATGCTCATTATGATACTGGGACCTTTTTCTCCTTCTATCTTTTGGATTCCTAGCACTATCCATAGCTGCATCAATGATATATTGGCCCCATATAGGCTTAAGCCTTTTGTTTGGAATGGATGTTGGATCTGGATCTAAAATTCCTTGAGGTTCAACCTCAATACCAAGATCATGTTGATATGTTTCCTCTTCATCCGAATCTGAAACATGTAGCAAATCATCATCATCAAAGGGTAGTGGAAGAGTGGTTATACCTTCTTATGCTTTGGATGGTGGTATATCACACAACTAATTGTCTTCAAACTAAACACTTTTCTCAATGAATCATTTCGTAGTTGCAACCTCCATCAACTAGTATGATTTTTCATCCTCTACATATCCCAGAAGAATGCATTTGCTACTTTGGTCTTGGAAAGCCTTCCTCTTATTAATGGGTGTTTTGGCCCAAGATTTGGAACAAAAAACTCTCAAGTGAGAGACATTGGCCTTATGTCCATGCAGTGCTTTGAATGGAATGGTCCCAACCACTAATTTATGAGACACTCTATTATGTATGTATGAAGAAAAGTTTACTACTTCATCCGAAAGAGAAGGAGGAAGATTCTTGGAATGGAGAAGACATGTTTCCATCTCCTTCAGTGATCTATTTTTCCTCTCAACCATACCATTCTATTTTGGTGTGTATGGAACTGAATGTTCCATTTGAATCCCCTTCGTTTCACAATAATTATGGAAATATATTTTAATGTACTCTCCTCCTTTATCATTTCTTATGGAATTGATCTTTTTCCTGAAACTATTCTCAACCGTAGCTTTAAAAAATTTAAATATTTCAAAAACTTATGATTTATGTTTCATGAAGTATATCCAACATAACCTAGAATAATCATCAATAAATTAAGGAAATGCTTGCAACCATTAATTGATGTTGTGGGAATTGGTCCTACCACGTCACTATGTATCAAATCAAGTATAGAGGAAACGTTATGTGCCTTCCCAACTTCATACCTCTTCTGTGGATGCTTGCCTACCAAGCAACCAGGACATACTCCATCAAAAGTTTAGATGAGAGGAAATCCTTCAACCATTTTATCATTGTGGAGTTGTTGAATAAATTTGAAATTGAGATGCCCAAATCTCTCATGCCATATATTTCTTGAGTTGTTAGCATGAGTCAATAGAGCTATAGGATGTGAGACAAGAAAAAAATGTGAGAACTCATAAGCATTAGTGGCAGGATTTGCAATACCTTTCTCTATGAGTCTTCCAGTATCTTTTTCTATGGTTTCAACTTATTTTGAGTCAAATGTAACTCTCTTGGGAGAGCCTGGATGGGTCATATGATAAACATAAAAAAAAATTAGCTCCAAGGAAGGGAACATAGAGAACATTTTTAAACTCACCATGATGGATTTTAACTAAACCTCTTCCTGCTGTTGGAATTTGGGAGTCATCTCCCATGCGAATTCTTGGTCCTTTTGTTAATGTTAGGGAAGAGACAGATTCCTTAGAAGAAACCATGTGGTTGGATGCTCCAAATCAATCAAATAAGTTGTCGAATGAGTAAGGACAACCTTCAAGGCATGGAACCTCTCATGATATTCTATTTGTGGTTTAGCATCGGACATGTTTGCTCCATTTGGGATAGAAATGTTGTTCTGTTCAAGGAGGGAGGACAGTTGGTTGATCTGCTTCTTCATACAATGGTTTTCAGGATGATAAACCCTCATACAATAGGGACATCTTCTCTTTTCGAACTTCTTATTCCTCTTGGTTGCATTCATATATAGTTTTACTAGATTATTGGTATCTAGTTTTATGTGTGTGATGGACACTTATGACATACTTTGTGCATGTGCAGGCATTGGGCCACGCCCTCTAATAGGATATCAGAGGTGGAGGGGCAAAGTGGAGGGGTTAGATTCACCCACTCATGGGAAGAGGAGGCCCTAGAGTAATTTAGACTCACTTCGAATTGAAATAGAGCGCTTACTGTATGGGGTGACCAATGATGGATGGAAGTATCTAGATGATGATATGGCTTCCGCATGCTATCATGCTCCTACAGAGTGGATCCCCTTGATGAGGATGATCACAGTCGTTGTTGAGTATGTTTGAGCAATGACACAAGGTGATGAGCTGATGGAGGAAGAGGCGGAATCTAGCGAGGAGGAGACATAGGAGGACACAAACCTAGAGTACCAAGAGGAGGACTCTGACTCTAACTGGAAGCTAGTGATTATTCCATTGGTGCACTGGTGCATTAGGGATTTTGTACTATATGTATGATCAGCCAAGAAATCTTGTGGAGCTTCTCATTTTGCACTGAACATTATGACATGATATATATATGCACGTGGATACACTTTTTATGTGTTTCTCACGAGTCTTTTTTATGATGATGTCTATATGATGTATATGACATGTGTATGCATGACTATATGATGATGCATGATGCAGTTTTATTTCCTATATACGATGATTGATGTTCCACTCTATAACATCATTATCCATTTGTTCTACTACATTATTGAGAGTTTTGGGAACATGCATGAATTTAATGGATTAAAAATGTCTAACCAAATGTCTAGTGCGCATGAACTTTCTAAAGAGACAAGAATCTCGTCCCTGATAGTAGTTATTCAACAGGGAAACAAGCAGCTGGGAGTTTAAGAAGACATCAAGGTGATGAATACCCAAGTGAAGGGTAGAAATGAAGAGACCAGGAACACCATCGTACTCATCCTAGTTTTTGGTAGCAATGCCAACACACATTCTATCAATATGGATCAACTCATGTGATGGGGAAGAAATAACCCACGTAGCTGAGGATACCATCTACTTTCTTCATCAGTGAAACCAACGTATTGATGTGAGGTAGGATTCATCTAGATTAACCAAGGAAACAAACTGTAACACTATGACAAGAATGGTGTAAAACAAAAAAGAAAAACTATAACAAAACTGTACTCATGTTGGGTGAGTTCAGAAATAGAAACTCTTGAGCTAGAACCCATTGCGGGGATTCTTCAAGAGGTGGTCATTAGAGTCAGCAAGGATATATGTCCCCTGGATAAGGTAGTGGTGGACAACATACAAGTCGTACCACATCGAATCAAAATTCCCTTTCCATAACTTATCATTGGTTTGGTCATAAATGAGGATGAGATCACCTTTTCTAAAGGTGCGAGGGTTGATATGGGAGTCGTAATGGGACTTTTACCGATTCGTGGCAGCTTTGATCATATGGAGAGAAGCATGACGATCCTCATTGATATTTTCAAGCATAATAATATTTTTTTCTAATGGTGATGTATTGGGGAGGAGCTCGACGACAAGGCAAAGTGATGGAATTTGGAACTCGATGGGCAGTACTAACTCTACATCATGGACTAAGTGGAATGGAGTAAAGCTGGTGGCGATATTTGTTGATATCTGGTAGGCCCATAGGGTGGAAAAGAGCATATGGTGCCAGTTGGATTTTTGGTTTCCCACCATCCGCTAGAGCATGGTTTTGAGGATCTTGTTGACAGACTCAACTTGACCATTGCTCTGAGGGTAGCATGCAGAGGAGTACTGGTGTTCAAACTTCAACATGGTTGAAATCTCTATCCAAGATGCATCTTCAAAATAAAAACCATGATATGAGACTATCTGATGGGACACACCAAAACACGTGATAACGTGGTTAAAAAATATTTGGGGTGCAGTGTCATCCTTACAATTGAATGTAGGCATAGCCTCAGCCCATTTAGTGAAATCGTCAATGACCACAATGATGTAATTCTAACCAATGGACAAGGTGGGATTACAAGTATTGAATTTGATTTCCCACTTGAAGAAGGGACCAACTATGACCACAGGATGTAACGACTAGAGGGGTCCTTGCTTTTGGAGAAAAGAGCTAACAATTGTGGCAATGTTTGACGGCATGAACGAAATCAAAAAATATGGTGGGAAAAAAATAATTAGCATGTAGGATCTTCTAGGAAGTGGCCAAACCAGAAAGGTGGCCACCATAGGCTCCACTATGGCAGACATTAAGGACTTTATCAGCCTCCTCATGGGTGAGGAAACGACCTAGAATGGTATCGACATCGCGATGGTATAGGACATCCCCAATCAGGAGATAGTGAGAAACTTGGTGTCCAATATGTCGTCGATCTTCGTGGCTTAAATGCACCCCAAATTTTTGAGTGCGCAGGTACAGGATAATGCCCCCATACCAGGGGTTTTTCATAGACATGACAAATATAAATTCATCCAAAAGGGTGACTGTGATAAGTGATGAGGAAGACGATAGAGGGATTTCTATCATCAAGCTATCTAATGCCATAGATTTGATGCTCTTAGGGGAAACAAATTCTAAATCATACTCCTGGAAAACAACAATCCACTTGGTAGAATGACCTTTAACAAGGCGGTGGATCAAAAGATACCTCATGGGGTTGGAATCGACCACGACTTGAGTGGGACCCAAAAGGATGTAATGGCGTAGCTTCTGAACATAAAATATGATGGGAAGGGTTGAGTGGGTTTGTGTGAAACTATGGGACTCTGACTGGGTTGAGTGGGTTTGTGGCATTAGAGTTTGTCCAGTGGGAGGGTTGAGTGGGTTTGGAATAATGTACAAGATCTAAAGTCATATTATATGAAAATCCAATGGACAATATCTAATGCCATATTCCTTAAAAACATAATGGACAATGTCTAATTCCATATTCTATGAAAACCTAATGGACAAGATCTAATTCCATATTCTATGAAAAAGCTATAATCCAATCTATTTCTTTGTTTTAAACTCTCTTCTTTTTAATAACACTCATATTAGCTTGATCGTAAAGGAGAGTACTATGATCCATCTTCCTACAACTTTGTTATCCCAAAAATAGTTCTATGAGTTATCTCCTCAAGACTAAGTTATTTTTATATTCATATTATTTAGTGGAGAATTTTGACTATTTTACTCTTCTTATACGTTTTTGACCGACCATTTTTTTAATAAATCTGAAAGTTGTGTTGTCATGCTTATAAATGCATAAATACTATTCTTTAATATTCTAGAATTTTCTTCAACCTAAAAAGGAGACCCAAAAAAGGCAAAATTGTCAAACCATTAGACTATGGGTTATATAACTTTTCATCAAAAACTTTTCATACATTGATGGTCAAATTATATTATTTTAGTGGTTTGGGCACATTATTATATGGTTTTAGTTATTATTAATTGTTTGTTTTTACTTTTAATCAAAACTAACTTCCTCCTTCACAATGCTAAAAATAGTTTCATCTGCTATCTTCTCAAGACTAGGTCATTTTTCATATTCATATTATTTAATGGAGAAGTTTGATGATTTTTCCCTTCATGTGAGTTTTTAACCAACCATTTTATCTAATAAATTCAAATGTTGTGTTTAAATCCTCAAATGTTCAAGCTAGGCTAAGCGTTATTTAACTTTTCACTAAAGACATTTTACAGATTGATAGTCAAATTATACTAATTATTTTAATGGTTTGGTTACATTTTTCTATTCTTTGAGTTATTATGTTGTGTTTGTTTTTACTTTTTATCAGAACTAGTTTAGATAGTATGTTCTTCTCCATTGACTTCCTCTTATCACCTTGTCACTTGTTAAGCTACTTAATATTTTAATCATTTGGGTACATTCTCCTATGTTGTGAGTTAATGTAAAGTATTTCTTTTATATTTTTTTTCTAAACTAACTTCTCCTTATGACACATGCTTTGTGTTATTATAAGGTGTTTCCTTTTACTTTTTTTTTACACTAAATTTTTCCACCATCTTCACATAATTCTACTTGTCATTACACAATGTATTTTTTTTAATTTTAGTTTTTTTGGCACATTATTCTATAATTTATTTTTACTTATTTTTACCATTCTAACTTCATATTATCACAATGCCAGTTATCTTTTTTGTTGGACTAACTTCATAGTATAACTATGCTACTTTTTATTATTTTAATAGTTTACACATTCTCCAATATCCTTTTTTTGTTATTTTAGTTTATTTTGTACATTCTCTTATACCATCTTTTTACAATTTTTCTCTCCACTAACTTAATCTTATCACTTCACTAACTTCATATTATCACAATGCTACTTGTTATTTTAGTGGTTTGTCTTAAAAAACATGAAAAATAACTATTTTTGTAAAATAATAGGTTGAATGTAAAAGCTCAACATAAAATCTTAGGGCATAGCATTTATGTTTTATATAATATGAAGAAATCCATCCAAATAAATAAATTAACTAAATTCAAATATAAAAATTAAATTTATATTAAATAGGTAAATTAATTAAATTTAAATATAAAAAACAAAATTTATATTAAAATGTATACAAATACAAGATGTTAAGTAAAAATATATAATTGGAAAAAACAAAGGATGAAATGTTCTAAGTCACACATATAACCCAATAAATCTGGAGATATAGGGGGCATATAACCCAATAACGGCCAGCATATAAAAGAATATGGAGATACAGGGGATTAGAATTTTAGAATCAAATTTCTCCACGCCCTTGTAAACTAATGGTTCTTTACGAACTATTATTTCCACAAGGATACTGATTTTAGTAATTCAATCTCTACAGCATGATTTATAGGTAAAGTTGCCAAAACTAAAAGGAATACTATAAAACTATATAGGGTGGAATTTAAGGCATTATTTATTTGCTAAATCAAGTTTACTAGTTTATGTACCAAATCAAGATGAGATTATTGGAAATTCAAAAGTGAATGAATTTTGTATGATGCAGGAAAAGCATTGTAGAAAATAAATTTAAACATACAAGCATTTGCATTCTCCTTCATTGACATACAAAACATTGTAAAGAATAACTACAATTAACTCTCACTCACTTATTGGAAATCTACATAATGCTTTCACTAATACATTTGGGTGTATTTTTCCACGAAATATTTCCACGTTTTGAACATTCATGGATTAATACCTCATTTTTTTTATCATGGCGGAAAAACCATGGCAATATCGACGTTTTTTAATTTTCGACGAACTTTCATCTCTATATCGATGATATATGGCTATATTTGCATACCCACCAAACCAATTCCAGATTTCAATGGCTCTTGGATGTTTACACACGGGTCAACTCATGCATTTCCATCCACATCTAACTAAGAATATCTCACTATTTGCATAACGAAGTAAACTTGTTCTGGTTGAGAAGTGAATTCTAGCCCTCCCTCCGTTCATAGTCTCAGTTCATATTCAAGTCAGCAAGCATGAAACTGGCACTGAACATGAAAGAAAAAAATTTCTTCTATCTTTTGTCTCATCATAGAGAGAAATCCTGAAATGGAAACCCTTAATAATAATAAAATAGATTTTCTTTTTGCCCTGGTTGTTGCATCTTTTTTCTTGGATCTGGGTCTCACTAGATATGTATGGTTTAATATTTTATGTATATTATAGAAGCCACCTACACCCCCGCCTTAGGCCATCCATGTGCCCTTATATTTTGCATAGATACATTTACACTTGTTCATATATGATGTGGCAAAGGATAAATAGTAATTGCCATGAAACTAACTACCTCATTGCAACTATCTCTACTACTACAACCTAGTTACCTATACGATGTCATCATAGATAACTTAACCTTTTATATTTCCATTTTATAGCTCCTTTGCAGGAGCTTGACAAGCTGTATCACTTAGCACATTTGCTATAGTTGCGACAAGGTTCTTGGTGTTTGATTGAGCATGGATTGAGCCTGGATTTCTTTATCAACCATATCCAAAACTAGAGAGATTAGTCATACTCTGCAACAATTATTTGGTCGTAAATTCATAAAAGGTAAGCATGCATCCTTTTTTGGGGGATACAAAGTAACATTGAGGCTCAAAATAATAGTTGTATTCTTTGGGTCATGTACCTTATGAACGAATTTAACAACCCTGCAACTTCCTCCTTTTATTTAAACCATAGTAATTGCAACAAGCCTGGTCCAGTCAACAATGACTCTAGCCAATTCATTTTTTTATAGACCCGATGCTCCACTAAGATATTGGCCATTGGCACAATGTTAATTAATTTCCATAGTAGAAGGACAAATTTAATTTGGACCATTTGGTCCACCTAGTGTTCCAATGCCCAAACTATCAAGGTCTCCTTAAGAGTAAATCAAAGGTCATTGCACAACACTTGTTGGCATCAATGAAAACTTCAGTCTGTTAGACACAATGCTCACTGAGAGGGGGGGGAGTGAATCAGTGAGCTATAGCTTCAACTCAAATTCAACGTATTTTTTTACCAATCTTATCATTCCCGCATCTATCTATGTCATCAAGTTTGCTGGTCTATTATCATGTCACCATCTCCTTGTCATCTTTGCACCAACATCTTTGTCTTGCCCAAATAATCTTCAAATGACCACATAATGGGTCATTTGACTCTCTAGATGTTCCATGCGCGTCATTATTGGTTTTCAATGTCATTATGCATGTCCTTAGCCATCTATGTCCTTCATCTCTTGTTCCAATTACACCTTGCCATGTCATCATGCTTAGACACCTCTTCAAATCTCTGTTTGTTATTCATTGTTTTAATGAAATAATCAATTAAAACTTCTTCTAAACATTGCATCTCTCCAATAGTAAGATGTGTCTCTTCAAAACTCTTAATTCTTTTTATTAAATTTCTGTTTATTTTTCTAAATACATTCATGTAGCTTCTTATTTAATAAACTCTTTTTATTACTTTTCACTAACTTTGTAGGTCCATCTTTTTCATATATGACCATCATAATACAACCTAAAAGTATGGCTAGTTAGCCACCTGAACAAGGATCAGATCCATGTCACCTTTTGAACTTTTTGATACACGCGCATTATCTAGAGATCATTTGAAAATAGGCTTCCAAACTATTTAATTTAACACTTGGACAAAATTGTTTTTAACTTGTAAAAACAATTTTTCTTCTACTTTGGCAAGTTTATTTCTCCCTCATGTGATAACCATAGGGAAACCTACAAGCATGTATAGATATCCATTTCAACAATGAACAATACCATATCACAAGATAAATTTGTTGACACACACAACCTCTAGAAATCATTTCAAAATAGCTTCTCAACCTCTTTTGAACATCAAAACATATTTCATCCCATTTTGGTAGACTCCTATTTCACACGTGTGAACACTCTATGGAGACCTAAATTCAGGAGTAGATGGACAACTTACCAAAGAATGGAGCCATGACATTTGATAAATTTACTTGTACAAATGCAGCCCTTGGCGGACATTTCCAACTGACCTCTCAAACTCCTGTTTTTAACATTTGGTCAGCTTCTTTTGTTCTCATTATGCAAAATATTATTTTTCCTATTTTTGGCAGATTGATATTTGCATATGAGACCATCATAAGACAACCTAAAGGTATGGATGGATATTCAGTTCAGCAAGAAACATGACTCTGGTACCTGATGAATTTTATCATCAAAATAACCCCTCCTTGCGGACATTTCAAATGCCTTTTCAATTTCCTGAATCTAACAACCAATTTTCTTGTGTTCTTAAAATGAAAAATAATATTTTTCTTTCTTTTGGAAGATTTATATCTTTGTCATAAAACACTCCACAAGATAACTGAGGCCATGGTTATATGAACTCATCAACAAGCTATAGCCTAACAATTTCATATTATTTTTCTCATCATCCTCTGAGATAGGGCAGGCATTTCCCTGAAGCCAATGAGGCAGTTTTGCGAGTAATTGAATAGGGAAAAATAGCCTGAAACTCTATTTTGTTAGACCATTATCTTTGTCATCAAACATCTTCTTTGAGAATTGAGACCATGGTGAGATAGCCTCTTCGATAAGCTGTAGGTTGATAGCTTCAGATAATTTTTATCATACACCTAGAAGATGATGATGATGGTGATGATGAAGATGATGATGATGGTGATGGTGGTGATGATGAATATGCTGATGAAGATGGTGATGATGATGAAGATGTGATGACAAGATCTTTACCTTGGTCTTCACTAAATTGTTCTGAGCTTCGCCAACATTATAATAGAATGGTTATGAGTGATTATTCACTTGTATAAATAATGCACTTTATGGAACTACCAAATTGCTCGGTTTGGATGTTCCTCTTTTAATACACTGGACTAGGTCCATAAGTATTGATTCTTCATGTGCACAAATCTAAGAACAGGAGGCTTCACAGGGCCCAAAAAGTTGTACTTTTTTTACTACTTCCTCGGATCATATTGAATTGTCAAATTAGTCCTTGGAATGGGTGTTAGGAGCAATCCTTAATTTTTTCACTCAACTGGCTACTCCCCCTATCATGTAGATGTATTCATTCACTGAGCTTCCCCTAAAATTGAGATGATGAAGATGATGATGATGATGATGATGATGATGACGAATATGATGATGATGACAATGATAATGAAAATGATGATGATGAAGATGATGATCATGATAATGGATATGCTGATGAATTGGATGACAATGATGTTGATGATGAATATGGTGATGAAGATGAAGATGCTAATGATGATGACGACGAATATGATGGTGATGGTGATAACTAAGACATTGATGATGAAGATGATGAATATGATTATTATGATGATGATGATAAGGAAGATAATGATGATAAAGAATGTCATAATGCCGATGACGATGCCGATGATGATGTCGATGATGATGATTATGAAGATGATGATGATTATGAAGAAGATGATGATGATGATATTGATGAAGGCAATGATGATGATGGTGATGACGATGAAAAGGATGATAATGAGGATAATGATGATGATGATCATTGTCATTTTTGTTGCCATCACCATCATCTTCTTCGTCTTCATCATCATCATCATCATCATCATCATCGTCGTCGTCGTCGTCGTCGTCATCATCATAATCATCATCATCATCGTCGTCGTCGTCGTCATCGTCATCATCATCATCATCATCATTGTGTTCATCCTTGAAGGGACTTATGTATAGGATCTCACTATAACCAATGCAACCAATACAAATTATGACAAAATCCTAGTTAAATTAAATGCAAAATGAACCCCAAATTAAACTAAACAAAAGATAAATATGCAAAATAAAAAAACAAAACAAAACACAAAATATAAAATATGAAAATAAACAAACAAAAAACATAGAATTCAAAAACACACGCACACTAGCTCATTAGCATTCAAAAGCACCTGCGTAGGATCTACTCCAGCTTCCATTTGGGGGTTTTCGATTTTGAACTTGTGACTGAAGGATATAGAATAGGCTATGATGTTTTTTTTAAAGGAAGGGTGGGCAAAGGACTTTTCCTATTAGTGCATCATCCACTCCCTTCGCATGTGATCCCATGCTTCTAGAACCACCTGCCCCACCTCCAGAATGACAACAATGTTTAGACCTTTAGGTTTGTTTCATTCTATGTTTTTCTTGATTTCTATTGTTTTTTTATTTTATTCATGGTTTTTTTCATTGTTGTGGATGTGGTGGAGATGAAATGGATAAAATATCCTTGCAAGCATGAAGCACGAGTTGTCCAGGTGAACTTGGGAAATTCAATGTGAGAAATAAAACCAACAGTTATTGAGGAAAAGGAAGTAGGGAATGAGATATTTTAATGCTTCCATGCCTTTGTTTTCTTGTTGTCATTTCACCTTTAGGGGGTAATTGATCACTATGACCTATATTATTTCAGGGTATGCTCTGAATGGGAAAGATGAAGAGGCTCTCAAGATGCATTAGCAAGCGTTGATGATGGGGATGAGGCCAAATGATTTTTCTTTCTCAATGGTGCTTCTGATTTGTGCAAACATCATGGCTTATGATTAGGGTAAGAAAGTTAATATCCTCACCATAAAATATGGATTTGATTCATATAATTTTGTGGGTATTTATCTAGTTGTCATGTCTTCAAAATGTGGGTTTGTTTCTAGTTTTGTTCATTCCTTTTGGGCATCATGTCAAAATTCCCATGAATTGACAGTGCAAAGCTAGACTGTGAATGTTTTTAATAGGATATGTAAGTGTCTATTGTCTTAATTATAATACAATAACTAGTGCTCTATGGACTCAAAAACCCAATTCTCTTAGGTTCCAAGATAACTCCATGCCATGGTTTTTCTTTAAAGGGACACCAAGTATTCTATTTGAGAGGAATCTATGTTGGTTGTTACCATTTTGGAAACCATTTAGAAAACAAGGTTGTAACAACCCTATATCAACACACTTCCACCTGTTGCCTACAGTCTGCAATAAACTACAAACTGTCAAACTTTGACAACCATCCCTACCTACAACCACAGTAAACACTAAACTGAATCAAAGGTTAACTATTAGTTGGATGGTGATATTGTTTAAGAGAGGTAAATAAAGTCTGAAAATTTATGTTATTTGCATAGCTACAAGTCTAGAACATACATTTGGTGGCTGTCCTATATTGCTAAGAATAGTGTTCAAGGTTTGGAGTGGTGTGGTTTACATTGAATGCAAAACTAAAACTCTTACACACCTTTCATTGGTAACCTTCACTGCTGCTATAAAATTGTCATAATTAGCACTGTCATATTGTATTATTGCTGCTATATTTATATGAGTCCTCATACTTGAATGGAAGGTTATTGGTTGGTTAAATACTACAATTGAATTTTATTTGGTTACACGGCTAATGATCTCTTGTATGTTAAAGTGCTACTAGATGACCTTGCTACTAATTCCATATATCTTGAATTGAATACATTGACTTGATATCATTTACATTTGCATCTATAAGCAATAAATCAACTTAGTATGTCTTATTCATTCATAGAAGTGATTGATTGAAAGTAACTGGTCACTAATACAATTGTGTAGAATATATAGTTGTTTGTATTTGTAATTAAATAGAAAGAAGGTTCCCTGCAACCAAATCCATTTTCCATGGCACTAGAGTCCATGGCTAAGTTATCGGAAAGACCAGAATAGGTGCCGTGCCATGAACATTTTGGTACAGAACTATGTAGTAGAGACTAGAATGTGTTACCAGTTACCACTACTAGCCATAAAGAGAGGTCCAATGGAAACCTGTTTCCCTATATCGTGTAACTTAGGTCCACAACCATAAATGGAATTGATTTAATTTCATTGTCCTTAAATTTATGGCACTGCTGTGAACTTCCCTAGCCATTATTTGAATAGAATTCAATAAGCCCTTTTTCAAAGCTAATATTAAATGTCAAACTAGAAGAAAGGGAATACTCATTGTAAAGGGAAATGTGTACTAATAGGAAGAAGATAGAGATTACCAAGAAAGGACAGACCAAGGAATCTTATAGTCAACCAAAAAATATGTTGATAGAGAAACCAACCTTAGTGAGTTCTACTTGTGAGTGATCAACTGCACGAGATGTAGATCCAGTAGGGGAAGCATGACCATTTACAACATTATTGATAGCTGCATCTGTAGAAGGATTGGGTGTGTTTCCACCATCCTTATTTTTTTCAGTTTCCATAAGCTCCACCTCCTACTCTTTTATCAACTGAACCATAAGAGGTTAACATACACAAATATTCCTACAAATTCATACATCTCAAATGCAGTGGCTTACTAATATAAATTCCTTCATAACAACCAACCGAAATATCTAATTGTGGTAAAAAACAAGCAGAAGTTGTGAAGACAATTCTTATACTATTGTTTAGTACTCTTATTTGATGCTTATGGATGGTTGATTGGATGTCTTTGATACTTGATGCTTGGTCAATGGATATCATCTTCAATTATTTATTTGATTGTTGATTGGGCTATATTTTAGTGACGTAGGATTTGATATCAGCTCCTCTATCCTTGGCGGCATATCGTACATCATAGGTGTCAGCTAGATGTACTGTAATTCAATTAAACCCTGAGTACGATTGTTAGTTTTGCTTTGATAATGGCAACGTTTTGGAGTTTGAATCCCAAATGTTATATAGAATTTTTTTTTGTTTGCTCAGAGTGGTTTTGAGGCTACTGTGCAGAGCTTTGTAGCAATTATGGAACGCCGTAGCTTGTCTTGAGTTGTACATGCATAGTTTCTTTGAGTAATTAGTGAGACATCAACGCCAACCATAGAATTCTCTATATAAAGTAAAGAAATCCCATTGCATGCATCAATTCTTGCAAATTCTAACTATAGGCATGCGTTGAGATAGAAGAACACAATATTCCCTCTACGGTTTGTCATTTCTTGTGTCCAAGATGGAAGAATCTTCTACCAAGAGGAAAAGAAGTAGAAATGAGGGCTACCTTGGAGTGCTTCCAAAGAAGAAACCCAAGCCTGGACCTAAGGAGAACAAAATCATTTTCAAGGTTTTGCTTCTTAATGGTTTGAATTTAACTCTGCAGTTGGAGGATATCGTTGAAAAGATGTCACTCATTGAGTTTGTAAGGACTGTTAGGAGAAAAGATGAGAAATAAATAATAGAAAAGGGGTCAAGAAAGATCCACTGGGGTCCCCAATTCTATGTGGAAGATGCAGTGGGAGAACTAATAAAGATGGAAACATCATATGCAATGATTCTCACAACAAGCCCATGCTCATAGCTCTACAGGTTCATCCCTGAACTTCCTCCCCTAAAATTTTATATTAAATAGAATTATTTTACTATTATTTATTTTATTGTTGACTGGGCTATATTTCGGTGTGTAGGTTTTGATATCGTCTCTTCCAGCATTGGTGGCATATTAGACGTCATAGGTGTTAACTAGATCTACTACAACTCAATTAAACCCTAAGTACGGTTGTTAGTGTTTCTCTGATAATGGA
Organism: Pseudotsuga menziesii; assembly: GCA_001517045.1. NCBI lineage: Eukaryota > Viridiplantae > Streptophyta > Pinopsida > Pinales > Pinaceae > Pseudotsuga > Pseudotsuga menziesii. The sequence continues at coordinate 261,232 of LPNX010636314.1, forward strand.
AACTTTTTGGAGTTTGAAGCCTAAATGTTCTATAGAAAATTGTTTTTGTTTTCTCAGAGAGGTTTTGAGGCTACTGAGTGGAGATTTGTATCAATTGTGGAATACCAGAGCTTGTCTTGAGTTGTATATGGATAATTGATTTGAGTAATTTGTGAGACATCGACCCTAGCCATAGCATTATTTGTATAAACTAACGAAATCCCATTTCATCCATCAATTCTTACAAATTCTAAATGTAGGCAAGTGTTGCAATAGAAGAACACAATATTCCCTTTGCGGTTTGTCATTTCCTGTGTCCAAGATTGCAGAATATTCTACCAGGATGAAAAGAAGCAGCAATGAGAGATACCATGGAGTGCTTCCTAAGAATAAACCCAAGCCTAAACTTGAGGAGAACAAATTCATGTTCAGGTTTTTTCTTCTTAATGGTTTGAATTTAACTCTGCAGTTCGAGCATGCCGTTGAAAATATGTCAGTCACCAAATTTGTAAGGACTCTTAGGAGAAAAGATGAGAAATAAATAATAGAAAATGGGTAAATAAAGATCCACTAGGGTCCCCAATTCTATGTGGAATATGCAATGGGAGAATGAATAACGATGGAAACATCATATGCAATGATTCTCACAAAAATCCCATGCTCGTAGCTCTGCAGGTTCATCCCTGAACTTCCTCCCCTAAAATGTTTCTTTCATCTTTTTATAAGTCAATGGAAATTTATTTATATGTGTGCTACAAAATAATTCCATGAGCTCCTCAAACTGCATTATGTTAGAACAAATATTTCCATATCTAAATATTATTTACAGGAATTCTTTTTTTTTAGTAGCTAGGGGAATCAAAAACTGGAGCTGGGCTGGTACTCATGTGACATGGGGTCTAGGGATCCATTCCCGCTACCACTATACCCTTAGGTTCCCCACACCTGCCGCAATACATGGCACATAGATAAACTCAGGTGGGATTTGATCTCGTGAACTATAATTTACAACAAGTGACTTCATAACAATTGAACCTCCAATGAGCCACACCCATGCAGGCTATTATTTACTGGAAATTTAACATTCCATAGATAAAAAATATTTATCCAAAATATTTAGTGAACTTTTATTCATTTAGTAAGACAACATGAATCTTTCCTTTGTTTTTTTATATTGTTTGACATGATGGTGGTATTAACAGTGTCCACACATTTCCAGTAAAAACCTATTTATATGTGTATTTAATATATTTATGTCTTAAACTTTAAAATTTGTGTGTTGTTTTTGTTTTAATACAATGGTTAAAAAAATCTTGTCAAATACAAACACATGTTTCCACATCAGTGAGGCAATGGTATTGTAATATAGCATTTAAATGCGAGTTGATATTCTGGTGGAAAATGTGTGATGGACAGATTGATTGTTGCTTTTCTTCGCAGGACATGTGGAATGTGACTCCAGAACCACATCTCTTGGTGGAATTACCCCAAGAACACACTTTCCAGACAACATTAGATGATTTAATTGTATGCCCATTTTTTATTTCATAGAGTATTTTGATATTTTCCATGCCTAGCAAAATGACCACTTGTGTATAGGTCTAGGAATGGATTATTTATTTAATTTATAAATTTAATTTCCATCCAACATAGTGGTTTTCCATTTTTTATTAGGACAACTCTTTGCAAGCGGTATGGTCCAATGGATGGCAAAAGGAAATTGTTAAGGTAATGGTTCTTGCATTGCTTACATTCTCCCTAAGCATTAATATTTTATATGACTTGCTTGTACCTGTCATATAAATAACTTTGCTATTTTCATTTCTAGCCTCTTCATCATGCTTCCTATCCAATTTCTGTATGGAAACATAAGAATATCAGACTTAACTGTCTTTGTTTTGTTCTTGTTGTAACATTCCCTGCTTTTAGCACTCTTATGTTCTCTCTGTGCATTCCCAACCT